>OZ025214.1:9359600-9744600 GCA_964019055.1 Anthopleura xanthogrammica | reverse complement strand
TTTGTGTAGAGAGCAACTTTACTCCATTTAGTGAATCTACGATGCTACGCATACTATCATCCTGTTCTGCATCGGTACGGAAATCGCTACAGGGATTAGATTACTTTACAGCAGAGGGAGCAAAAGCTATTGATGATTTGGTTTCCATCGCTGAAAAACTTGGTGATTGTGGACAAAACAGGCAATGGGTTCAAAAATGTGGACAGTCGCTGAAAGAAGGAAAGCAATATCTTAAAGCAGACTACAAGGTAATACGTTTGTAACAATAGTATTCGTTTTGTTAGCTAATGACACTCACTACGTACCATTGCCATCAAATCTTAGTGGCCACAAAAGTGCAGAAAGAGAGCTGAAACTGTGCTCGAGGTCATAAAAACGAACAGAGACCGCAAACCGAGTCCCCTTCCGTCAATATAGGTAAATAATATCCTCGACTTTGTCTCTCTTTCACCGATATTCAATTCGCCTTTGTCGAAAATTGTTAAATAGAAAACAAAGGATTTGGTACGCAATGGCACTAGTTACTGTACGCATAAATAGTACAAGAAACAAAGGGAGAACTGATTATACTTTATTGATTGAGAAGACTGAAAACAAATTATTAAATGCAAACACAAAGGAGGGTAAAAAACAAAACAGAAAATATCCAAACTAGGTACTAGTAAGATATAAAACTAGAAAGATAAGATAGATAACAAATAAGCGAGAAATGATAATATGAATGAATTCTACTAAATGTTTCTCTCCCTTTTTTAGATACACGTTACCGACAACTCCAGTGTTCCAGACCATTGTAGAGTTTACGCTCTAAGTGATGCAAACGATAAGCAACTCAGTGTTGAGTGTGATCATGCTCATGATAAAAGCTGTTCCTCTTGTGATGATCTAAAGGTGACAATACAGGAGATCAAGTCTTCACTGGACAACGCTCAATTGACCGACGAAGAACGCGACAATTTGACGTATTTGTACCGACAGGCTGTGCAGGCAGTTGATGCATGGAAAGCTCACCAGTTGAGAACGACGCAGCAAGACAAAGCACGGACCGACCTCTTAGACGAATTGAACGAATCGAGCATATTGATTACTCTAGATTGGGCCATGAAATTCCTCCCTCAAAAATACCGCGAGACGCAAGCTGATTGGTTTGCCAAGAGAGGAATCTCATGGCATATCAGCGTTGTTGTCCGTAAGATCACAGGCAAGCTTCAGCACCAAGTGTTCGTACATATTTGCGAGAACTGCAGCCAAGAAACTGATGACGTCCTACTAATTGTCGAACATTTGCTGTGCGCATTAAAAGAAAGCCACCCCGAAATCGAGAAAGCCTTTCTCCGAGCTGATAACGCAGGCTGCTACCACAGTGTTGCCATGTTGTCAGCCTGTCATCTAATGGAATCAACTGGAATAAAAATTCAAAGATTTGACTTCAGTGATCCACCGGGGGGAAAAGGTGCTTGTGACCGAAAAGCCGCGACCATTAAAGCCCATGTGCGTCGGTACATCAACGAAGGCAACGACGTGCTGACAGCTTCCCAATTAAAAGAGGCAATGCTATCATATGGTGGTGTCCATGGTGTTAGAGTCGCATTGGTAGACTTGGGAGGACAGCACAGAACATCAGCAGAGGATAAGATTGAAGGAGTTAGTACCCTCAATAACTTCTCCTACGAGAAAAGGGGTTTGGTGACATGGAAATCGTACAAGATCGGTGAAGGAAATGTTATACCATGGTCGAATTTAAAAGGTAAAACTGTTAGATAGCAAAGCAGTACATAGTGCGCATACATTACTTTTATTCAGATAATGTTACAAGAGAACCAAACCATAAAATAAGATCACACAAGGAAGACAATCTATGTATAGACCGAATCAAAATATGGCGACCTGCTATTGCTCTTGACTGACTAGCCTCGTGATCATGTTCGAACACAATAGAGCTTTTACTTTTATTAGAGGTAAGGCCAGGCAAGAACAATAGTTATCAAAATCGGGCTCAATTTTTCGATTCGAGGTATGTGCTATGTGAGATATTAATTTGTTTATAATTAGTCCACAGCTGCTTGTCCCAGAATATCCTCACAAGCTCTAATTTCACTGCTGGTGAATTTGTGGATATCACCCCTAGAGTATCTGACAGCAAACCACTTGGACAGAAGGAAAAAGTAACAATAGAGCAACAACAGCTATCTGAAAGCCAACTTTACTCTTGTCCAATTGATGGTTGTGTGTGTACGTTCCAGCGCCATACCAATCTAGAGCATCACATCCTGTATGGAAAGTGTAAGTTTGTCGAAGAAAGACACGCCCTTCTTGACAAAGCCAAGATTCTTTACAGGGAAAAGCTCCTGGAAGGAACGAGTAAGCAGCCAAGTATAGCCGGCGATGCTCCATCAAGTGCTCCAACAGAGAAGCTTTTACAAGGATGGGCATTAAAAACATCAAAAAAGAAAGGACGCTTTACCATCAACCAAAGACAGTACCTCGACGACAAGTTTAAGATCGGACAACAAAGTGGCCATAAAGCAGACCCTGAACAGGTCTCAATCGACATGAGACACGCCAAAAATGATGACGGGAAGCGTAGATTTACAGTGGAAGAGTTTTTATCAGCCAAACAGATAAAGTCATATTTCTCAAGAACATCTGCGAAGTTACGAAATGTAGATAACGACGCAGATTTACAAGCCATTGCAGATCAAACCGAATACTCTCGTACTCGTGAAGCCATTATCCAAGAATGCCGAATCACCCACCCAATCACTTACGACACACATAACATCTGTAATTTGTATGCCACTAACAAACTTCGCAAGTTTAATGTAGCAATGCTGCATTTGGTATGTGAGTATTTCAGAATCGACGTTCGACACCTGTCAGGAACGCGATTCAAAGCACCTTATCTTCAATTAATATCTGAGCTTGTGGAATCATGTCCTTGTAGATTGAGCAGTTGAGTTACCATCACATTCACAATGAACACCAAACGTCAACATTGACCACGTGTTTTGCATTTTTCTGCTGTGTTTACTAATCGTCCTTCAAGATTTTAAACGATTAATTTAATTCTCTTGTGCGTAAAGACATAACTATTTAATTGGAAGTTTCGCGCATTTATTTTAAAGCAAAACTCAATTAAGTCGATCAGACTTTTGGTGGTATTTTTTCTTTGTTTTTGTTTTAGTTGTTTGATGCTAAAATTCACCAATATCGATCCGTTCAGTAGCGTTCCCGCATTTTCCGCATGATCTCAAAAGGTCTCTCACATAAGTTGGAAATATTTTGCATTTTAATTAAACAGACCATTTCACGGTTCTCGTCAATCAACCTCAGCCTCGATAGCGTGTAATTTATTCTTTACAATTTGACTAAAGCCCGTGGAATTGTTAAGTGTTTCAATTGTTTGATGTGTACATTCCATAAATTATCGTGAGCTGTAGTCAAATTCTAAAGAATATATATTACACACTGTCGAGGCTGAGGTTGATCGACGACAGTAATTATATTACTTATTTTGCATAATATAAATGTTCTGGCTCAATAAAAGATACTAATGAATAGAAATATACAATCCATTAAGATGTATTCAATTCTAATGAAAATTTTGATTTTATACAATACAATTATATATATTATATTATCAACATTTGAAAACATTTGAAAACGTCAAAATAAACTCAAATGAACTCTCGGGATTCCTGTGTGTCACGCTTTCTCGATATCCCCCGCGACGCCATGTCGTGTTGACATGCGATGTTTATGTCCCTAGTTTTATAGCAGTTTAGCTTTAGTATCTGGGGGAATTCTTTTATAAAAAGAACTTCTATGGAACTGAAACACTCTTTCAATCTCCACTTGAAATGCTAAACGATGGATTGCTATTCGACACGAAGACTTTGGAGAGGAGTAGAATTATCACTTTACCAATGTTTACTTCACGGGATATGCGAGTTTTCAACTGTCACAAATGATCGCTGTAAACGGCATTTTCAGGTAAAACACTCAAAAACTCACAAAATAATTCCTTCAGTTGTGTTCTAACTTTGTTTTAGGCAAAAACAGATTGTGAAAAGTAGGTTAAACGTTTTTTTGTTTAGCTTTGACGGATTTGGTACAACTGATGTTTGTTGTGAAACAAGTGTGTTTTGACCTCAAGGTCACTTACGTTTGGTGTTCTAAAATATTTTCTTTTAAGTAGCCCAAAAATTTTATTGCAGAATTTTGAAGAAGAAACAATGATCTTTCACTGGGATATCATGTCATTCATCGAAGCAGATGTCCAATTGGGGATTTTTGCTTCTGAACTTACGATATTTTGGATTGCTTGAAAATCGGCAAAATAAGCATAACTTAAAAAATCGCTAAAATATTTAATTTTCAATAAAATCGTACAAATGAACTACGAATCAACACAGTGTTATCTACTCTTTTAAGACTCTAGTTTAGATTTTTGACAAAGTTTGATTCGGAGTTGCAATCGAGCTCCAAGTGACCCACTGTATGGAGCGTGTGAAACGGGTCCGTCGGAACTCAAATCGAAAATCTTGCATTTCTTCTAAACTAAAAATCCTAGCGAACTGAGAGTTAGATATTTCGAATTAGCTCATCCATACCTATGTTCTGACAAAGTTTGAAGAATTTCGATTTTTCCATCTTGCACACGTTTGGTCGGCATTTACAGACAGTCGCTCTTAATTAATAAAGTGATTGATTGATTAAAAACACTCGCTTACCTCACTGAAGTAATGAAACAAAGTCCATACATGACAAGCTGCAAGCTGTTACATAGCTCGAACCTGACTGCCAAAGAACACAGGTAACCCAAAACCTTCAAAAACACTTTCATATAAATATACGTAAAGAGATGATAGAGTGCAAATAATATAACCGTGAAATAGATAGCAAGAAATAGGAGATAGTTAGTGCTTAGTTAGGCAAGACATAGGAAATCAGCGAGGCATGACAGGAGCACGGGCTTTTTCTAGATCAACGACTCAGTGCACAAAAGAATGTGTTTCTGATGTTTAATGAGTTAAAAATGAAGACACAGGTCAATAAATCAAGACGCAGATACAACTATTTGAATTGTAATACTGATAGATTAATGTGGAATAAAAGTTTGTTCAAACTATCACGGTTGTTTTTTTTATTCCGCATTACGAAACCGCAGCGTAGCGGTGATCATTTGACTAATTAAACAGTTGCACGTGCAAGACCCGTCACGGCTCGCTTATTTCTCCACTAATCAAATTTAGGCAGAACTTAGGACATAATTAGTCATTAGTTAGCTAGCTAACTATTTCACGGTTATATTATTTGCACTCTAACTAGCGGTAAGCGTAAATATACGTAAGAGTAGTTGAGAATGTCAGACAGGTAAATTTCAAGCCCATTTATTAATTCTATTTTTTTAATGCAATAATTAAATTCTTTACTCGCTTACTGTCTTAATTTTTGAAAAGGCAAACCTTGTACCGCCCTTTAATGACAGGTCGGGCTTCCTGTGGCCGCGAGGGGATTTGGTGCCAACTAAAATGACGGGTAGTCGATGTATCGATCGTTGTATTTTGGTTTCTTTAGAGGAGAAATACTAAATAAGATGACAGGAAAAAAGCGGAAAACCAACTCCAGGAATGACCTTAGGCTTCTTGGGATCTATCGGTGTCCGGCAAACTAACTAAAGACAGCTATTCCACGTTAACATTAGCCGATCGTGAAGCGAGATAAGTTTTACAAGCTCATAGTTCGTATAGTTTGTTGAATAAACGTATAAGATAAGTATTACAATAATCTCAGTCGAGTTTTCGTATAAAAAAATGTTTTTTTGTATGGGGTAGTCCATGGACCGGGTCCACAATGGGGTCCATGGACCGGGATGCAATTTGCCCCGGGTGGATGTGGAGGCCCGAAACCGCGATACAAAATAAATGTTCAGCGGTATTACTCATCTTACCTAGACGACTTCCGGTGGTAATCCAAGCCTCGTAGACTAGTGATACCAGTCACGATATTCTTGTTAGTTACCATGAATTGCAACTCTTAGACTAGCGTTTCCATTATGGAAGTGAATTGCTGCGATCTAGTGCCTTTTTGCTTAGTTGTAGCGGCACTATTAAGTATCAATGAAAGAGAACGTAAATCAATAAAAAATCTATGAGGCTGTGTTAAGTTGCACTATAATCCAACATTGCACTGCTACAGTAATGTAGACATCAAGCCGCTAAAGTTTCAGTTTCTCCAATTAATAATGGTAATAGAACTGAGTGGAGTGCAATTTGGGATGAAATCACAAGAGTGATTACAAAATTGCACGACCGTGTAGCGGGAGTGCAATTTGTTAATCACGAGTGTGATTTCAGCCCAAAATTGCAAAACACTCAGTTCTATTACCTATTAATCATATCCATTTTGAAACTTAATATATTCAAATGCTCAACAGTTATATGTAGCTTCAAAAGTGATTGATTGACAAAATGATGCAATTAATGATTTAAAATAGTGCGATTAATAATGGTAATAGAACTGAGTTGAGTGCAATTTGGGCTGAAATCGCAAGAGTGATTACAAAATTGCACGACCGCGCAGCGGGAGTGCAATTTGTTAATCACGAGTGTGATTTCTGCCCAAAATTGCAAGACACTCAGTTCTATTACCTATTAATCATTTCCATTTTGAAACTTGATATATTCAAATACTCAACAGTTATATGTAGCTTCAAAAGTGATTGTTTGACAAAATGATGCAATTAATGATTCAAAATAGTGCAATTAATGCTTAAATCGCACACTTTGTAGCCAATCAGATTGCAGGATTTGCTAATGATTTCAAAATGGATATGATTAATGCTTAAATCGCACACTTTGTAGCCAATCAGATTACAGGATTTGCTAATGATTTCAAAATGGATATGATTAATGATAAAATGTAGGTGTTTTGTACAGACTGTATATGGAAATGTCCAGCATGACGTTTTATATTTGTTGATATATTTATATATAATATATTTATTGACACATTATACATATTTGTTGGGTGATTCTTTGAGACTAATAAGTTATTCCACTACTTCATATGTGGTATTAATCATTATAATCCACAAGTGCATCCTGTCTGTAAAGACACAGGTGATCATATGAGTTAATTAATGCTTTAATGAGTTAATTAATGAGTTAATGCTTTGATGGAAGTGAATAATTTTAACGGACGGGACTTAAGGCCACTTAACAATTCACATGTCTGACTGTTTCAAATTGTATCGGAAAGCTAACATGGGCGAAGATTCTTGCGAAATTTTTCATTGCTATAGCTACACTATGTGGCCACGTGGAAATCGGGAAATAGACGACAGTCAATCACATATAAATCGTTAGAGTAGTTTCCCATGTACGCTCTCACATTCCCCATATATTTGCAATTTGCGAAGGCCACAAGTTTAACAATTTAATGCCGTATTTCTCTTCCTGTGTAAGCCGTATTCGGACGAACTTTATCATACTTTTAGCTATTTTTATATTTGTAAAAAGTGGTGTCATTTTTTAGTACGGAATGGAATAATTATTACATCAGACTGGTATCACTAGTCTACGAGGCTTGGATTACCAATGGAAGTCGTCTAGGTAGGATGGGTGATACCGCTGAACACGTATTTTGTATCGCGGTTTCGGGACTCCACATCCACCCGGGGCAAATTGCTTCCCCCATGGACCGGGGGTCCATGTTTTGTCCTCACCCGTAAAACCTGGATTGTAAAACCTGGACTGGACTGGACTGGACTGGACTGGACTGGACTGGACTGGACTGGACTGGACTGGACTGGACTGAGAAAACCTCAAAATTATGAAATTCAAATATTGTTTTAAATCATCGTCATTAGGGAGCATTCATTTTTTAGGAGGGGGGGGGGGCCGGAGGAATTAGGGGGGGGGGGTCATTAAAAAATTACTAGATAAAAAGGGGGGGTCAAATTTTTTTTAACGTTGACCAGGGGGGGGTCATGAATAAGAATACAGTCTTTTTTTTTTTTTTTTTTAGTCTTTTTCTGGAGAGGGGGGGGCT
The DNA here is from genome assembly GCA_964019055.1 of Anthopleura xanthogrammica. Lineage (NCBI taxonomy): Eukaryota > Metazoa > Cnidaria > Anthozoa > Actiniaria > Actiniidae > Anthopleura > Anthopleura xanthogrammica. The sequence continues at coordinate 9,736,545 of OZ025214.1, read as the reverse complement.
AGAAAATTTTTACATTTGGAAGTGGGGGGGGTTATCAAAATATTCAATTCCTTACCATGGGGGCTAGCATTTTTTTTCTGTTTGATTCCTCTAATTCCTCCGGCCCCCACCCTCCTAAAAAATGAATGCTCCCTTATTATTATAATTATTAGCGGAGCACCATACTTAAGAAAAAATGGTAACCCATCGAGTTGATTTTTCATGGCTTGATTACGTCATCACCTTGTCCATACATACATACATACATACATACATACATACATACATACATACATACATACATACATACATACATACATACATACATACATACATACATACATACATACATACATACATACATACATACATACATACATACATACATACATACATACATACATACATACATACGTACGTACATACATACATACGTCCGTCCGTGTACCACTTTGCACAGGGTTCCCGCGCGCTTTGCTTACTCACAAATGCACAGAAAAATTGCAATAATGTAGTCAAAGATGGATCAAGAAGTATTTTTTCTTATTTTTGCAATGCGAAAAATACGTTTAGTCGAAGTCATGTCTGTCTTAAAGTGAACAAAAACAATTTTTCGACTTTAGCGACTTGCTAAAGAAGATTTAGCGAGGGAAAGCGAGGGAAGATTCTCAATCTTACGATTAGATGAAGTTTCGTGACTGAAACTTCAGTGAGAGAAAAAGTGGCCTGTAGACCAGAAAAACCTGATTATACTGCAAGAATGATATTTCAGTTCCGTAGAAAACACTTCATAGAAGGTAAATTCATTAATTTTAACTAATATTTCGTAAAAAATCGACAAGAAATGTGTAAACTAGCTGGAGAAACTCTCAGACAAGCCAAGGACGTTGGTTCGGCAAACATTGTCAGAAAAACTTGGATAGTTTGTCGTTTCTACTGCATTCTAGATTTTTATCATCTTTTTCTTCAATACTTGTGAACCAAAAAAGCGATATTTGAAGCTTTGATCTTTTGTTTTTGATCCCATTTCAAGAAAAAAGGCTAAGACTTAGTAAAAAGACTTGGTTCTTTGAAAAAACATATTTGACGGCCAGCGAACCTCACGCGAAGTCAAAACAAGATTCCAGTTTCATAATCATATGAATATTTTGACATTTTTATAGATAATTTATTTTAATGTTGAATGAAATATGAAAAAGGAATACATATCACACCAAATATTTGCTATTTATCTGGCTTTTCCAGCTATTACTATTACACAATCGCAAAAATGATGAGCTTGTTTTTTTTTTATGGATAAGCTTATGTTTTTGTAAGATATTTCGCTCGATAATAAAGTTAAGAATAAATCTGAAAAAAAACTTTTCAAAGACCAACTTACTAACAAAGAAAATTATTATCTTGCATTAATGAATATGTCTCTTTTTACATGTGAAGTTCAAGTGAATGTAAGCTTAAGCTTATCAGTAATATTTTTCGACAATTTTCAGTGTAGTTCACTTTCCACCTAAAAAACTTACAACTTTGATTACTAAGATTTGCTGAATAAAATCCTTTGTTCTATACATGTATTCATATGCTCTACGATCTATGATTATTTTTCTTCGAATTGAAAAGTTTTCTAATGCTTTTGAAGGCTTAAAATAATGGTTTTTCTTTTAGTTTTTCCTCCTGGATTCTGGTAAAATCAAACGAAGTGGTAACGCTATAACCAGCGTTATGCCGCGTCACACAATTGTCACGTTTTTAGCACTAAATATACTATTTATGGGAGCTCCGCTTTTAGGCAGTGCCTAAATCTATTTAGAAAAAACCTACTAATGGTCTATCACCAATCGAGCCCTGTGATTGGCTGAGCTACTAGGGGTCTATAAGTGATAGACCTCTAGTAGCGAAAAGCGCCGGTTTTGAAAACCAAAAAAAATATATTTAAAGCAAAATCCAAAACTTTTTGCATCCTTTTATTGGACCGATAAGTAGGTTTTTACTAAAACAATTAGACCTCTCGCCCTCATGGCCTACGAGTCAATAGCCCATTCGGCCTTCGGCCTCATGGGCTATTGACTCGTAGACCATTCGGACTCGAGGACTAATTGTTAAATAGTTCTATATCTTCACTGCATACGCATTACCTCATCGCTTGTGGTTAAGTTATGGGGAAAAAATCCGCGAATGTTGAGGTAATAGGTATGCAATGAAGATATGTGTGACATGACGGATCACCGCCACCAGGGGAGGTGGGTGGGTCCAAAAGTTTTCCCTTGCACGGAGTCTGATCTGCTGAAGTGGCCACGCTGCTGGCTGGGAGCGTATATTTATACTCTAGGGCCGCAAAGGATATTGGCTGTTGAATGCATGCGTGATCCCGCCGGAATTTGGGAGGTTATGCAATTTCTAGCGATGAGTCCATTAATTATGCAGCGAAAATAGTTCTATATCTTCACTGCATACGCATTACCTCATCGCTTGTGGTTAAGTTATGGGGAAAAAATCCGCTACTGCCCTCACCGCTAGGTTATTTGCCATTCGCACTTGTAAACCACCCAATTGCTACTAACATAACACGTCCGAAGTTGTCCATTCTCTTATCTCTTTCCATTACTCAGAAAAACCCCATACTAACATAGCGGGCCCAAACACCTAAATGAAATGTAACGAGTTAATCTGACTTTGGTTTCTACTTTGATTTATTAACGTACTAACTCACGAAAGGCTACTATATGTTAGAAAACACACTGTTTTACTGTAATTTCCTACTACCTAAAGGAAAGACCATGGACTAAAATATACATTGAAGATTATTAGGGTGTGAAACGGGGGTCTTATTAAGAGAAGTCGCATCATTTAACTGAATTCTCTGGGTAAGAGAGGACGAACTAGCGGTCTCCGACATTCTTATGTAACGCCTAACCATGCCACTGCTTCTCCAGCCTAAATATTGAGATATTTCTTCCCGGGGACAGCCTAGCATGTACAGGGTATTAGAAAGGCCGACTCTAAGACTATGGGGTGTCTCGCCACAATATATCTTTGCCTCGGACAAGTACTTGCGCAAACGACTATGAACTGCAGAACTCAAGAAGGGCCTTTCACTTATAGCTTTACCTCGGTCTGTGGTTCTAAAGAAATACCCCTGTGATAAATCAATATCCAATAAACGACAAACCGATAAATAATATTCAAGCCAAGAAACTGGACAAACCCCACCATCTTGAAAAGGCTCCAAAACGAAAGGGCGGGGCCGGTCCCCTCGTGAATTCTTAGTTAAGGTGAAGCGAAGCAAAAACCCTTCTCGGTCTTTAAGTCTGAACACTTGATTGGATTGAAGACGGCCCAAATCCGACGCACGATCCCCGGTAAAGAAATCAACCACTAGAAACACCGTATCTCTCACCAAGATATACTTGTCTGCAATCGAAAGGTGAGCACTGTCCTTTATACGATTCCTAAGATAGTCTATGAGCTTGCCAAATTTCTCGTAAAACAAAGGAACGGCCTGTGAGGGAACGATCCCTGCGCCGGCTTGTTCCTCGCGCACGAATTTCAGGTAGTCTTTTACCCGGGGATGTGCCACGGGGTTGGAGTCGTTCAACCGTCCAATGTTATTAAAAATGGCTCTAAGCTTGCCCAAGAATGAATCTACTGTTCCCGCAGCTAAGCGAGAGGGACACTGACAATCTTTTGGCGAACAACCCTTCGTATGTACTACAGTTCTTCCTGACTTATCTTTATGGATCAAAAATTTGACGATGTCTTCTGAGGTACACGAAGAAACGCTCTTCAAAGGGGATAACGAGGCCAAAAATTCGGACAGCTCTTTCTCTAGGGCGGACTTCTGTCGCTGATAGGGTTTTTGTTTAAGTCCGACGGAAAACTCCTGGAACCGTTTATTGATCACAGTATGATCCAACCTGCTAGCAGACTTAATCGCTCTTGGGGAATGTGTGGAGTAGCCGCAAGCCTGACAAAAATTCGCGTCAAAGTCGTTGGGGTATAGACAAGCGGAGCAACGTCGGGCGGCCTTCCATGGTCTGGCGACCTATACAATGAAGACAAAAATATTGCTTGAATGAATTCAGATCGTCCTTACTAGCAGATGCATTGGAATGCCCAGAGATCCCACTGTAAAGGACGGGGAGTCCATCCTGGGCTGGAATCGCGGCTTGGAAAGAGCAACACTCTGTTTGAGCCCTTCTTTCCCAATAACAGCCGATCCACAGCAAAGGCTTGAAGCGTTGCCCACCAGAAAGGTCTAGGTCGAAAGTCCGGAGCAACTAGCGTAAATGCGCCATGAAAACCTTGATCTAAGATGAAACGAAGGAGAGGGCCGATGAGCACAAATGGTGGGAAAACGTACAAGTTGTGATTCCTAGGTAGAACCTGAGCGAAAGCATTGATGCCCTCTGATTTTGGAGTAGGCCAAGGTGTGTAGTGTGGAAGAGGTTTCCCACTTTTATCCGTCTGACAATTACTGTCCAAGGACATCAAATCAAACGAATGCGGCCCAAAACACAGCTCTACCTGTGACCATGCTTCAGGGGTTAGCTTGCAGTCTGCGTCGGAGTATCTCCTTGAGGGTGCATCTGCTGGGTTATCCTTAGACGGGACGTAAAACGTTTGGAAACTGAAGTTCCACTCCCGCCGACAACGGAGGATCTCCTTGACAACAGTATTAACAGCAGAACTTTTACAACCGTCGTTGTCTAATGCACCTTTCAGGACTCGGTTGTCGATATGGACGTCTACTCGTGAATTTGAGATGCGATCCTTAAATGCCACAAGAGCATTCAAAAGGGCGTGAGCTTCCAATAGATGGATGTCGTCACCCAAATCAGTTGGCCAGTAATCACTAGATTGAAAGGTCTGTCCCTCTTGGTGCAGAGTAGCTCCCCATGCACGTTGTGAAGCGTCGGAAAACAATGAAACTGATACGTGCTGCTCTGGACGCCAAGTCAAGCAATCCGTCCACGTGTCTAGAAAACGCCAATGTGCAATTTCATCACGCAAATTCCCCTCGACGCGAGCGACAGGCTTAGAAGAACGGGTGAGTCGTGAGATCGCTTTAAAAGTCTCGCGGATATAGAGTTTACAACCCGGAATGGCTAAACTGAAAGAAACCACCTTTCCTGAAAACCTCTGAAGAGTCTTGATGTCAATGAAACGAGAGGACAAAATGTCTTCTCTCAGAGTCTTGAACTTTTGGCGCTTATCTTCGGGAACCAGAAAGGCTTGGCGACTAGAGTCGCACATAAATCCCAAATAACGTACGACTGTGGATGGGGTATGTTGGGATTTGGTTAGACCAATAAAATACCCGGCCTCGATGAGGAGATAGCACGTGATATATGCTGCCGCTTCTGACAACGCGCGGTTGGCGGGCAAACCAACTACAACATCTTCGGGTCGAAAAAGTTGTCCCACGTGGCGGTCGTCAATATATTGTGAGACCGGAACACCCAATGAACGTGCCGCGTCTGAAACAGCTAATCCCAATTTGTGGTAGATGAAAGCACTTGCTTTCCAGCCAAACGGAAGCGTACGAAACACAAAATAAACACCATGGAACTCAACGCCAAAATAGGGGCGCGACGAAGGATGGAGAAGCACGTGCTGGTAGCCACTTTTGTCGTCAAAACACGTTTGAAAATGACCTTGCAGCACATAACGAGGGAGGTCTGGGAGGTGATCTAATGAAAATGGGAGGTCTTTAATCCATAAATTGAGAAATCTCTCGTCATGGCAAAGGCGCGGCTTCGAAGGCTCGACAGTAAGGGGAAGAACTAGATGAGGGGGTTTTGTTTCAGTCACCTTTCCCCACACCGCGAGGACTCCGGCGGATACCCAATCCACAATGGTGTTCGCAATGAACCCTTCAAAACGTGCACAACTCCTGGAATTACGTAGTTGGATGGAGGGCGGGCGCGGTGAATCATAAAATGTTCCCTTAAAAGTTCCTTGGAAAGCTTGGAAAAAATGGTCAACTCGAACACCTTCCCGTAGGATTCCCGTCCAGTCTACCTGAGAATGACTATAACCACTCAAAAGTTTCTCCCATATGGACACGTGATGGTGTATTTCTCCCGCCCTAAAATAGCGAGGATCACGAAAACGAAGATGATTTAAGGATGCCAGCGCAGGAGAGCGAACCACCATTTCCAGTGAAGGGAGAGGGCCAATGAAGGGCGAGGTCCCCTGGGTAATATCACAAACAGGAACTTCATCGAGAGATGTACGTACAACAGCTGTAGAAATTTGTTCGTAAAATGTACTGGTGTCCTAGAAAAGAAAGGGGAAAGGACCCATAAAAACATGTACGTTGAAAAAGACAGGGGACCCACCCCTCCGTTGGCCCGAGCTCCGAACGAGGTCCAGAATTAGAGCTTTAGCTAGCTCCCCCAAGTCAACGAAGAAAGTGAGGGGAAAAAGGAACAAACCCATGTAGTAATCACACATGTTGGACAACCATAACCAAACAATGAACTTTAATAACTGCTCAATGATAAAGACTAGAAGCGTCTTCCACGGCCTCGTCCAAACGGGCGTGATGGGGGTTGTCGGCAGGTACGTGCGAAGTGACCCCACTTAAGGCACCTGAAACACTGCATGTTAGGGAAGGAATAAGGGGCAGGTCGGCCACGTCCTGCTGGGGGCCCCTGGCCCATGGGCGAGGTCTTTCCAACGTTCTTGAGTATAGCGCCAGCCTCCTTTGCTATTTTTGCCCTAACCGGGTCTCCCAAAAGGCCTAAAAACAACCGCTGCAGCTGCGCGTTGTCTAACCCGTCGGCTCTCGCCCTGATCTCATCTGAGGCTGCAGTGTATTCGTCGGCTTTTGAATGGATCTCATTTCTTGCTAGGCGTACCAAGGATTGTAGCAACTGTATGGCCTCGTGTCTGTCAAACATTTCCGATGGCCGGCTAATATGTCGGCGCAAAGCGGCCAAGGCGGCGTCCGAACTCTCTGTGGTTCGGAACTGTTCTAATGCCTTAATCTTGTCTTCTAAGGCCTTAATACGAGTGGCGGTCTACGAAATAACAAACATATGAGCGGGTCAATTTAAATACTGCAACAAAACGGATTGCCCCTTAGTAAGCTATGACTTAGAGTAAAGCGTTGCTTTGGGAATAAAGATTAATAGTTGTTTACTGAAGTGAAAATCGAAACACTTATGCAAGAATTACAACTTATGTCACACACACGCAATCCTTTGTTGTCGTCACTGGCGGCACTCCGTATTTCTGATGGACCGAAAATACTTTTATTGAAAGAAATCATACATCTTCTACTATCGTCACCGGTGGCATGCCATATTACATTATTAAACTCCTTCACCGGTGGAAATACTCCTGAACTAAAATACTTTTCAGCGAAACAAATCATACATTTTTACTATCGTCACCGGTGGCATCCCATATTACATTATTAAACTCCTTCACCGGTGGAAATACTCCTGAACTAAAATACTTTTCAGCGAAACAAATCATACATTTTTACTATCGTCACCGGTGGAATCCCATATTACATTATTAAACTCCTTCACCGGTGGAAATACTCCTGAACTAAAATACTTTTCAGCGAAACAAATCATACATTTTTACTATCGTCACCGGTGGCATCCCATATTACATTATTAAACTCCTTCACCGGTGGAAATACTCCTGAACTAAAATACTTTTAGCGAAACAAATCATACAATAAAACAGTCGTAACTGACAAAAACCTGATATAACAACCATGATGGAATGTGTAAGGCTTAACTTAGCATGACCGATTTACGCAAACAAAGACTAAAAACCGTGGATAAAGCGAATTTAAGTTTGACTAACAGAAACTACGTTTAAACCAAATAATATTGAGAAATTTTACCTCACCAACAGCTCCGGCAACCTGACCTGGAGCATCTTCACCACCCGGTTGTCGTTGTCCTTGGTCCCGTGGTGGTTGAGCTCCCACTGGAGCGGGGTCGTCAGCTGGTGGAGGTTGTTGGTCGTCTTGTGCTGGATCAACTGCTGCTACATGTTGAATATCTTGTGGCTGTTCACGGGCAGGTGGAGGAGGAAGGTTATTATCAGCCATACTGCTGGTGGCGGTGATCAGAGAAGAAAGTCGACCAAAAGTTTTCCCTTGCACGGAGTCTGATCTGCTGAAGTGGCCACGCTGCTGGCTGGGAGCGTATATTTATACTCTAGGGCCGCAAAGGATATTGGCTGTTGAATGCATGCGTGATCCCGCCGGAATTTGGGAGGTTATGCAATTTCTAGCGATGAGTCCATTAATTATGCAGCGAAAATATTATTGTATTGTACCTTCGGCCCGCGCGGGAGCTCCGCTAATATCCCCTCCCCTCCCCTGTGGTGTTGGTTTGTCATGACATGTAAACGAGGCAGTCACATGGTTATCAGTCGACAAGAAAAGTTGTTAGTTGTACATTTGACTCGTTTTCTCACTAAAAAACCTTCTTTAAATCCTCAAAAATGGATCTTTACGAGCTCACACAGCATCCTCTAGGTAAATTAATACTTATTTTAGTGGTTTATCGTTTAATTTATGTATTTAGAGCAATAATATACGAGTTATGTTGACCGTAATGTTCCGTACACTTTGGCGCCATGTTTTGGGCGGACTTTGATTCTCAACAACTTTGCTTCAAATTCAACGATTTATTGCGAAAAAAACTTAAATAATACGAATTTACGATGGTTTTAGATACTTTATTTAGATTTTTCAGGGTTCGTGTAACTCCTTGAGTTTAGTTTTAGTTTTTAAATGCGCTTGAAAAGTTCTTGAATTTACGAATTTCTTCTCAAACTCCTTGCACAAAAAATTCAGGTGAGTTCGTGTGAGAACGTCCTCTAAACCAACAGTAAGTCAGCAAGTAATACTCCTTGAAAATTTGTTTTTTAATTCTTGAATATTCCTTGAATACTTGTGGTATTTCGGATTTCTTTCTCAGCACGAACCCTGTTTTCAAACTGTTCGTTCTTGTATGAGGTTCGAATGCTTGATGCTCACTCTAAAACGTGATTCTCCTAGATTCTCTCAAAGCTAGTAAAAATTTCTTATTTTAATCCCTGGATAAATGATTATACTCTGAGAAACTTATGATCTCTTATCTGGGGACCTTAAAATAAGAACCTTTTACTAGTTTTGAGAGAATCAAGTTTAGCGGTTGCTGGGTGTCTGTAGTGACTATTTCTATACGAAAATGTTGTTTAGGGACAGACCATTAGATAATTGATGGGTTGGTTGCAAGAATTTTAGTTGCATGATATTTATTTTTTGGTCCCACCCCCTGCACGTTATTTTTTTTTTTGAACATCATGACCTTGCATGATATTTTTTTCAAAAACTAGTATATAATGAGTAATATTATTAATTATACAGAAGGCAAAATTTACTGATTGATCAATCAAGGAGGGCTTTTAAGCAAAATTTGAAGTCTAAATTGATGACTCAATATGTAAAATTCTAATTTATTTAACTGGCTTCTTGGAACCACTGACTGAGATGATAACTACTATACCATTTCAGCCATTGAAAACTGAACATTAGAGTCTGAATTCTGTTCTACTTTTATTGTATAATTCTGAAGTTGAATCCAATTTTGCATTATCAGGGACCGTCAAGACTAATTGTTTATTGGAAAGAAGACTAATGACCGCCAAAGGCGGGCGAAAGTAGGGGGTTTGGCATGCCGCTGAAATTTTTTTTTCAAAATTGAGGCCCTCGGAAATGCGTTTTCCAATGATTTGAGGGCCATTCGCAACAAATTTATGAAGTTCGAGCCATTGACCTTTATCATAATGGCCGCCATCTCATTAGCCTAAAACAAGAAAATGAATGTCTACAAATAATCAAACACCCCCACATGAAAGTAAATACTACCAATAAGCAGAACTATGCAGTATTTAAGTGCTCACATTAATCATTAAGGAGTTATTAATATTTTAAACTTAGAAAAAACAGGAAAACGAGGCCAAAAAGGCCAGGAGTGCATTTTCCACACCAATCCTTTAAAATTCAAACCTTTATAGCTCTGCAGACTTTGGTGATCTTTTTCTCAAATTTGGCCAGATTGCTAATTCTAGCATTCCCTTTTGCATGAAAATAATGATTTCATTAAAACATTTGTCTAAAATACATAAGCAAGAATATGGCTTTATGAAAATGGTGTATTACCATTACCCCTGAGCTGTACTTGCTTGCTCAATATTTTTTTCACACTGAAGAGCGTGAGCGATATATATTTTTTGAGGTTTAAGAGATTGCTCAATATTTTTTTTTGGATTTACGCAACCCCCCATTAACTATCTAATGGTCTCTCCCTTAGCATACAGATACTAAACAATTATTAGATGAGGTTGAGCATGATATCGTAAATTATCAAGACCAAGGCTGTTATCTGGTGAAGCCGTAGGCTGAGGCAGATAAAACTGCAGAGGTCTTGATATTTACAATATCATGCTAAAACTGAATTCAATGATTGTTTTATTATACATTTTGTAAACTTATGATATAAATTTAATTCTGCTTTCAAAAAAATAGCCAACATATTTCCATTTCGATTGTGATCTTTGTACTCGACATGATAAATGTATTATCTGTAGGTAAAACCTACAGATAATACATTTATCATGTTGAGTTCACACGTTATCAGGGATTAACTGAGGGCTCTCGGCCAATCAGAAGCAAGACAGTGAATAAAATGTATAACAATACACAGAAAGTGTTGTAATTCCTCTGGTATAAAGATGTCATTTTGATTTAACATGTCTTTCATATTATAGGCATGGATTGGCATGGAGTTTTACTTTATCATAGGCTGCAACCATATACAGAATGGAGTAAGTAACTAACAATTATCCCACACCATAGAAAATACAGCCAATCAGAAAGCAGGAAAGCCATTGTATATTTTTCAGTATTTCACTCATCCTCCCCATCATGCACTGCGCATTGAATCTATGCATTTGTATTTTCTATGGTGTGGGATAAAATAGAATGATTATTTTATGTTATAACAATATCATTTATGAAAGTACTATGCATATATGTAAACAGTTAAAGAATAAAACAAAATATATGAGTTTTATTTATTAGTTATTATTTTTATATTATTATTAATCACTCACCTTCAGTTCATCACTTGTAATTACTGGGATACCTGTGGATACCTGTGGTAGCCCAGTCAAAGTTTTTATTTTTATTTGTATAACAATGTTTAATTAAGCAGGAGGCTCACATCACCGAGGTGTTTTTCAGAGAGGTCCTGCTATAATAATATGCTATATAAATGTATAATATAATAATCTAAATAAATCTAAATAATCTAAATATAAAAATATAAGTATATATTAAAACTAAAAACAAAGCTATCGAAATACGCATAAAATATATCTAAGTATCACTAAAAGTATATAAAAAATAAATTTAAATTAAAAACGATTTGAAAACATTAAGGCTAGATGCCTGTCGGACAGCAAGTTGTTCCAGTCACCAGCCGCATGAAATATAAAACGCTGTTTGCCCCAATTAGTATGCGCACGTAGCAAGTGTAAATCCTGACGACGGCGTGTATCATAATTATGAATACTACAATTACTAGTAAAATTAAAATCAAAATCTATGATATTGTTAAGGCATTTATATACAGTTATACAGCAAGTGCTATTGTTGTTTTTGTTTCCTTCCTGAGTAAATAGTCAAGTTGCACAATAGTACATAGGGACCTTACCCAACATACCTTAGCAGGTTTCTGCTATAAGGTTGTCTTGTATAGTCTTAGCAATTAGGCTCCGAGACTCTCCTGATGATCTGTATTCTATTAGCTACGTAGACGTAGAACCGTCGACTTTCACGATCGTCGCAGGATAGGCTCTGTTGGTTATCACTTCAAGTTATCGAGAAGATGTCCAGTCTGTCTGTCTGGTCTCCAAGGTCTTCCACTATCTTGAAGTGATAAGGGCAGGTTGCAAGGTCATAGTGCGTTTGGACCGTTGGATACTCCGTCTCTCTCTGTATGGCGGTTCAACGAACTTGAACATGGGTAGGCCCATCAACCAGGTCTAAGCACACTTGGCCTATTATGGTTCAGCCTAGGGAGAGTCTCTGTGCCCATGATGCTCCTCTTGGGCTGTTCTTGAATTCTCTGACTTTATGAATCTCTCCCAATTAGCAGGTGGATGTCTATGTCGTTCTTGAGAGGCGGGATCCTGCAGCAATAGACTGCAGGTGCTTCAATCTCCTTGCCATCTCTGGTGTGGGGATTTCGTGCTTTTCTCGTGGTGTGCTGTTGCATTCGACCTGTCAATCTGATGTGGCACCGGTCATACTTTAGACTGCCTGGTCAGGCACTCAGCGTCCTTCCCTTTCTTCTCTTTCTCTGCTGCAAGTAGAGAGATAGTACCTTTCCATTGGTCTGTCTGCGCCAAGCTCCTCTGCGAGTTCCCTGTTGATCATTGAGCAGTTACTTTGCTCGTCGATGATAGCGTACACACCATATTCTACTTTCCTGGCTTTGCGTTTTGTTTCATGATTCAAATCTTCTGCCCGCTAATTCTGTACTTGACTTAAGTGTTTTATTTAACCTTTGAGTGGTAGGCGTGACTGGTGATGACAGTTTATTCCCAGCTAAGATGTTGGGGTTGTTGTTTTTCAGGTCTGCTTGACCTTTGATGACTTTGGCGAATCTGTTGAATCCAGGGTACGCTCCATTGTTTTTCTCGCTGTACTTTGCGATCTCCTTTTCCCATCTGCTGCAATAGGTTGAATTGTGTTAGGATGGCAGGGGCGGATCCAGGATTTTCAAAAAGGGGGGGAATTTTGGTTTTGGATATTTAAAAACCCCAATAATGCTGGAGCTATCCCGGACATGACTTTTTCAGGAATTTCCTAATATTGGTGTTCAATTAACATTTTAAAAAATGCTAGCAAAACATGGATGTTATGAAAAACGTATCATTATCATATCTATATGTTTCTTTGATAAGCTTGAGATGAAATGTCAATAACTTCGTTATATAGAATTCACATACCTTAGTTACCCAATAAGTGAAGATCCTAACATCTTTCTTGGGTGAAGTTCCATAAAAGCACAGCAAATTTGCTCTGTCTCAAGACGTACTGCGTTCCCATGCATAGCAATAACAGCTAAATCGGAAAGCCTTTCTGTAGTCATGGTAGATCGCAGCCATGTATGAAGTCTACGGAGGCAGGAGTACTTCCGACCGGCAAGACAGCCAGTATCTTAAGTACCGTATTTGCCGGTGTATAAGTCGACTCGGTGTATAAGTCGACCCCCAAAAATCAGGTTAAGAAACATGAATTTTTAGTATATTCTTTGTATAAGTCGACCCTGCTATATCTCAGAGTTTTTCTTGTATATAGGTGAGATATCACACTTTTGAAGCCGGTTACTGAAGCTTTTAATCGATTGGCGTTGGTATAAACAATGTTATCAACAAATCTTAGCATCAGGAATAGACTTTCAAGTTTAGATAACCAACTGGCCCACCCATTTTGTTGTAGATTTCCAGACATTATCACATATAAGTTTGATTGAACGTGTCAAACCTAAGCCAATCGTAGTTCGAAAGTACTTTGAACCATTTCTTCTTCCCGTGGGAAAGAATTACAAGCTGAACTTTCTGACTTAAAAGAAAGTGCAAAAGAGCTAACAGTACCGATACAGACACCTTCCCGGTACAGAATGAAACAGAGTAACAACACATAGAGAATGAAAGTAAGACAGATTTCGGCTTAAGATACCTTCAGATAGTTTTTGAAAATTGATTTTATGCATTTTCGAGTTGGAGAAAGTTTAGCGCCTCAAATTCAATGAGACGTAACGAAGGACGCGGCAAAAAAAACTATAGGATATTTTGTTAAAAAAACACATTCAGGTGACTTTGAACTGTGTGTTTTATTAAGCTACTCATAATAAATTCTCTTTCTTTTGTAATACAATGAAATCAATCCCAAGAAAGTTTAATTCAGAATACGAAAAAGACGAAAACTAAAGCACTTAGGCTTACGAGTCATGTCGAAGGTTCAGATCATGTATTCTAGCCGTTATCAGCTTTTTTTTACAAATGATATCCCATATATTGGAAAGAAACTTTATTTGAACGCTTATCCAAACAAAAATGATCCTTTGTAAAGCCAAAACCAATGTTTTTGCTTGGAACTTGAGCTATGAATTCGAGATGTCGACTTTCATACTCGGTGTATAAGTCGAGGTCGATTTTTTAGGGTCGATTTTAGGTGCTAAAAGGTCGACTTATACACCGGCAAATACGGTAGTTCGCGAACGTTGGGGAAAAATATTTCGTCTGCATGATTTGCGATAATTGAGGTGATGGATTCATCTTTTACAGTTTCTTGCCTTTTCCAGTGACATGACCAACGAAAGAGCTCGCTATCAAATGCTGCAGGAATCGGAAGGATGTGCTGCCATTTTTCTTTCAGAACTTCTATCAGGTCAGTTACAGCGTGTTCATCTTTTTGGCGTATTACCACAGGAACTAATGCGCATAGTTCATAATGTGCTCGTTTTTCATAACTAAAACGGGACTTCAGTTTACAGGATATGATATCCAAAAATGGTATAGCCACGATTTGTTTCCAGTAATCTTGAGCTGTATCTGCTGGAATATTATCCCTGTGGATCTGTCTGGCGTTGACACGTGGTCTTTTTTCTTCAGAACCCACTAGATCTGAAAGACACAGTACTTTGTTGTACATGTGCTCAAACCAAGTATCTATGTGTTGGCAAATGTTGGCGTACATATGCATGACATCCTCCACCTTCTGAAAGCCAAAGTACACCTCAACCAGGCGACCTTGGAGAGCACTGACAAGAGGCCGCATGGGTTCTAGCATTTCCATTGCGCACACAAAGCTTCTCATTGTTTTTCTTAGGCCATTTGCCATTGTTCTAGTGTTGGCATCCCAGCCCCATGTGTCTTCACCTGGGCATTTAAAACGCTCATCATCCGATGGGTCGCACATTTCATCTAGGGTGATGACTAAGTATTCATACAGATCATAAATCGTTTCAAAGGTTGAATGGCGCTCAACCCATCTGGTTTTACACAAATTTTTTAGCTTGCGCATTTTGATTTCACCTTGTACCAAAGCACCGATAACAATATCAAGAAGGGCCTGCCTTTTTGGAGAATTGTCAAAAAAGCTGTAAAGTTCGCGACAAGTGTCCATCATGTTTTGAATTGCTTTAATTTCACAAGCATGGCAAATAGCAAGGTTTAACGAGTGAAGGCAACACCCTTGATAATCAGCGTCAGGTGCAAATTTTGCAATCTCTGCTTGAACACCTTTATTGTTTGAACTCATACTCGACGTTGTATCATATGCTTGGCCTCGACAATTTGCGATGTTGATGGAAAAGTTGTTTAAACTTTCAAGAAGTGCTGTGGCTATTGCCTTTCCAGTGGTCCTTTGTAGATCACATAGGTCAATTAGAACCTCACGCTTTTCTGGTTTACATGGATCAGTAACAAAGTCAAGAAATCTGAGACACAGACAAAATCTCTCGACCATGAGATGTCGTTTCATCGGCAATTAAAGCAAAATGAGGACATTTTGCGAGACATTCTCGAAAGTTATCGCGAATCAAATTAGCCATTACTCCAATGATTTCGTTTTGGATAGTCTTACTTGTATAGCGAGCATTTTGTGGACCCAGCTCAAGATGTTTCTTTAGGTCTGGATTGCTTTTGGCTAGTAGACGAACAATGGCAATAAAATTTCCTTCGTTGCATGTTGGTGCTTCTGCAAACTGTATTTTGTGATCCCTATGGCCACGCAATGGAATTTGCTGGGTTGTACATAAGCGGACCACGTCAACGATATGGGGCAGAATTGCCTGATTAGTTTCTTTATTTTTTTTGGCTACATCATCCAATTGAACATCTATACGATTAGAAAGGTTTTCTAACTGTGATCTTATGCACAATCCACGCTCTTGCGCCTTCTTATGATACTCTGTCAATTCATGTTTATCTAGTTTTTCCTTTGAATTCTTATATTTCTTGAAAGGGGATTTTACAAAAGCCCCCAATAACAGCTTCTCTTCTTTAGACAAAAACAGGAGACAAAACAAACACCAGCCACCACAATATGTAGGGTGAGAACTATAGGCCAGCCATCTGCGCTCCTCTAGCCATTTTACTTGAAATTGGACTTGTCTTTTAGGTCCAAGAATTTGTTTGTCGAGTTGACATGTAGGTGACAGTCTCCAGCATTTTTTAAGAAACTCGATTTTTTCAGCATCGCTTAATGATTCAACGAAGCTATTGTTAATTAACGTACTCGCATCAAATGGCGCAACGGAAATTCTGTCTGCTTCTTCTTTCTGATCATTATTGTCTACGAAACATAAAAATTAATCAATTTGTTAACAAGTCAATGTTAATTTAATAATTTTGAACTCTTTGCATCCAAGTGGTATTTCATTATTCATTTTTTTTCCTTTTCCTTTTTCATCATTATTATTAATATATATACTTTTATTTTATTGTTTTATTTATATCCTATTACCTTATAGATCTTTTATTATGCATATATATTCACGTTTGTATTTTAGCCTATTGTTATTTTTAACCTATTTGTAATTCTAATTTTATCCTATATATATTGTAATTTGCTTTTGCCATATTCACCCTGATGCATGATGGACGATTGTCCGAAAGCTTGAAAATCTTAGTTTTATTAAACTTTGTAAACATTTGTTAACAACTTCCAATATCATGAAACTACCTAGCAACATATCAAAATTGTATATTACAAGATCATTATAGGTAAAGTTTTTTTATTTCTTTTTTTATTTAGCATATCAACAATACTGTAATACAGTACACATACATGTACCTAGCTTGCTCACTTTAACATGACAGTGATATAATACATACTTAGACAAAAGTTACATTTACATCATAATCTAAACACAACCTCATCAAAAATAATTTATCTCTAGGCTTACATGAAAGCTTTAAAAAAATCATTTTGGAAAAATTTTGTAAAATCATTTCAGTGATTTCGATTGTGAGCACTGACCCACCCAAACCCAAATTGAAAATGCCAGGTGCTTGTAATTGTGCTATGGCAAACTGATTTTCTTGAGACAGGGCTAAGCCATCAATCGAGAGCATCTTTAATTTGGTTAAATGCTTCACGGCCTCAATCACACTCTTTTCACTCAAATGACTACAGTTTTCTAGAAATGGGTATTCAAGACTATTAGAAGGTCGTTTGCACAAAAATTCGACGTTTCTCAGTAGATGCTGGCCACTTAAATCTAGATACACAAGTTTGGAAGAGTGAGCTAGCTGACTCAAAAGTGCAACAGAGAAGTTATCTACGAGTACATTTCTCATCGAAAAATAACAGAATGCAGAAGAATGTGACATTAGTGTTGCCAGTGGGCCCTCTCTGATGTTAGAAATCATCCATTCATCTATTGGGATAATCTTCCACAAGCAATCCGTTTCACATATGATTTTCCATCTCTTACACACTTGGCATAACGAAATCATAATCATCTCTACTGAAGTATATTTGAAGATTTTCACCAGAATTTCATCTGGTAGGTCTAAATAGATAAAATAACAATACATTTGAGTCCGATCCGCTTGCAAACACTTTGGAATACATGCACTACAATGCGTATGTGCGATAAAATAATTCACTACATACAATTCATAAACAATCACAATATTGAATAGATGGACTATAAAAGGAATCTAAAGAGATGATTGTAAATGTTGACACTCTTAATTTATGCAACACACTTCACGTTTAATAAAACTATTAAAAACTTATAATAATTATTTATTATTGTACATAACAGACTACTAATAATTTTAATGCAAGAATGAAGCAAGCATTTGTTATTAAACTCAGTACCTTTATAATTTCTTATTGATTGATTGTTTACGGCAAAGCAGCAATATAGTATAAAATTCCATTGTTTAATAGAGTGATCTTCGTCAACCGTAAAAGAATAGAGCGGGATTTAGTAATCCACTCTAGTAGTACGTATTAAAGGCTAATCATTAGAAGTAGACTTAAAACTTTATTGTTCTTTATCAACTATTACCAACTAGATATCAATTCGATTCTTGGTCGATGGAAAATTATTCTAAGACATAGCATAATTTCAGTCAGGTGTGAATTTGATTGAAAGTCTGTGGCTAACCTGAGATTTCTGGCGTCCTAACTTCATCTGGACGATCCCTAGATAACAGTAAAATAATGTCATTGCTAATATTCGAAATATTTCAGTCAATGAATACATGATTTAAAAACAAATAAGTCAATAAACTTAATTTATATTTCATACTCACGGGGAATGAACTTTTGCTGGAGGTTCATCTGTCGAGTCACTAGCATTACTGGCAGTATTCTCAGAGACCCTTTGCCGTAATAAAATAATGTTAAGGATATTTAAAACTAATATTGTTCTATTAATGAGTAAATACTTACCGTTTCTTAGGAAAAAAGGCCTCTAAATTTCGTTGCATCTTTTAATACTAAAGGATTTGACAATTCTGATCACAGTATATCCAACATGGACGACGAGCACATGGCAAACTGTATTGAAACGAGGCTTTTACTGGTTACTTGCTGGACAAAGTTTGCGGGCTCAATAATGCATGTTTAAATAGACATAGATGGAACGTAGATGTACGTATGATAAAATAGATTTGATTTTTTTTATTACCATGCCGTTAAGCGTTTGTAAGTTGTCCTTAGATGAAACAATACAAACAAAAAATAACTTCAACGAAAAAAGTGAGATATAACTGCTTAGAAAAGGAGGGGGGGAAAGTCACCCTATTCCCCTCCCCTGGATCCGCCCCTGGATGGTTAAGGCAAGCAGGCTGGGTAAATTTGTCAATTGACTTTCAACATCGGCACAGAGGTTGGCAAACTGTAGTAATTTGATGTTATCAATTAGCTCCTAATTGATGGTTTTCCAGAGTGGTGTGCACCCAATCACGTACCCTTTGATCGTTTGACTTAGGGAGGTCTTTAATCGAACGCTTTTTTTCAAACTCTTCTTTTTTGAAATCTTCTTCTAGCGCTTGATCTATCTCCTTGAACTTAGCATTGGCCACTGCTATCTTTCTTTTCGCTGTTAGAATTGCAAAGTCCTTCTTGAATTGCGCTCTTTCCTCCTCCCTTTCTCTTTCGATCTCTAGTTCTCGCTTTTTCCTATCATGCTCTTTTTCGGCTACGAGTTTATCGAATTCTGCACTTTCGCGTGCCACTGCTGCTTCAGCGAGGGCGACTAGCCTAGCTGAACTGCTCGTGGAGGCATGGGATGAGGCTGCTCTGCTGCGTTGAGAATAACGAGAACAT
This sequence comes from Anthopleura xanthogrammica, assembly GCA_964019055.1. Taxonomy (NCBI): domain Eukaryota; kingdom Metazoa; phylum Cnidaria; class Anthozoa; order Actiniaria; family Actiniidae; genus Anthopleura; species Anthopleura xanthogrammica. The sequence goes on along the minus strand of OZ025214.1, from coordinate 9,717,188 downwards.
TGAGACCTTGTTTCCAACAATTTGTTGGTTTGTCTATTCTTCATTTGTTCTAACCTAATGTAAGCTTGCTTTAGCAGTAGGCTTTCGTTGTTCAAGTGCTTCTTCCCCAAAATCATTGCCTTTATCTTGCTCATAAAGCTGGTATAATCCTTCCAACAGTCGCTTAAACTCTTCCGACATGATAGCAGTATCTCGACGAATATTGCCGTTTCCATCGCAATCGGCTTCTAATCCTTCTGCGACCTTCACTGTTTTAGTCAGTTTGTTTTTAGTAGTGACCATTAGGCAGCATTTTTCTTCTACAGCATTTTGTAGCGCTTTTGGCGTAAGAGTCATCCGTCACTTGTCTATCTGAGCCTCGTGTTCTTTTGGCTCTATCTCCTTGATTTGCTCTGTATTGTTCGCCATATCAAACTAATAGATATGGCTTACCTCTATATCGTTGTGAATTAGACTTTTTACTGTCGCGTTCAAAGTTTCAAGTCGAATTTGACAACAAAAAAAAAAGATTTTTTAGGGAATAATTTTAAACAGCTGCATTTATCATTTCATAAATTACTTAGCTTCAAAATATTTTAAAAGTATGAAATGGGGAACAGTGATAAAAACTGCATCATAGTCTGCCACAGCTCGTTGTCTTAGAACTTGACTAGTAACTTGATACCATTCTATTTTTTTCAAGCACATCATGTTGTTGCTGGTTCCGGCGGCTAAAATAAGAACGGATACGATCAATTTTGATCAAAAATTTTAATTTCAATAACAAAACATGATAGAAATTCGTAAAGATTTATGAAGGGATGCTTTAAGAATAATGATAATGTTACTCATATATTACATAATGCAATCTCAGGAAAATAACATACAAAGTCCTTGATTTTTGTTGTAAGGTATATTGTTCAACAAGAGTGTAGTTCCCTTCTAGACATGTGGTATATTGCTAGTGGATATTCGCCATCTGCAGTTTCAACCTGGCATGTTCTTCTGGCCATGGAATCACATGTTTTTAAGAGGAACAAACATTCCTTTGGAGAAAGCTTCATCCATGTGCTTGGATAAGATGTATTTCTTCATACGAGCAAACACATGCCAACCCCAAAATTTAAAAATTTGCACTACATGAAATATCCAGATGCACCAGTCCTCCTAGGTACTTGCCATAAAATAAGAAATCGTCCTTTAGCAGGGGGGCAATGTGAGACGTTCGGATATTGCAAGCACTTTGATTTCTTTACAATTTGAAGATGTTTGCTCGTGATATCTGTGTTTTGCAACTCCAAATAGAGTACGCCTTCAAACACTCGAAGAGGTATGCGTTTATATGGCACTCCAGTGTTAGAAAAACGGATGTCCTGGCAATACTTGATCTTCCTCTTGATACATTGTGTAGATTTTCCTCCAAAAATGACAGTCCACCATGCAAAACATGTGATTCCTAATCGTGCCAAGTCTGAAGGGCTAACTTTGATTGACAGAAGCCTGAACTCCATATGTCTGAAACCCTTTAGGTCATGTAATTTTGAAAATGGGTGTAGTACTACAATAATAATTGTTAATTATAACAAAGAAAAGTACCTCATTTGAAAATTTAGACTTGAGGTAACGTTGCAAATCCCACTTAGGGCAACCTGAAAAGCTTTGGATGATATTTTCTTGACCAAAATTATCAGATTCTCAAACTTTGAGTAACCATAGTCCTCACACAAATTGCAGAATCCTGCTAACATGGAGTTTTTCCTGAAGTTCTTTAGAATGTGAGTATAAATATATGTTCGTTTGACGCCGTTGGGAAACTCCAATAAATATTGTTGAATAAGGTCTTTTACTGAATCTTGCCAGTAGCATACAGGGCACTCCTCCTTGTTTACAACAACACTCCTGCATGAAGATGGTCTTCATACATTGTCCTGGATTAAGAAATCTGCTAGGCCATCAAGCACATCCTGTGAGACACACTGACGTGTAAACTTCAATTTAGGTGGAGGCATCCCTCCTCGACCAAAGAGATAACAGTGGACCCTGGCAGTAGTGACTGTACTTTTGGAACACTTGAAGAGACTGATCAGGAAAGGTTGATGGTACTCTAGTGCCACAATAGAAAGACGTATCTGTCTCTCTGCACCATAGGTGTTGACTTTCCCCATGCTTTTTGCTGCCTGAACTCTACTTTTAAACTGTTTGGGTGTAGGTCCCTCAAATGCGATTGTACTGCTTTCTCTAGTGCTTGCAATCTTGATAGGCTGCTGCAGTTTCCTTGCCTTTTGTCTTATTGAAGCGTTGGTTTATTTTTCTTTGCAAGTCTTGTACTCATGTACAAGAGCCTGCAAAGGTCTTTCAGGTCTTTTAAGTCTTTCACTGCAGACTCATCATCATGGACATAAGACAAGCGCATCCTGTGTATATTATTTACTACCGCAGTCCTGACCTCAGTTTTCTAGCGGCTTTCATATTGTTGATATGGTTGTCTCGGTATGGGTTCACCAACTTGTATTTCCTTAGCTGTTGTTGCCTTGTTGTCAGAAAAATTCTACACAAAAAATTATAAGAAAACTCTGATTACAATCAATCCAGTATAGCTACAAGGGATCTATGGTATACATGTACTTCATAATTTGTTACAACAGGTCTTAGAGTAGTAGCATTCAAGCTACAGATCTTATCTTTACCTGAATTGGAGGTGACTCTACTGAGATGGAATTTTCTATATGATCATCAGCGCTCTGCAAAAGTAAAATATACACATTACTATCAGAGACACATATGGTAACTACAAGGGATACCTACATTTCCTCCCTAATTGTTATAAAAATTTTAAGCCACAAATCGTTTCTTTACCTGAACTGGAGGAGACTCTACTGAGATAGAATGTTATAGATAGCACCTTTATTTAAAAAACGATAGTTCCATAAGTATAAAAACTTCTTTACATGGGAGTCGTTAATATGTAATAATATATAATATATAATATATAATAATACTTAAATAAAATAAAATTAAGAAATAGATAATTAAAATAATGAAATAATGAGAGAAAAAACATTACTGAGCACTGACAGCACGCCAACTTGACAAACGTTTTTTAAACAAGTTCTTTGTTGGAGCAGATTTTATTTCAGAGGGGAGAGAGTTCCACATCTTAGTCCCTCTGTAAGAAAAACCGCTCCTAAAAAAATCTGTCTTTGGGATATATTGCATTTCAATTTGATCATTCCCTCTTAATTTAGATTTATAGTCATTTGGGTCCGAAGACCTCATATTAAATAGATTACTTAAATATGATGGACATTTATTATGCAGAATGTCAAACATTAATAAGCAGTCTTTCATCTCGTCTTTCATGTAGTTTATCCCAGTTTAACTGTTGTAAAATGTCAGCAGATCTCACATCATAGCCCTGACAGGTTATGATGCGTGCAGCCCTGTTATGTAGCTTTGGAAGACGATCTGCTTGACCCTTGTTCAGATTGCTCCATACAAGGTCACAATAGTCAAACGTGGGCTGTATTAATGCTTTATACATTGTTATAAGGGTAGTAACTGGAACTAGATCCCGAATTTGTTTTAAACCGTAAATTGATTTGCCAACCTTTTTACATAGATGATTGATGTGTGTATCCCAGTTTAGATTTTGGTCAATATAGACACCAAGATGTTTAAGAGAAGTAACTTTCTTAATCTCTGAGCCATTAATCTCGATCGGAGCAAAACTGCCAAAGCTTGAGACTTTAAATCTAGAACCAATTAGCATGTATTCAAATGTTCTATTTGATCATCAGAGCCCTGCAAGGATACATAAATAAGAGATAGCATCACAATGTTCACAACTTCTTCAACAACATTTGATACTCGAAATTCTAAAATCTGAATTTTCACACTTACCAAGTCTAGTAATCCCTGCTCTGTGTCATGTCCATGGTGGACTGATAACTTGTCCTAGGAAAAGGAGAAAAAAAAATAGCAGTTTAGAATTGTTTTGGAACCTTTGTGGAGTTACTGTAGTCTGGCAAAATCACACAAGTGGAGCGGCCAAGTGATGTTGTTCAGATGGAGGTTAATTAGCTGGAAGGATTTCTATTCAGATAGAACTTGTTTTTGTGTTGGCATTTGGAGATTAACTCGGATCGTTTGCTTAGAAGTGTGCCGCTGTTTGCTTTGATAATGTGCAGGATTTCTGTTACATCTTTTAGAAATCTTGTTGTATGGTCTGGCTGAAGTGATGATTGATCATTCTATGTTGTAGTCTTTGTTGTTGTCTTTGAGGTCCCAGATGAACTAGAATCTAGGAATGACATCTAAGATAAGGAATGAAATTTAAAATTTTATATTTTTTATCCTTACATTGGCTCTTTCAACATGAATTCGACATTTTGCAACTGATTTAGTTGCCCTTGCTTCACTCTTTGTGAATTTCCCATTATCTAGGAGGAATATTAACTGACACACCATTTGGGACAATGTCTTAAATGAGAAAACCCTTATCAGCTAATACTAAGTCACCCGTTTCTAGTTGTTTTAAGAACCCAGACTTTTCTACAATAGCTTTGTCTGAGATAGACCCAGGATAATGCTTACTTATGTAAGTAATTACTGCATTTGGAGCAACACGTATTAAAACTTTAAAAGAATTCATCCCCCTATAGCTTGAGTAAGTTGGATTTTGCTGACTCATTAACCCTGGAGTAGCAATTTCAATGTCAGTGCAATCAATGACTACCTTACATGAAACTGAGAAAATGAGGATGGTGCACAAGTGCTATTCTTAAATCTAGAGGGAATGGTTGTCATTAAATCATGAAAAAGAATATAATGTAAAACATGGGTAAACGTAGTAACAATGTTAGCAATAGTAGCAACACTACAAGCAAATAACTGAGCAAGATGTAAATTTGTGTAGTTTTGTCTGACTTTCATTAAAGTGATAAATATCTGATCCTCAAAAGTTATCGAATTCACTACCCAACCATAAAAATAACGAATTGAATCCTTAAATCTTAAGGCATAAAGCATAACAATATCAAAAACCTCTTTCGTAGGTAGTCCAGTTTCCATTCTAAGGACTTCACTTAATCTACACGCACTGTAGTGGCTGCGTTGATAGGCCTCTGTCTCCTTGTATTTTTCCAGCTCTCTACTCTTATGATCTAGTTCTGCTTCCAACACGATCTGTTCTACTGGTGTCTTGTTTGCCTCGTTTTTTTCATTCTCCTGTTGACTTTCCTGATCACAAAATTTTTTCAACATTTCTTCAACCGATACTTGTGGTTTGATTCACCAACATCGCTGGTCCTCTTTCTCTTCGCGGTCTTCTTCATAGAGTAGTGGTCTGGTGGAAACATAGTTTTCTCGTTCCTCTGAAAGATCTCTGGCCCGTTTTCTTTTAACCCATCTTTGAAATGGCAGCTACACAATCGAGAATGTTTTCCAGGAACTTTATCAGCTCGCCTACAAAAGAAGATATGTAAGATAAGTATTTAAAATTTTGTCCGGAACCTACCTGGGAACGTAGATGCGGGAAAACAACTAGACAATGCACCTATAAACTGCAATTATAAACAGAGGAAAATCTCACCTTAATAGTTTAATCCATCGCATATACTCTGCTTTCTTCTTTTTCTCGCTTGGAAATCCGAAAAATCGGCATGTATGGCTCTCATAAGCATGTTTGCAGTTCGGTGCAAAGCACTGAACCATGTTGACCCGAAAAGACTCGTAACGCCAACTTTTAAACGACAAAATTCGAAAATAATCGAACTGATCTCTATAATTACATAACTTGTATAACAATACGTCCTGTTGCTTTGAATTAAGCCCTTCATGGAGTTCTGAAGAGAAGTTTTTGTCTGGGAATTTGAAGGTTAATTCTTTAAAACAATGGCGTAACTTGTTTAGAACAGAAAATTTTGGTGTCATGGCAACGTGACGTCACCTTTAAGGACTCTATAGTATATGACTTTAATGAATTAAATATACGTACACAAAACACATAAGACTAACGCGTAATAATATAATTTCGTTTTATAAAATTGGCTTATTTCCTATTTTGAGCTAAGGGATTGTACGAGGTTCCCATTTTTGAAGGTGAACCTCTATTTTATTATTTTTTTAAGCAATCTTTTCTGCTATTTCATTGTATTGTTTTGATTTCCCTATAAAAAAAAAATGTCTGGTGGGGAGTTTTTGGTTCTTGATTGATACAAAGTTAGCTTTTAAAGTAACAAAATAAAATTAACAAGTTTTGAGCCTTCACTGGTGCCCAAAACTATGTTGGCATAATTTATTTCAGATAAAATCACCCTCCATTTTGTTAGCCATTGTCGTATTCTCAGATAATAGTTACGAGAGTAGCAGCATTCAATAAATTAATGTTGTACTGTTTCTAGTTCATTAAGACAAAATGAACATCTAGAGGAATCTATTAATTTAAATTTATATAGCTTTTTGTTTAGATAGAGGTAGTTATTCATAATTTTGTATTGAAAACTTCTTAAGTACATTTCAATTGTTGTACTGTAAATACAGATTTTTCCTTTGCTTTTTCTTTCGCCTCAGCATTTTCGTCTTCGTTGGTTGAGTTATCTTCGGGGCTATTTATGTGTTCTCCATTGTTGTTGTGGTTGTTGTTGGTTTTCGGATCGTTTTTACACGATCTAGCAATGTGACTGATAAGGCCACATTGCTGGCACTCGATAAGCAGGCACTTTTGTATGCCCTTCCTCGTTGCAGTTGGAACATACAGGTCTTTGATTATTGTGGATTATACGGCAGTATTCACCACTGATCTTAATGGCATATGGAATACTGCCTTTCAGAATCATTCTCACCATGCGGTTGCCATTTTCTAGGCCAGCGAGGTCATGTGTCTTTTTGTATTTTAGACGAATGATTTCTGATTTGACGAGGCCATATATCTCCAGTGCAGATTTAAGTGTCTCGTCGTCTACATAGGCTTTGAGGCCAATGATAGATACATTAGTTGTTAGTTCATTGAGAGTGATCTCTCCTTCAGATTGGTCACGTTCTTCGTTCGTCAATGTTGGTGTGTCTATGTTGAAGAAGTCAGTTTGGTCTATGTCGTCATGGACCTCTTTGGAATAGAGGTCCTTGTAGAATTCGTGAGTTATAGTTAATATGTCGGATGTGCTCTATCCGTCATCGCTTGTCAGTGTTGTAATCGTCTGATCAGCTTGTCTTTTCTTTTCGAGGTTGTAGAAGTAATATAATAATATGATAATAATACAATATTTATATAGCGCTATTTCCTGAAGCTGAATAGCGCTTTACAATAACATCTAAAACTAAAAAACGTTAACATAACTAATTTACAGGATTAGTACATGTTAAAATAAAATGAACCCAAAAAACTAAAAACAGGAAACTAATCATAAAACTGTTTAAAAAGATGAGTTTTAATATTGTTCTTAAAAATAGACAATGAGCTGCTCTGTCGGACATGATTTGGAAGAGCATTCCAGAGTTTCGGTGCTGCATTTGAAAAAAACCTGTGACCATAGTTTACCAGTCTTGCAGGTGGTTGTCTCAACAGGTTTTTAGAGGCAGACCTCAGGTTAGAAGTATTTTGTACTTCGTTCCCCCTCCTCAAGGAATCGAGCCGTTGCTCTGATCTTCGTAGCTTCTAGTTGCTTGAGTTCGAGTGTTTTCAGTGTTTCTTGTGCTTCAAGGTATTTTCTTATGTTGTCAGGGTTTCCGGTCGGAGCTTGTATTCGTAATTGATCTATTGTTCGTTGCATGTCATCAATTTCCTGTCCTTGTGCTTTGTTTTGTTTCTTAGCGTGCTTGATCGCTATGGTTTAAAAATTACTTTTCGCTGTTTCCCACCATTTAAGGGGGTCGTCAGTTGTTGCATATCGTTCAGTCCAGTTTGTCCAGAATTGTTTAATGTCGTTTGTGAATGCTTTGTTGTCGAGTAAAGTGTTGTTGAAGTGCCAGTAACCTGGTCCACGCTTGACTTTTGTGAGATCAAGCGTTAACACTACAGCGTCGTGGTCAGAGTGTGTGTATGTTGCAATTTTTGTCTTGGCTTCTGGCTTCGTTTCTTGTCCTCGTGGTGTTCTAGTTACAATGTTGGGTTTAAATACTATCTTTTGTTTTATGGTTTTCTTCGGTTGGTGAATTGTAGTCGATTTGTCATCATCCTCTGAAAAAGTTAGAGTTCTTTTCAGTCCTTTGGGTTCTTGTGTTGTTGGGATTATGTTCTGGGATTGGAATTCTTCTATTGCTTCTGTGCGATGGATTGTCTGGTCTGTGTTTGGTTCTTCGGATTGTTCCATGTGACAGAGCGCTTGCGGGAGGTCCTTTTCCCGAGTTAATGAAACAATATAATAGACCGCATGAAGCAGATCACCTTTATTTATTCAGTAGACACATTACTTGTTACAAATTGGCTTTATTCAATCAATATCAACATTGCTCTTTGCCATTCACCTTTATTGGATCAATATGCATTAACAATTACATTTCCATTTCCATTTTCATTTTCGTAAATTTAATATTTATTTGCGCTTTACGTTAAGAGAATTATTGGGGCAAAATCGGGCAATATACCCCCTCCTGATTGCAAGAAAAACATCTCCTCGGGCCTCGGAAGTAATGGCACGGCGCTGGCGCCCTATTCATTCTCCCAGCAGCGGGATAACGGTATTGCAGTATTGGAGTTTGGAATTGCACATGACTCGGGTTCTGAAGTCTTATGAATCGTTTTAGCAATCTCCGCTCTTTACTTGCCACCAGCTTAGTGAGAATCGGTTGTAAAGATGGCTCAGTCACAAGAGGCGGCACTTCCGCAGGATGATATTATACTTTGTGGCCCTGTCGTCATTCAGTTTCTGCGCTGTAAACATGACCTCCTCCGAGGCATCAAATAAAGCTGTCGGGCGACCGACCAAAGCCTGAAAAGCATTTATCGCCCCATCCACCGTGTTCATGCCCACTTTCTTCTTCATTTTGTCCAGCTCTTTTCTCAATTTTTCTACCTATGACAAAGGGTCAAGAAAATCCATTACGATTTTTTTTTTCACTTGCGTTTTCCCACATTCGGAAATTCGGAAATAATTTTCTATATTCGGACCCGGCCTTTCACAGTTTTATATCTACCCGACCATCCGGGTTCAGACCCTCTTTAAAAGCTCCATTACCCCCTTTTGGGCCCAGGCCCTCTCAATTTTCCTCTACCCGACCTTTTGGGTTCAAACCTTTTTACGACTTTATTACATCCCGACCTATCAGGTTAAGGGTTTCTCAAATTTTTTCTCTACCCGACCTTTCGGGTTCAAAACCTTATTTACACCTTTATTACATCCCGACCTATCAGGTTAAGGGCTTCTCCAATTTTATCTCTACCCGACTTTGTATATTGTTATTATATTTTTAACCCAACGTGTCGGGTTCAAATTGTCATTTTATCAAGTTAACGACAATATTTTCGTCCAAATGAAAACAACGAAGAACTTAAAAATGTACATCATTCAAACTGAGATAATCACTAAAGGCGGAGTAATGATATTCACATGCAAAACACGAAAATATTTAACTAATTAGCACAACGAAAGTAAGAGGACAATTATCTCTATAGTTCAAGATTTTTGCAAAATCGCAGTATGTATTAAGCATTGCAAATAACCTACTGAAATGTAGGAAAATACTCCTATAAGATAAACAATTAAAGTAAAACTACTAGATATTAGTGTACAGTTTAAGCACATAACGTTACCACATATTAATGGCAAGCCATACCATCCAAAAGTGAGTTTGCGATTGGTGATTGAAATTACAACTGCCTATCGGGAAATTGATCGCTATGAACAAGAAATTGCAACCATTAAACGAGAAAAACGATCGATGATTGAGAATTTCAACTGATGAATGAGCATCACGAACGAGATCGATTGAGAATTTCAACTGATAAACGAGAATCACGATCGAGATCGATTGAGAATTTCCGCAACCGATGAACGAGAATCAAGAGATTGAGATTGATTGAATCAGACCAAAGTCACGTGATCTTACCTTGGAGATCTGGGGACGAGAATATTTTTCCGCCATATAAACAAACATGGCGTCCAATGCTGGTATCCAAGAAGAATTAGAGGATTTCTTTTATTCTTTGTTTGGCTGCATTGAAAAGGTCCAGGAATGTCTCAGTAACCGTGGGAGTATTCCACTTGAATACATAGAGCATAATTTAGAGGGGCATTTCCAGATTTGCCAATTGCAAAACGAGTGGGGGCTTGGGGGCGAGTTGCGACCGCAAAGCATGCATGGATTGTTTGGCTGGACAGAAAAAAAACATGGCGTCTTTGACTAACAATTCTTCTACAAATCAATCTCATAATAGTGTCATTCTTACTGAATACGACATCCCTGGAGCCAAAATTCCAAGGGATTCTCTACCACAATGTAGTGTTCCGCAATTAAAATGATGGTTGTTGTGCAGAGGAGCCAAAACTACCGGGAAAAAAGCCGTTTTGATCGAGAGGTAAGTTAAAAGTCGCCATGACTACAGCGCGCTTTATCTCGCATTTCCTAACACTCTTAATGTTTTAAATTACAGAATCAAAGATTATCAAACGAATGGCCTTGATAAAAAGTATTTGCGCGATCCTGATGGAGGAATAAATCTGTTGAAAAAGAAAGCCCAACTTGGTGTCCTAGAGAACACTGAACCTACCACAAGCTCTTTTCCAAAGGAAGGATTCAACTGTGACTTGAGTGCCATGCCAAAATTAACCTTTGGAACAATATGGCGCTTCATGATAGATACAGTTGAATGTAGGAAGCAGCTATCGACTGCCAAACCTCTAGTAAAGGGTTACAATTTTTACAAGTCTGGCCATGTGTTGTTTGTAAGTCATTTGAGAGAAAATGGCAAACATTATGTTAAAAGCAAAGTCCTGCCATCCATGAAAAAGCATGCAGTTTATACATGTTGTATTGTACTGAGTTCTACAGGCAATGTTCTACGAGCAAATTGTGGGTGTCCAGCAGGCATTGATGGCAGATGCAACCATGTAGCAGCTACGCTATTTTCGTTGGAACAATTCAGTAAAATACAACAAGAGCAGAACAAAGAGTCATGCACGTATAAACCCTGCAAATGGAACATTCCTCGTAAGCGCACTAGTGATGTTCAACCAATTGGCCAGATGAAGTTTACAAAGCATGATTATAACAAGTTAAATAAAAAGAAGAGGCATTCTATTTTACTACCTGGACCTGATGTCAGAGCAGATCATCAAAAAGTATGGTCAGATGATAAAGTAAAGAATATGTTCAACCTCGTGAAAGCATATCAAGATCAATCTGGCCATAAAGTAGGATGGTTACACATTTTGCCTCAAGAATGTGATAATGATACTGATCCAACTACCACTAGTGCAACTACCACTGTAGTGAATGCCGAGAGTGATGAGTATGATATCATTTCACCATTAAAAGAACAACCGCCTAGTCAAACTGACATTAAAGAAAGATGTGAAAAGATTAAGCAAAAGCTCCAGCTCAATCAAAAAGAAATAGATGATGCAGAGAAATCAACCAAAGGCCAGTCAGATAATTTAGCCTGGTATGCACTCCGCAAGTACAGAATAACTGCATCACAGTGTCACAGAGTTGCTACCCTTAGAGAGTCAACCAACCCAACCAAAGCTATACAGCAGGTGTTGATGATGAACAACACTTTCAGTCTCAAAGTATTAAAGAAGGGCTAGAGATGGAAGACAGTATCATTAAAGAGTACATCATTGAAATGGAACATAGGGGACACACTGGCATTGCTGTCAGTAAATGTGGTTTTTTAGTTTGCAAAGAGAATGGATTTTTAGGCGCATCACCTGATGGTCTTGTTCATGATCCAACAGCATCACAACCCGAGGGACTGATTGAGGTCAAGTTTATTCAATTAAAAGATGATGAGAGCTTGAATGATTCCCTAGTAAGAAAGAAGATTTGCACAAACAAAGATGGAGTTTGCATAAATAACAAGCATAAATATTATTATCAAATCCAGCAACAGATGAGTGTTACAAAGAGAAAGTGGACAGACTTTGTTGTGCAAGGTTCTCAATCTACAGACATCTTCTGTCAGAGAGTTGAATTTCAAAATTCATTTTGGGAGGAGACATTTGCAAAGTTGCAAAGATTTTATGACAGATACATTGCGCCGGAAATTGAGTATCCTAGAATTAGACATGGACTCAATCACTTTGATTATAGGTTTGAATAATGACTTTTATTATAACAAAATAACTTTTATATTCAAACTCATGCAAATAAATTATTGTAAAACACACCTACATGTATTGAAAATACTGAATAAATAAGAATTGTACTACAGTCGAAACGTCTATTAAGTGGACCTCTATTTAATGGTCACCCTTTATCAAGCTGTCACTTCTTGATTTCCTAAAATTTATTTTATTTACTGTAAATTTGACCTCTATTAAGTGGTCACCTCTATTAAGCAAACATGGTCACCCCTTTGACTTTCCAAATTGCTAATTTTTATTGTTATTTGCCTTTATTAAACCTAGTATTTCATGTTATTGTTGCTGTCCATGATTAAAATTATGTTCTGTGATCAATTTCGTACACGTGTTCTAATTCACTTTTTGCTACATATTTTAAAATGCTAAATTTTAGGCAACCTCTACTAAGCGGTCAACCTCTACTAAGCCGTCAACCTCTATTAAGGAGTCACCTGGTGTTTGATCGCTTAATAGAGGTTTGACTGTATTTGTACATAAGTCAATCAAACATAGTTTCATTTAATTAATTTATTAGGGGTGGATGGAAATTTGATAAAGCACTTACAACAATTAATATATCTGATGCAATAGGTGTTAAAGTAACAGGAATCTTGTGGTCAAAAATATGCCAGTTCTTAATTCTTTCCATGAATCTTTCAACATGTATCCTAAGACTTGCCACCTTTTTGTTATGATCTGTCTGTTCTTGACTAAATTGTTCTATTCCCTTAAGGAATGCAGGGATGATTAATGGAGCTCCAACAGAAGCAAGTTCATCCTGGCAATTGAATCCTTTGTCTGCTAACACTTCATAGCCTGGCTTTAGTTTTGACAAGAACCCACTCTTTGTTGTTATTTCCTTGTCTGAAGTACTTCCAGGGAAAAACTCACTGACAAAGCAAACAACTCCACTTGGTGTTATTCCAATAAGTGCTTTTGCAGTGGTTCGAGATTTGTATGAAGAATAACATACTGATTGAGCATCAAGAGATGACGGCCTCTCCATTTCAACCTCAGTACAACCTACTATCACAGTTAGGTTTGGGTATTCTTCCTTGAATGTTGTGGGCATGTAATGTCTTATGATTGCAGGTGATGGTATCTTAATGAGTGGCTCAAACTCACATCTAAGAAATCTTATCCAAGCTCTTGTTATTCTTGAAACTGTTGAAGCGTGTACACTAAAACGATGTGCCAAATCCCTTTCAAATAGTCCTAATCTTAACCTTAGCATCACCATGACAAACTCTTGAAAAGTACTCAACTTTCTTGTTCTACCAGATTTTCTTGAACTTCTATCTCCAACATTCAAATTGTCAGTATTATAGTTAATGTTTTTTGCTGAATTTTTTACCAATTCGTAGCATAATAGCAAAGCATTGTAATCTGGAAAGGAAGTATAGAAAGCGATATCTTCTTTGCTATCCTTATATTTGTCAATATCAAATACTGGATGGTTTAACTCGTACTTGAGGCGAACAACTTCTTTCTTTAACTTGGTTACTTCTAAATCTTTGACTTGAAATTTCTCTTTTAAGTCGGCAAGCTCTTTTGTCAGTTCTGAAACTCTTGTAAGCAGTTGCTGTTCGTTATTTTCTCTAAACTCAAGGTCTTTACACGTAACTGCTGTTTGTGACTCTTGCTCTGTTGTTGTTGAAGTAGTCTCTATAATTTCTTCGTATTGTACAGTCTCAGTTACCTCAGATGTTTGTTTTTTCCGTTTCTTTGTAGCTTGATTTGACGCTTCAGGTATAGGAATACGTTTTGACTCCCTTCTTTGAGGCTTTTTAATGGTCCAAGGGAATATTGTCGGAAGATGGGTTCTGCTTAGTTTCTTACCATCTTCGAAATGATCTGAACATATTCTCGTTGCATTGGACTCGAGTTTTAGCGTTTCATTCTTCAAAATTATCTTATAAGTCTTCCGAAGGTTCTGGTCTTTAGGAATCCTGTAATATTGGATGTCTGGCGCGTTTCTAAAGTTATTTGTGCAGCCAGGAACACAGCAATTTGAATGTTGAGGCATGTTCTCTAACTAGCAATGGCGAATTCGTCCAGCCAAACAACCCATGCATGCTTTGCGGTCGCAACTCGCCCCCAAGCCCCCACTCGTTTTGCAATTGGCGAATTGTCTTGGCCATTTTTGTCACTTTACGCGAAAACAATGTGGACCAAGGAAACGACCTTTTTATGTTATTTCAAAACCTTGTTGGGGTGCTTGAGGAGCTCATAAAGGAAATAGACAAAGAAAAAGAACAGAGGCAGCATTGTGAAAGAAAGCGAACGTCTGTGGTGCCCAATAAATTGAGTAGTAGTGGCGGAAGACCTATGTACGACATCAGTAAGGAGATGATTGAAAATAAGAGAAACTGGAATGAACTGGAAAGAAATATCTGTATGTCTTGGTATAAGTGAAAAGTTATTGGTTATCGATTAGTACAAAGTTAGCTTTTTAAGTTATAAGACAAAATTAACAAGTTTTTGAGCCTTCAAATGTGCCCAAAACTATGTTGGCATAATTTATTTCAGGTAAAATCACCCTCCATTTTGTTAGCCATTGTCTAATTTTAAAATAATAGTTAGGAGAGTAGCAGCATTCAATAAATAAATGCTGTACTGTTTCTAGTTCATTAAGACAAAATGAACATCTAGGGGAATCTATTAATTTAAATTTATGTAGCTTTTTGTTTAGATAGAGGCAGTTATTCAGAATTTTGTATTGAACACTTAAGTACGTTTTAATTGTTGTATTGTAAATTTTTCCTTCGCTTCTCCATTTGCGTCTTCGTTGGTTGAGTTATCTTCGGGGTTATTTATGTGTTCTCCATTGTTGTTGTGGTTGTTGTTGGTTTTCGGATCGTTTTTACACCATCTAGCAATGTAACCGCTAAGGCCACATTGCCGGCACTGGATACTCGGGCATTTTGATTTCGTATGCCCCTCCTCATCGCAGTTAGAGCATACGGGCTTTTGATTATTGTGGATTATGCGACAGTATTCCCCACTGATCTTAGTGGCATAGGGAATACTGCCTTTCAGGATCATTCTGACCATGGGATTTCCATTTTCAAGGCCGGCAAGATTGTGGGTTTTTTGTACTTTAGCCGAATAATGTCTGATTTGACCAGGCCATATATTTCCAGTGTAGATTTGAGTTCCTCGTCATCTACTTAGGCTTTGAGGCCCATTATAGAAACATTTGTATAGTAGCCTTGAGGTGGATGGCAGGGAACATGTCAAGATTCAGTTGATATACCGTTGTTGAGGAGCTCATTGCTGAGCTCTTTGCTTGAGAGTTCTACCAGATAGGAAGCATCTGATAGCTCCTGTAGAATTGTGAGACATTCAGTGCCAAGATCCTCCTCTATCGCTGATTTTATGGTCGAGAGAGAGAAGTTCCCGGGAGTTTTAAATACGACCGAGCGCGACTTCCAGTTGGCCATGAATGCCTTGGCTGACCGGCGTTAAGAGATTCTTATTCGAAAATAAGCTCTCAACATCCGTCAGAGGTTTTTCTGTTGTGTTCAGAACACTCCAAAAATTTATAAACTGATCATTCGCTTGCAGAACAAAGATGGGTTGATTTTCAATAAGATTTTTACGGATTGTTACGGATGAGAACCGTTTTTTTTTTCCTGTGGTATGGCCATAGACAGAAGAATGTAGTTGCAGTTTAAGGGTTTTGTCGCCATGTTTGTCGAGCAGTTGAGTGGGTTGTTGTTGAGGTCTTTTTGTGAAGATGCTATGGGTCAATCAATCAATCAATTAACTTTACGACTCAGTCTAACTGCTTTTCAGGTGTGCCGTACAAAATAATTTACAATAATACTCTCTCAACTATTGAACAAAAATACATTACAAATGGCATGTAGCAAGCAACACTGACAAGGATTTGCCTTATTCTAAACATATCCCTTAATAACCTGAAAAGATTTACTTCTTATGGACAAGTATAACTCAACAGCCAATTAATTTTAAATTCAACTTAAATAGCAGAGTCAAGCATGACCAACTGAAAGGAACCCAACATTTGTCGCATAAAGGATTTGTTATCTTAAAGGACTGTTTAATTTTTTACTGAGAAGGGAAAGATTTAAGGTTAAGTCAGCTAAAAAATTAGCTAAAGCAGGGTACACAAAAAATCCATGTCACACAGTAAAATGAAAAGCATAAAAACAAATACAAAATTGTTGACAATGGAGAGGGATGGTCAGGTTTTTTTTGTATTGACTCAAAGTGAAAATCAAACTACCACCTTTCTGGTAAAAAAAACAATACAGTCCCTAGAAGGAAATATCACTTTTGTTATTAAGAAACTATAGTGAAAAATAACATACATGGTGCTTAAATGCTAATTTGATGGCATTAAAGTGGTCTTTCTCATTGATTCTTTGATAACAAAAGTGGTATACTTCCTATATCCCTAAAGCTTACTTTGCAAAAATGTAATATATTGCAGCTAAAACATTGCAGTGAATAGTGCTCAACATCAAGTTTTTCTATAAACAAAAAGCAGTTATCATGTTCTTGGTGGATATCTTTCTCCTTTAGTGTTTCTCTTCTTCGAAGAGCTTTATACACGCCATGCATAATGAAAATTTTGCTTTGGGAGCCTGGTAATGAGTTTGCACGAAAGCGAGGTCCGTCGGGCCACTGTGTGTTTACAAAGCTAAATGTTTTACTATTTTCGTGATATTTCTCTACCTTTTTTGCTTCGTTTTGCGTAATTTTCGATGCCTTTGAACTGCTGTGTTCCTCAGTGTACTTTCAAAGGTTATCGGAATGCAGGAGGAGACAAAGTTTCATTCTTTAACTTCCCAAACGACGCAAATTTACGTAAGAGCTGGATTCACGCGATCAGGAGAGACAAGGGAAAGGATTTCCAACTCACTAGTCTTACTAAAGTTTGGTCAAGGCATTTCAAAACTACAGACATGAAAAAATCCCTGAATGGAATTGTCACACTAAAGCCAGGATCCATTCCGTTGAAGTTTGCCTGGTCTTTTCAATCTCCAAGAAAGAGAAAATCACCAACTAAACGCCAAGTACTTCCATCACGACCGAAAGCTGACCTACATGAAGTCCAATCACACTCCCAATCATCAGAAGCTTCGACTGCTGAGCCCACGGCAGAGGAAATGCTCTTAGCATCAAAGAGAGACAATGAAAAATTAACAGAAGAAATATCGAACATTCAATTTCAGCTTAACGAACTTCAAATCGCCAAACACCGACTAGAAGAAACCAACAAGCAGCTCATGGCTGAACTCGAGTCAGAGCGTCGCGAAGCTCTTGAGGCACTGTTTGATCGTGAAGTTAGAAGAATTAGAAGATGCAGAAGGCAAGCTTTTTAAGTTGGATAATTTTAAGTCAGATGAAAACATAGCTTTTTATACAGGCTTTCCTACTTATAGCACATTCCTGGCAATATTTAAGTTTTTGAACACTGGAGACAAAGGTGAAAATGTGAGATATTATTCAACTAAGAAGAATGATGTTACTGCTGACTTTTATCAAAGCCAGGAAGATGAAGACGAAGAAGAGGACGAGACATCTCAAAACACTGAGAAAAGAAGATCTGGCAGACCAAGAAAACTGGCAGTCATTGATGAATTTTTCATTGTGATGTGTAGACTGAGAAGGGGATTTGCTGAACTGCATTTAGCTAATCTTTTCGGAGTGTCCCAGTCAACAATCAGTAGACTGTTTACGACATATATCAATTATATGTATTTAAAGACTGGTCAGGTTAATATTTGGCCATCCAGGGCACTTGTAGTAGATAAAACATTGCCAGATATTTTCAAGGATAAGTACCCTAACACAAGAGTCATAATTGACTGCACTGAAATCCGTTGTGAAATGCCAAGTGGACTGCTGCTTAACTCAGAAATGTTTAGTTCATACAAAAATCATGTTACCTTCAAGGGAGTAGTTGGCATTGCACCAAATGGTGCCATCACATTCATCAGTCAACTATATACGGGAAGTATATCAGATAGGGAGATTGTCACAAGGAGTGGATTTTTGGATTTAAAGTTTGATGAAGGAGATTCAGTGATGGCAGATAAGGGTTTCACGATAGAAGATATTCTTCCCTTAGGAGTGTCCCTTAACATCCCTCCATTTCTTGGAGAAAATGCTCAAATGTCAAAGGAGGATGTAATTGCAACCCAACAGATTGCAAGTGTCAGGATCCACATTGAGAGGGCAATCAACCTGATCAAGAACTACCATATTTGGGATGGCGAAGTACCCCTGAGTTTAATAGGACTGGTTAATCAGATGTGGAGTGTATGCGCATTTCTGAGTAATGCTCGTGATCCTCTTATTTCAGTCTAGTAGAGTGGTTTTCATTATTATTCCAAGAAAATAAAGTGTAGCAATAAGTTTGATTTAAGCAAATCATAGAACAAAAATGCAACACTATTATTGAAAATAATGTGTATTAAGTCACAAAACCTGTGATATTTACTCTGATATACACTGTTAATATTAGTGGTCACCAATTCTATTGTCTTTTGTGTGTATTATTTGACTGCTACGTCTAAACCATGACTATTAGATTTTGTTTCACAGGTGTTGTGAGTTTGTTCTAGGATAAAGTTTTATGAAAACTGCTCTATGACTAAATATATTAATGACAATCATAATAATGACAATAATGATATATGGTTTAATGTTCTCACCTTATTTTAAAATTCTTAATGGCTACTATGAGTGAATAGCATATGGCTAAGGTTGAATGCTAAAAATACCAAAGCTGTTTAAGCTCATGAGGTAATGATACTGATTGTAGCTCATGAAAGTTCATATAATACAAAGGAATCCAACTAAATAGTCACAGTGCTTTTCAAGTAGTAGGAAAGTATAAAATTCAAATGTTTTATCATAAAATCCGTCTAAGCAACATTAACAGTATTAGATCCTTAGCAATAACTAAGAAGTTTAAATTTAAATTATTTTTGAACAATAACATTTTAATTGATAATTTGAAGTGTTAAAAAAAAATGGTACTAAAATAAGTTAAAGTCTCAATCCTGCCTGTAGTTGCAAAATTTTTCAGCTGCTCTTTTAAGAAAATGCTTGAAATAAAAGTCCTTCAATTTCACTTGAAGTGTGCCCCAGAACTGACTATCGAATGGAATTCTTTGTATGCTCATTCCTACATTGGTATATACCACAAAGTCACACCACTTAGCCTTAGTTACTCCCAGTTGTCCTTGAACTTGGTAATAATAATCATGATTCTCCTTGAGCTTTGGTTTCCCATCAATTTCTTCCCAACAGAATGTTTTGTCTGAGCATGCCTCCAAGGGAGTTACATAAAATTTTGTCTGTGGGCACTTGATCTCCACTAAACCATACTGATCTTGGCAGGTTATTTCAATAACTTTGCCATCAGGAGCAGCTCCAAGAAAGGGTGCTTCCATTGCTACAACTAGGCCTGATTTGAATAGCAAAACAGGCCTTCTGATTGAATACATATACCTTTGATATTGTCTCAATGCAATAGGTTCATATCTCTTACCATGTTCAATGTACTTTGAATGAACAGGGATAGGACTGATCACACTGTTTACAAGTGAGTCATGATTTCTTTGTCTAATGCAGACTTTCTTGAAATTAGATGCAGTGATTCTATATTGTCGCTCATTTTTCCATTCATCTGATGTAGATTGACTACGAGTTTTTTCCTCAATGTCATTTAATTTATTAGCATCAACCAAGAGATGAGTTAGTAAATTGACTTCTTGTTGTTCAAATTTATCTGGTAATTTGTAAGGTTCAGTGTGGTTTAATGGGAATTTAGGATATTCTGTAGGGGGATATCTTATATCTTGGGGAACGGTTGGTATAGATCCAAATTCACAGAACACTTAAAAATTTGACTCTGTGAATTGAAGTTGGTAGCTTGAAAAGGAACCAGAGGGACTTTTACCAAATTTTGTTTCTTTCAAGTCAGGATTTTCAGTTGTATTCAGGATTTGAGCTAAGGGCATATTGGGGTTAATTGCCATTAGGTCAGCTTTCAACTTGACTTCATCTTCAGGCTGAGACTTCAAGTTATTTCTTGCCTCATATAACAAACACTTCAATCCTTCCTCTTTTGGTTTACTTGCTGTAGAATCATCTAATTTAGTTTTCTTAACCATGACTTCCATGATTGGCTTTCGTGTTATTTTATCCCCTCTCCCTTTTTTGTGCCACAATTGCAGTGAAGATGTGCATGCAGTATTAGGATTCATGTCATCCTCTGAGTCCAGTTGTTTAGTATCACTGCATGCATGTAAGGAAAATTTACAAAGCTTTAGCATTAGAGCTAAAACATGATTGCAAAGTTCCACTTTACCAGCCACACACGTGCAAGATGCTTCTTTGACTTCACCAGTGATAAGGTCAAGAGCTACTTTCAACTTGTGTGGAGCTTCATTTTTTTTATAACTATGGTAACAAAGTGACTTGAAATAAAAACAACAATTGTCGCTTGCTGCTTCTATCTGTTTAAGATACTTGTCAACCAAGAAGGTTTTCGCTTTTTGAAGCCCAGTAGGGACAGAATGGCCTTTACTTTGAGGATCGATAATTTAACCAGATTTTGTTATGAGCATCCAGTTCTGTCCGGTTAAAAGGTGGCATTCTCTGTAAGCTGGATGACCAACCATCCGCGGGAAATTTCACTGTCTGAGGGTTGTCTTGAGGTTGTGTTTGGATGGCATTCAACTTGTCTTGTCGCTGTTTACTCTTCGTATAGACTTTATTTTCGTCTGGATCCACTATATTTTTGATATACTCTTCTACCCTTAAAAATGAACGAGGAAAATTTTTGAATCCGTATTTTTTAATGTATCGAATAAGTTGCGAAACTGCATTTTCAATCGAAGCCGTAACACATCGCTATTACTTTTCAATGTGAGTTCGATATCTCTTTGGATCGATTAGGACATTTTATGATTTTTCTTTTCTTCTTGGCCAATAATATCAGCTTTATTAGGTTAAAGTAATTTTAATCGTAGGTTCAGCTGTTGTTGTTTTACCTTTTGACAAGCTGGGCTTTCATCTTTAGACCTTTGGCAGGATCTCCTCTGCATTTTAGCCAGAATTTAAGTTCTTGTACTTTTAAATTAGCTGGTGCTCTTCCACCTAGTGATGACCCAGGAATATCTGCTTCTGAAAGCCTTGGATTGTTTAAAACAGAGCTCATTGTATTGGAAACATGTGTATTCACCAAGGGAAAAGCCTCTAAAGTAAACACAGTGGCCCGACGGACCTCGTTTTCGTGCAAACTCGTTACCAGGCTCCCAAAGCAAAATTTTCATTATGCATGGCGTGTATGGCCCATTTTGTGCTGCTTTGAGTATTCTTTGGTCTTCTACCGCCTTCCATCGCAGTTGTAAATGACGACTACAAGACCAACGGTAATATACGCAAGATCAGCACCCCAGATCCAGTGTCGGCCGATTGACGGCCGTCTGACGTTAATCGGCCGACAGGGGTTCATATGGTAGAGAAATGAGTGTAAAAATGTTAAGACATTTCTCCGATGAATATTTCTCAACGTTTAATTTTCATTTCATTAACGTTTATGTTTGTTCTTTTATTAGATAACGTTATTAAACCGTAAGCATATGTCATTGACTTTTGTTGCATCTGGCGACTCAGAAAGGAGCCATTTTTTTAATCTTGATCACCGCTGTTTATTCGTAAAACCAGTTATCAAAGGTCATTGGCAAGAGCTTTCGTTCCAATCGTAGCTTCGCCATTTCATCTTTGTAAGACCTCAGCGTTTTCCTGCACTGACTTTCAATTTTTTTTGACACTGCACGAAGAATCAATACATGCTCTCCGTACAGTGCCCTGGAAGCAGTCCTTGTTGATGATGAATAACTCAGCTTTACCGCTAAAATCTCGTAGCATTGTTCTTGATACATGGGCAACTTCGAATGCTGCCCTCATGCTACACCGCTCTTTACTGATCACGGAGAGGACTTCCAGGTATTGGTCATGGATAATGGATAAGTCGTGTCTGCTGGGCTTGATGTTGAAGGGCTGGATCATCTGCCCAAAGGTCTAGCACTTCCATTTTTCTTTCACTTTGAGAAGTTTGGGCAATGACATAAAACCCATGGAGGTAGATACCCTCGTTTACCATACCAATCCCTCTGGATTTCTCTGGAATGCATGCAAAGTTGCAATTTCATTTGTAGTTGATAATCACAACTGCTTCTCCAGACTTCAGATTAGAAAGGACAAACCTGACACAAAGAACAGAAAACAAACTTAATCACTTCTAATATTGTACAAAAGAATGGACCATGACAACCATCAATTGGAATATTAGCATTTTTAGTGTAAACTTATGCCATTTGTATTATTGTAAGTCAATCATTGTATATAAATTTCTGTCCACCCTTGAGTCATGCAGCTTGATCCTCACCTATAGTACTCGCTCTGATGTTTTGTCCTGACAAACCATACTTCCATACACATTCTTATGATACATACAAAGGAAATGCTTCCTCTAGCTTTCTCCTGTCCATTTTTCTTCGATGCTGTAATAATATTTTCAGTTCTGAATTGGTTGATCTTAAAAAATAAATAATTACACCAATTTTACCATATTTCACCATATTTCAATAAAAACGTATTTCGGGCAAAGGTAATTTAAGAGAGGGTGCGGGGCAGAGCACCTCCATATAAAATGCTCACTAAGTTCCCCACCTCCCGGCTGTGCACAAAAGTTCTAATCAATACACATAGTTGCTCGTTAGAATTTGGTTTTACACTGCAGCCAGTCAAAAATATTTGAGTGATTGTTTTGGACTTAAAGAAAAAAAAAAAAAAATTCACAACCAGCCATTGAAATATCTGAGAATCGCAGTGAGGTATTTGATTACCTTCGCTTATTTACAATAAAGCTAAACAGCATAGGTTTTTAAAACTATAGTTTCCAATCACTTTCCAATCTGAATAACAGTTTAAGGACATTAAAATTTCTAACTAACAATATTTTTTCCAATTGTATCATACCTTTTCATTCTCTTTGGAATATTTTTAGCACATTCTTGAACTTTATCTCCAAAATATCCAAACCTTCTGTTTTATGATGCAGCAAATGTTGAAAAGGGTACCTTCTCGAACGATAAGAAGCGAGTTAATCTGTTTGAGGACTGATACATCAAATGCTGTTTCTTCAGAAGACAAAATCTTTTTCCATCTTTGGACCAATATCCATAATCCTTGTAGATCTTACATTTTGAGCGAACTTTGGTTACTCTACTGCTTAAATAGCTTCCCAGATCAGAATCATAAACGGCTATTGAATGACGTTTTCCATGAATCCTTAACTTTCCCTTGCAATTTCTACAATTCTCTATTGCTAGCCAGTATTAAGCCAAGAGGATGCTCCGAATCAACACTAAAATCGCTGAACTCCTTGAAATTCTTCTAAATCCCTACAACCAACAACAAATCTTCTAACTACTGTAACGAAATCTGACAATATCCAAAAACTGTTTCCCAACTCTTGAAATACAAAAAAAATCTTGACAACTGGGAATAACTACCAAACATGGTAAAGCCACTCAAGGACGCCATGTTCACCTAGGTTCCTCTACCGTTTCCGTTACCCTACCCGTTTCCTTGCCAACCAAATCCAGGTGATTTGGAATCTAGGTGTGCAATGCATTGTTAGTCACAGCAAACATTTCCAAGTATTACAGTCCCGGATTACAGTTTCCATTATCTCTTGTCAAAATAAAATATTTCCCCCCAACAATAATGGTATATGCTTTTTCTAAAAGATGTTTGGCGAATCTTTGCTAGAATGAGTTTTATTTTCTTTATTTTCGACTTGAGGAGCAAAAGCTGTTGTAAACCGAGCCAAAAACCTTCAACTAGGGAACATGCTTGTGACAAAATGTTCACTGACTGGGTAATTCCTTGGGTTTGAGAGAAGTGAAATCACCTGCATAACACTGTACAGCAATTTCACAAATCAATTTTCTTACTACAGAGAAGAGCAAAATCCGAAAATCTCGGAAAATAAGCCTTGGACTTAAACTTCATAGAGCGGCAGTTGATAAAAACATTAAAGTTTCGTCAAGATTTATTGAAAAAAAAAACAACTTTCTAACTGATGCATATTTACCACATACATTTACTGTAAATTGTTCACAAGAACATTGTTTGGGTTGCCTGGGGTTTGAAGATCTTTATTACGAACAATGATAATGATACTTAACTTTCATATTACTTTTGTCATTTATAGAAAATATTCATATACTATTCAGCCATTGCAGCGCACTAGGGATATTTCTTATCACTGATCATCATAATACTTGAAAAAGTCTTTCTTTTCACTAAAGGCTCGCTTCGCGCTAGCCGGTCCACTTGCGCTTCGCGCTCTATGAGACAGCAAAGCACGACTAGGGACAAGTATGCAAAAATCGGAATAACACATGAATATGTCTACAATCTCGCTTATTTTATTTCCACTGAATCTAATTTCTAAATGATATTACTTAAAGTGCTAGTCTTATGAAAATGACACTGTGAAATAATCACTTTTTTGTGATTATTATCCACAAATAGGTCGTATAGTTTACGAATTAACAAAAGTCGGATCGAAAAAAAATAATTAAGGGAATGAATTTTGTTCTTAAAATCGCTAAAAAGTTAGTCCGCCATTGTTCGGTCACAGCGATTAGCTTGGTCAGCGGAGCTGTATTTAATTGATTCGTGACGTCATATGCGCACTTCTGACTTTGCTCTCCATATACTGACTCTATATTCGACTCTATATATTCCGAGATGGCGTGCGCTTTAGATGAAAATTCCTGCGAAATATCAACAGAAAATGACAGGGAAGATTCCTCAACTTCTTCATCGATCTGTGGTTGGTTTTCTGAGGATGATTTAGAGCCTGTAGGGACGGAGCAAGAAGCCGAAGAATACGAACATGAAGTCGCTCGCGAGGAAGAAGAAGAGCAACAACTGGCTCGAACGGTTTTCTGGAGCTCGGGATGTTAATACATGGTACATATACATGGTACATATTCATGGTTTTCCGATATTATTTAACTGATAAGATTTTCGAAGTTTATAGTCGTATGAAAACAGATCCATTTTGAAATTGCGATCCTAATAGACCCTCTATATTTTGTTTATCTCACAGGTGCAAATGCACTCAGTGCGATCTGTCTAATGTAACCAAACATAACGAGTGTTGTTGTTGCCAAGAATACAATCGTTGTCGCGAGAAAATGGAAGAGCTTGACGACCACGTTAGCTGTATTACCTCACATCATGCATTTGAGGATATTTGTCTGAATACGTGGGTCTTGGAGGTAGCAGCAATTGGGCTCAGAACAAGGAAAAATGCTATGTACACAACGTTACGACAACAAGGAAGAAGGACTGAGTCACAGTAAGCTATAGATAAGCATAAGAATTTATGAAATATTAATACCTAAAGTGTGATTTTGATATTATGATTAATGGGTTTCTAAATGAATATTTGCAGATTTTTCAGAGCAGTTTCCTACAGACAGTTTATGAGGTTCCTGTATGAGTACGTTGGCAACTCTAGAAGACTAGCTTTACCATGTTGTGTATACAACAAGATAAGGGAAAACTTTCCTGAAGAAAGCAACACCTACCGGGGGTTTGAACCAGAACCTGAAGAAGAAGATAGTACAGAAGAGGAAGGTACTGATCAGTAACAATCATGAACTGTAAACTGACAAAACAAGTGTGTCGTAGGTCTTGTATATATCATCCAAGCACTGTTTGCTTATAAATAAAATTTCAGCTATGTATTATTTTATTTTGGAAAACGATGCATGATTTGATGTATTTTTTTAGGCTTTTCTTATAATTATTTGAACACAACTGTGAGTCATATATTTTCATGCTGAAATTTATATATATATTATAACAATAACACCTAGCTTATGAAATAATGATTGTACAGGTATACTAGATAGATGTTGTTGCACTTTATAAATTTTCAATAATAATTCATAAATAAAAAACAAAAAGTGACTGCCAAAATGCTCAAATATAAAATTGACTTCAGAAAATTGAGAACAAAAACTGAAATAACTCCTGCTTAACTCAGTGTAGGACACTGGAAAATCCCATTCTTTTTATTGGGGTGGCCTTTAGTAGGTTGTCCACAATTTCTGCAACATGGAGACTTTCTTGAGCCTGTAGAGTTTGTTACATTGTTTCTCGGTCTTGTTAATTGTTCAAGTTCTTCATCTAAGAAGAAAATAAAGCAAAAAATTACATGTCATTGAAAACTGTATTACACCAAAAACGATTTTGTAGTTTTGAATCTGAACATTTCAATGAAGAACTACATTAGTTATTGCACTGTTTGATCAGCTATAGCTACAATGTATTTACCTGTGCATGTTGGTGGACAGATTGGAGTTTCTTTGTTCTTTCTCTGTTTGTACTTGATAATAGCATCTTTTTTATCTTGTATATCTAACATGGTATGCATCGGTTCAGGGGTATCATCATCTAGCTCTTTCTCAATAGTTTTAAGATCTTGTCGAGAGACAGACATCAGTGTACCAAACAATTCGCCAACATAATCTGAAAAAAGGATGAAAGAATGATATCATGACAGCATTATGGCATATCATAATATGATATAACCAGTATACTAGTTCTAGTTTCTACCATATGATAACCAGTGATTGGACATTTTCATTGTTTGGACTATTACAGCTTATTTTGAAAACTATACTGCACTGTAATAATTATAATTATTATACTAACCATAATTGGGTATCACCTTCACTTCTCTGACTGTGGCCTGCCCCTCTTTGAACTTTGGGTAGATGAGTCGGAGTTTTGGATTACCCTGATCATCCATTTTGTTGTCTCTCCTCAAGTTGTAGTTGAAGTGGAGGGCTGCCAGTATTGTCCTTAAAATGATGAATTGAATTTAAGGTTTCGAACTTAAGCATTTGGGTTTTGAAATAGCTGTAGAGCCGTAGGGTGGTTAACACATTGCAAACAGTATAATATAGTATTTTCTTTGTATTAACTAAAATTATCTTATGTAAATGCTGATAAAATATTATGATTAAATAGAAAGTCACTTGGAGTTTGTTACCTGGCGCGCATCCCTGAGTATGAATAAGCAAGCATCTTGGGAGCAAATTGATTCACGACAGAATGATATCCCTCGAGACAACTGGTTTGTGCCACAGGGGAGGTATTCTTTATTCCTTTCACTAAACTTGTCTTTTCCAAAGCTTCTGATAGCTTTTCATAGGCATCTGACCCTATAAAAAGTTATGTAGAAACACAATTCAAATTTTGCAATAATTATTACTGACCTGTGCATGAATACTTACGCTTGTTCATCCATACTCGTGATTTGGTGTATTCTTCATGATTACACTTGTTAAACAGCTTATTCGGTAGCTGGGTGTGTTTGTTGATCACATGCGATAGAAATGCATGAAACTTGGCTACGACGACTGCTCCCATTTTTGCTGGGGTTGAAGTTACTGACCAATAAAAATGTTTCACACATGCTTTTTTCCATCTGGTTATAATTTCACAGCCTTTCTCTTTTCCCAGCTTTGTCAATACTTTCTGGATTTCTGGAAACAATGTAAACAATATAATCTATTTTGAGTAAACAAAAATATATACAGGATATTACACAGTGGTGCAAAGATATGAAATTTATCTTTGAATGATGAAAATATTTCATGTGTGAGGGCAGTGTCCAACAGGAAAAGATAAACTTCATATCTTAAAAACACCAACAAAAATTACACATCTGTGACTTGTGTGATAACATACTTTTAGCTATGTGCCAGAGATCGAAAAAATGGTCAATGACAGGCTTCCCTAGCTCTTTACACTTCTTTGGACACTCTTCACGCCTCCATTTGGTAATACTGGTATGTCTATCAGAGATGAAGGATTTTATGACCATCCCAGTAGTTAATAAGAAGGCCATTGCTCGTTGATGCCCAAAAAACTCCATACTGGAACTACTACCAGCTTGATTTGCCTGAAAATTAATAAAATTCATATATCGGTCCTAAGAGTATGTCATTCAACTAAAACAAAATAGCATTAAACAAAATTAATATAAGATCTAGTGATTCAATGTAATACCACTGACGTAAGTTGTTATATGTAAATTACCTGAACAAGAACAGTATCAATGATGAGACCAACTGTATAACAAAATATTGAGTAGGTACAATATTTTGCTGAGTGTCCCATGCTGTCATGGCGACCATCTCCCGCTAAAACAACATCTTTGCCATTGAGAGACTCGAGGATATTTTTCTGGTATGAACGCCAAAATGCCACTATTGTTGGAATAAGTAGGTGTCGCTGGTGATAGTAAAAGACAGATCGATGGTACGTCAATAAGCTCATATGCTGGAACACCAGTGATATCTTGCTCAATGATGTCCCTGCAGTGAGGATGGCAAAACTGAGCAGTAGATTCCCTGCTGGAAATCGGCCAAGTAAGTAGGGCTGGGACTTCCAGGTATTGCTTTTCTTGCAAGCACGACAGTTGGATTCAATAGTCAATAAAGTCCCAGTTTGTCTGATGTTGTTGTCTGGACTACTGGCAAAGCAGAAGTGGCAGTGTTGGAAGAGAAGCAAAAGTTTTGAAAGGAATACAATCGCTTTTGGCTCTTCCCTTATATCCTTGTTCTTGTAATCTAATCTAGAAAAAAATGAAGCATGCCTGTCAATCATTTATCTTGACACAACATAATATCTTTCAATAAATATCATACTTTGGATTTAAATTCTCTGTGCTGTCGTCATCCTGCTTCACTTCATGATATTTGTAGTCTATCTGCTCTGGCGTCCAGATGGCATCCTCATCCAAATATTCTGGACTATCTTCTAAATCCATGATATCATCCTCGTCATCAGTCACATCATCAGTCTCCTCGACTTCAGTTTCAATGGGCTGGTCTCGATCACAAATACTCTCTGATGTCTGTGTGGCTACGAGGAGATGGTATACAAGTGTTATCATAAACATTTAAATAACATTTATCTTTTTATTGCAGTGCCTATATTAGTGTATGTTTAGTGCCATTTGGGTAAAATGGAAATCAACAAGACCCTATAAAAGAAATATATGTCCATTTTTACCTGCAGAAACCGTTTCTGTAACCATTGTTTTAATTGTTTCCACCCATCTGCTTTGGTTGAATTGCATTTGTTTTTCCTTTTCTTGTATTTTTTTTTCTATTCTATTCTATGATTTTTGACTGCAGAGCTTTCTTTTCTGATTTCAATGTGACACAGTTGTCACACTGTAAATCAGAGGAAATAGGTGTACTTGAAGATAATGGTTGTATTGTAGTTGTTTCAGGAGTAGCTAGAACAAAAGTTCTTGGGTCAGAGGATGGAGTTGTAGGCACAGATGTCTCATTTGAATGACAGGTTGTTTGAGATACTTTAGTTGGAGTGGGAGGTTGGGAAACTGTTTCTGTATGTGAAAATGATGAAGTATTTGAAGAACAGGGAAGAGTTGCTGCATTCAACACAGGTGCTTCGGTTGGTTTTGGTGTGGCTGTAAGAGAGTGGAGAGTAGTTAGCTGTGTCTTTGTTTCAAGGCACCGAGTATTTGATAAAAAAAGGACATACTGTAATGAGTAACGTTATCAGTACCTGTTCTAGAAAAATTATCAAATGAAGAGTGTACACCTATTTGGTGTTCTGAGAAAATTTCCTTTAGAGCCTAGAAATATGCAGAAATTGAATCAATGAATTAGTTAGAGCAATACAATGATGGAGGTTCCAGCCAGTTGTATATTTCAAAAGTCGATCAATAAGTCTGGTTCGGAAATTGTTTGAAATTGATTCGCACAAGCAATGTATATGCATCTTGAATGGTAACTAAACATAAAACCGGCTTGAAAGGAAAGAATCATGAAAAAACTATCTACGGTATTCTAGCTTCATACTGATCTAATTCTAGTACTTCGAACTTTATCGATGTAATATTCCAAGATTGTGAGGAGAAAACGGAAACCAAGCATCACTGAGTAAATTTAGCGCGCGAAATGTTCCTTCGCGCAATCATTATTATCTTTGCATAAAACTTCAGAATTGGTAGCCAAAATTAATGTTCGGAGTTTATATATATAGTTATTCTGCCTGTTGAACCATTTGTGTTTCATTCATTGTTGAAAGGATCAAAGCGCATAGACAACTAATCACTCAAACAACAAGCTAACAAATAACAAGCGCGTCACTTACTGTGCGGTGATCTCGTCGAGATATCACTTCTGAATTCCTTTTCCAGATAGTAGGAACGGCCCCACGTACCAAGCGTCGTTCAGTTCCTTCAATGTGATGTCGTCTTCTGAATTTATCTTTTTGGAAATGTATTGAACATACACCAAACCGTCCAGAGGGATCAAACTTGTCCCTCTTTGTCCTCACAAATCGGATCCATTCATTCCGTAATTTACCCGACTTTGGGCTATAATGGATCGAAAATCCAGCATTCTTATCCGCTACATTTGAGCAGTCTTTTACGACACAACTCCTAGGAGGCATGCTTTAATTATAATTTTTTTTAAAACTTAAAACTTAGTCTAAACTGGTAAAACATGCGCTTAGTGTTGTTGTGATCCTAGCAAGGCCAGAGTACTAGTATGTGCCGCGAAATTTTAATTGTTGCGTGTATGACGTCACTTCCGTTGAATTGCTACCAACCTCACAGGAATGCATTCGTTTAATGGCGGACCGAAAATGCCGAACTTTAAAGGCTAAATACAACATCTTCCCGTTCTCGTATCAAAATAAAATTTTGACAATGAACTATATAACATGTCTACTTTTATAAGATATATTCTTCAGCGATAGTGTAATTCTCGTAAGACTAGCACTTTAACAACAGCTTCTCTTACAAATTAATAACCAATCACAACTTTTTTGCGTCCTTAAAAACTTTTGATGAGTTCTTACAGTTTCACCTCTTCACCACTTAGATATAGATAAAGTCTTTCAACTAGATCAAAATAAAACCATCTTTCTCTTCTTCTTTTTTCTATTTCTTTCTTCATCCACAGAAGTTGATGGAATCGTTTTCCAGCAGTCTTCTTGCAACCCAATGCATTGAAGATAATATCCACTTGTAGGCAATAAATGGTGTAGAGCCATTTCCAACGAGGAATAGATGGAGTTGGAATGTTGTCTTGTCAGTTAAAGGTTTCTCCCAAAACATCTTATTGTATTTCTTTGGCCATAGGTTTAATGGGAAAAAGACTTCTCCATCAATTAAATGAAGAACCTCCATTCTTTCATTTCCAAAACTTTCCTTCAATAATAAATAAATTAACTTTAAATACTTTTGCAAGTCATTTGCATCCATTGCAATTTAAAATGGCTCGATGGAATATCAACCTCAAGACCTTGCATTTATTTCACCTTGTCGGAAGTCTACGTCATGCCTATCAAAACAATCAACGTCTTATTCAGTCTTTAATTTCCTATTGGCATGCGGAATTCTTAAGAAAATTGAATATATTAGTAGTTTCTAATAGATAGGGGAATGCTGCGAACAGCACTTTTTTGGCCTTCGAGTGGTAGGAAGCACTGTTATCTTAAGTTAGAAAACAAGTATGGCAATAATTGCTTGTTTTTTTTCAGACACTGAGGCGAGCATAAACTGAGAAAGCAACCCTGTTGTACTTAAGACCTTGTTATAAATACAAATATATCTTTTTAAAACGTTAACAGGAACCATGTTTTAATGTGTTTAGATCAAAGTATAAAAAAGTACTTTCAATTAATAATAATAATAATAATATTGAGTTCTTGAAAACGCATCTAACAGTAGTCTCGATGCTTTTGACAAAAGGAGCAAACAGACAGCAGGTTACGATGAGTAAAATGAAAATACAGTTCACAAACTCCTGTTAAACAGGAAAGTCTTAAGTGCAGATTTGAAGGCAGGAACAGAGTTAGAGTACTTTTTAAAATTTTTTTATTTATTAGCTTCGCCATATATTAAACTGCAAATATAATAACTGAAAAAATACTGTGATATATATGACAGGGTGACCGCAACAGCGTTAAGCCAATTACTGCGGGCCCAAAAATGTCTTGTGATAACTTAGTGTATAAAGATAATTTAAATAGATATATTGACACATTTGAATTAAATAACTAACAACAGGAGGTAGCGAGAGTGAGGCTTCTGCAAGAGTTACATTTTAAACAAACTGTTTTGAAAGTACGTGAGTTGAGCAGTTGTAACTGTCCAGTGACGTTACGTAGTAACTTAGCATGACGCGTTTAAATGAGTTGAGTTTGTCCATGTTCAGGTTTAGTTCATCAGCGAGAGCGTTCCATATTCTAGTTGTCCTGATGAGGTAGGATTTTTGGTACGTAGAGGTCTTGCACTGACGTACTGTGTACTTGACGACATTACTGTTTGATGATCTTGTTGGTCGTGTACGTTGAGGAACAGGTAGTAGATTAGGCTTCACGTGTATCAGGCTGTGCATTAGTTTAAAGAAATAAATCATGTCAAGGTATTCATGCCAGTAAGTTATTGGTAGTAAAGATAGAGTTTTCAATCTTGAACTGTAAGGGACGGTGGATAAGAATGGCAGTTTGAGAATGTATCTTGTGGCACGTCGTTGTGTCCTCTCAACTCTTGATATTAGTTCAATAGACTGTGGTGCCCATATTTGTGATGCGTATCCAAAGTGAGCACGAACGAGATACTTTGGATGTATCGAGTGTTTCTTCTGACGTAGCCCAGCAGTCTGTTAGCTCTAGCTGTTTGTTCCAGTACCTGCTTGTTCCAAGTCAAGTTGTTGGATACCCAGACACTTTACAGCATCAGGCAGATTATTCCAAAGCACAGGTGCAGCTAGAGCAAAGCTTCTGTTACCAAATGTAGAAGTCCTTGATTTTGGAATATGGAGAAGATTATACTTTACAAATATGATTTCTTGGTGAAGTTATAAACGTATTTTGTATTTTTTTCGTTATAGTTTGCTTCTTTTTTTGTCCTGATTTCAAGGGAAAGATGAAAATTAATTTACATTCTTATTAATTGTTATGATTCCTAGAAAGTGAAAACAAAATTAAACTCAATTCTTCGCAAAAAAAATTAAAATTAAGCTTGTTGGTCTTAAAATTTTGCACATAAGCAGTAAATCTCAAAGAGAATAATCTATGTTCATTACAGCTTCTGAATCTTCGAAAAAGCCGATTTTTGAAGGCATAATCAAGTTCCTGATCCAGCGCTCGATAGAAATTTAAGTCTTGTTCCTCGCTCTCACTGTCATCATCATCAATAAAACCTCAGTCTTCTTCATTTTCACTCTCTATAGCTTCTTCGTCTTCATCATCTGAGTCAAGTACATCGATTCCTCTACCGTTTTCTCCCGCTTCTTCCAATCCTACCAATAAATCCATCATTTCTTGATCGTTACTACCATCAACTTCACCAATCTTGTCATCGATGGCGGTGAAGATAACTTCAAAGTCGTTCAATAACAAACGATAACTCTCATGACTGATATCCACTAAGTACTCTAAAAAGTCTTTTAACAAATCATGAGAGTCACCGGTTGTTATAAAACACTTGGGACTTGTAAACCCAGGGACGTTGGAGCAGACACTTGCACTCAGCGGGACGTGCTTATTCTCCCAGGTCAGTTTCGTGGTGTTGTCAGGCAAGTTGTCTGTGTTGAACATACACTCGAAGTCGTAGGTGGCGAAGTGTGGAAAGTACCTCATCTCTTCTGGGATCTCTATTCCTTCATCAGCCAGTTGGTCAAAGATGGTTGGTGGAACAGTATACGCACCCCCAGGAAATCTTAATCAGGTCTTGGCTTCACATTTCATCTCGTGCCGGTGCATCATCCCAGCATGTTTCCAGTACTTCCCACATCTCGAGCACTGGTAGGATTTGGAATATCGGGCAAGACTCTTGATGTAAGAGAAGTGGTTTTTAAACAAATTCAAGTACATCGTGCTTGCATGATGACAGAGAGAGCGGCGAACCAGGACTTTCTTCCTCATCATCTTCATTAGTCAGGCTTTTCCAAGGAGTAGACCATGATATTAACTTGAAATAACTTTTCCAAGTCAGGAAGGTTTTTCAATGAATAGGTTGCCGGTTCCCAGGCTCCCTCCACTTATTTCGATATGCGCAAGGGATTATGGGATCGCCAGGGCGCAAACAAACCAACCAAAGCAAAGGCGGGACAGTATAAATTATAACTTACTTACATTGTACGACTGTAATTTTTCAAAATGTGGAATAAAACCCTTCGAAAAGAAATCGTGGTTTATGGCGATGGTAACTGCTTCTATCGAGCCGTTTCGTTATGGAACGATTCGAACAACGACCAAAATCATGGTAGAATTAGAAGCTCCGTGAACCAGATAATGGCGCACTTTCCAGATAAGTTTGAGGCCTTTCTTTTCCAGTCTTCGTCAATGGTTCTCCATCTTGCTAAAAGTATTCGCTTTGAAACTTGGGCAGAAACAGTTGATATCCTAGCGTCTGCAACACTTTTCCAACGAAGTATTTTTGTTTATTCGATATCCCAAAGTAAATGGAATCGTTTTCCGCTGGTGTTGAAACTACATCCAGCATCCCTGCTTGTACTTCAAAGCAATAAAACGTGTCAGTGCCCAATTACTCTTGTTCTACATGATCTAAATCCTGCTACAGCTCATTTTAATCGTCTGTTACCGGTTGGACATTGCTGCACAACTCCAGGCCCTCGTAATAATCGGCCACAACAGTATTCTGTGAGACAAGCTAGCTGTGTGAAACCAAAATCTATTGTGAACCACAGCTCGGCTGTGAATTCGAAACAACCCACTGTGAAACAAGCTACTGTTAACCCCAACTCTACTGTGAAACAAGCTACTGTGAACCCAACTCTACTGTGAAACAAGCTACTGTGAACCCCAAAACTACTGTGAAACAAGCTACTGTGAACCCCAACTCTACTGTGAAACAAGCTACTGTGAACCCCAAAACTACTGTGAAACAAGCTACTGTAAACCCCAAAACTACTGTGAAACAAGCTACTGGGAAACCAGCTTCTATTTCAAACCTCCCTCAAGCTAAAAATGAAAAACCGGAATTTGAAAAAATGAATCTCAAAGAGTTAAAAAAATATATTCAGAGTAGAGGTGTTACTTATTCAGGGTACATCAAGCCAGACCTAATAATTCTAGCTAATGCTATTTATAGTATGAATCTAGATGCAGACCCCAACTTTGAAAAAGATTCATTAAGTCAATGCTTTAAACAGTAGGTTGACATTACCAGCAGGCCAAATTGTGGCTGATCCATTTACTATGACAAAGCTTTCAAATGATTTCTCAAAACTTCCCCCTTTTGGTTTAATTGATATTTTCAATCATCTTATCTTAAGTAATGCTGAGTATGATAAAGAAAAGCTGGCATCCTTTAGGTCATTTGATGAATATACTCTTTTTCAAGATGGCTATGTTAGATCTCTGGGTACAAAAACTGTGAAAGATAAAGATGGAGCCATATTTTATGTTGTTGTTGGTGAGGTTATTCCAACACAGAAAGAGCTAACCCAAGAGGGCATGAAACACTACAAACTTTGGTGTATTCTCCAACCAAATGGGTCAATTTATTCTGCATTTTGTAAATGTAAAGGTGGGGCAGACCAGGGTTGCAGACATCTTGGTGCTGCACTCTTTGAACTTGATGACTTTCTCTCAAATAACAGAATTTCTGTTACATCTCTTCCCGCATACTGGAACCCTAAACCCACTCCAAACCACAAACCTATTCCTTTTATGCAAATGAAGATTTCACATTCAAAACCCAAAAAAGGAAAACGTAAAGTTACTCCATGTGACGAGTCATGGGTAGACTCCTTCGATCCAAGACCAAAGAGGCACAGGCATGACACTCCCCTTTCGGCGAAGGAAAGATTTTCACAGCAGCTTAGGGACATTGATTGTGATGCAGCTATTCTTAAATTTCTCCCATGTCCTCCTGAGGAACAAACTGATCCTACTTGCAATTTTACAAATGTACCAATATCTGAGCTTGGAGAAAAATTACCAGATAATCAAGTTAATGATACATGTCCAATGCCTATTTTTTCAAAAGCTCAAGCTTTTGTAACCAAAAACAACATTTCTGCCAAAAATGTTCAAGAACATGCAAAAGTGTTTTGTGATCAATTATCCCTAACAAATGAAGAAAGAGATGCTATCAATAAGATTACTATTGGACAAAGAGAAAATAAAGCTTGGATGGAAATGAGACATTTAATGGTTACTGGTACAAAAATCAAACCAATTTATACAAGGCAGAAAACACTAGAAAAAAACCCAGAAACTGATGTAACTACAACTGTAAACAATTTCCTATCTAAACCACAGGAATTCAAAAAAAGCTCCCATACCAGCTCAGTATGGTATAGAGAAAGAAAATGAGGCAAAAATTAGTTACAAAAAACTATTAGAAAAACCTCATCATGGTTTGTCATTAGAAGAAACTGGACTTCTTGTAAGTGAAAATCAAAGCTGGCTTGGAGCAAGTCTTGATGGGATCAGAAAATGTAAATGTTGTGAACCTAGAGTTGTAGAAATTAAATGTCCATTCACTGGAAGTAACCTAGACCCAAAAGCAGCTTTTCTGTCAGACAATGTAGGTGGTACATACAATGCTGATGGTGAAACTGAATTAAAGAAATCACACCCGTATTACTATCAAGTCCAGACACAGATGGCTGTTTCAGGACTTCAGTCATGTGACTTTGTCACATACACCAATAAGGGCATATACATTGTCCAAATTGACTTCGATAAACAATTTTGGGATGACATTATCACTGAAGTGTCTATCTTTTATGAAAATAAGATAATCCCTGCCTTATTGTTGCAGTTGTCATCACAATCATCCTACATGGAAAGTGATCATAGCAATGATTCAGATGATTCTAAAACCCAAAACCATGTAATAACATCTTCTATGAAAAATGATTACACTAATGATGTTCAAGATCTAGACAGAGGTGATTCAGTTAATGAAGTTCAAGATTTTGCAATGGATGATTCAGTTTTGGAATCCGAAAACCAAAATTATGAAATACACACATCTTCCATAGAAAATAATGACAGTGAGAAATTTCAAGATCTTGCAAGTGATGACTCAGATATGAAATCTAAGAGTGACAACATAAAACTTGATCCCTCAAAATTGATAGAGTTTATGAAGAGAGAAAAAACAAGAAAGACACTGGAAAATTTTATTATCAGTGGATGTGGTAATCTACAAATGTTTTCTTCAAAAAATGTTACTTTCGACACAATAAAAATTCTGAAAACACTTGTTAATGATGCTGGTCTAGAAGGTGAAATTTTGGATGACTTACTACAAGAGTTATTTGTACTTTTTCCAGACCTCAACCAAGGTTTAAATCCACTGGATTTATCAAAGACAATTTCAACTACTCATGAACTAATCAAAATGTACCTGGAAGGACAGGTTGAATGAAAAAGCTAGCCTACTGTTTGTACTTCTTTACACAATAACATTGAAGTTTGTTATTAAGACTATCACATTTGACACTACATGTACCTGAGGTACAAAATGAGAGTTATTTTGCTTAACCTGTAATAGAAACTTAGTCAGACTACACTGTAGACTTTGAATGCCAAATAGTTGTTGAATGAACAAACAAAAATGGGTGTACTCAACAGTACCAACTTTCTAACAGGTTTTGTAAAACAACTCAAAATGTTCATGTTATGGAACTGATTAAGTCTATAGGTACTGAATAATAATATATTGTATCGTAATATATTCATATACTTTACCTACTCAATTCCTTTTGTTTGTAAATTGCACAATGCAGCACATAGAAATACAATTCTGTCCAACATGGGTTTCAGGACATTTGGGATAACTCCTGATATTATACGGAATTGTTTTAATTTTAGTATATATCTTTCGACATGTGATCGCAGTGAAGCCACTCTTCGAGTATGCGTTGTTCCCCTGGCAGAAAGTCTGGGTCCACGACAAAATGCTGGAGATATGAGCTCCACCTTCTTAAAAGTTAGGATGTCACGAATCAGAAAACCCTTATCTGCCATTACAGCATCTCCTTCTTCTAGGTTCTTAATCAGACCAGTGGCCTTGACGATTTCTTTGTCAGAAACCATGCCAGTCCACAGTGGAGGAATAAATGAAATGATGCCATTTGGCGTAATTCCTATTAGCAATTTTACTGTGTTCCTGTGTTTATAACTACTCCAGGTGATTTTTTGACTGGATGGAAGTTTTGGTTTCTGTATGTAAAATTCAGCACAGTCAATGATTACCCTTAAATTAGGATATTTTTTGTACCTTTGAGGCATTGCTTTTCTGATTTCATCTTGAGTGGGCCATGGAACTAGGAAGGACAATTCTTCAGACAGGAAGATAATCCAAGTAGTGTATATCCTAGACACCTGACCACTAGAAATACCAAATGTGTCTGCTAGGAAATACACATCCAAATTTTTTCTTGTTCTCACCAATGTCAGCACAAATTCATCCCACAGAGGCAGAATCCTTGACACACCTCTAGATTTCCTTTTTGATGAGATGACTGTGTCAACAGACCCCTTCCAGTATCTCATATTCTTCGCTTTCTCCTGGACAAATTGAAACACCAAATTCAGCTTTTCTCATGACAAACCTGTATACCTGTAGCAATTGGCCTCGCAGGTTGCTTGTTCAATGAACAATTTTCTTTTCAGCTCACGAACATCGTTAGTCTGACAACCTCTGTCTTCTATTTCTACTTCGTCTTTTTCTTGAATGTTTACACTATCATGATCAGTAAGTTTACTATCGTCTGCACGAACTTCACATTCAGTCACGCAGGGCTCTTCATTCAAAATACTATCGAGGGTCTGCCGTTTTACGGGGGGAACTCCATCTGGCTTTGTAGTTTGCTTTCGCTTAATTATCGTTCCTGTTGTGCTTGCTCTTTTCTTTGGAGAGGGTCTTTTTTTGACATTATCGTCTGGATAGCCTTTCATACGTAGTGTTGGTTTCCAACAGGTATTGCAACGGTATCCCACAGCAAAGTGATTTGAGCATACTTTTGTATTCGCTGTTACTTTGAAATTGCTTCTTTGGATCTGTCTTTCCCAAGCGGCCATTTCTTTTTTGTTTCAAGGAGAATAAAACCTCAAGACACCTACATGAGAAAGCTTTCTTTGTCTCTCGGGATATCGACGGTCGTTATCACATCCAAACACTGCACAGTGATCTCCACTACCCATGACTGCTTCTTGAACTAAATTAGCAATAAATATCTCAAAATTCTCAAAATCTAGCTCATAATACACTGATTTTGATATCATAAACAATCAGAAATCCTCGTACAAATATATAATTTACAAGATGGTTTGTTTGCGCCCTGGCGCAATCCCATAATCCCTTGCGCATATCGAAATAAGTGGAGGGAGCCTGGGAACTGGCAACCTATTCATTGGATTCCCTGGAATCTACGAGTAGGATAGGACTCACATAATCTAAAAGAAAGAAAAAAATAAAATTCTCTATGAGTTTGATAATAAAGTTTTTTCTAAAATGTTTGGGAATAATATTAACTAAGATTGATTAGGAGTTATTCAAGTAGGAAACAAAAGATACACGTCTTTTCACAAGGATAAATTAAGATACATTACTAACCTTTCGAAATAGTGTTCCGTATTGCGCTTCAAATTTTTCAGGTGGCATCGATTATGGACGGCCAAACAACGGAAGAAGCATAGATTATCTTTGTAGGGATGCCCAGTATTCTTGTTGCAATCCAAACTAACAATGGCTTTGTTGTTGAGGATGTGTGGCGGTAACAGCGAAGAACGACCAATAGGGTGATCACAGAGTTTGGTCACATAAAAACACACATTCGCCACCCAGCTGACGATCCATTTGGAGTTCGGTCTTTTTTGACGTATCCATTCCAAGATGTCCAAATTACTCAGGGCATCATACACTTGTTGTAAATCTTGGGCACTTGAGATGAGGAACGGCTCTTCAAACACTCGTGTGTTGTTGTGACTTGGGTGATAATATTGAAGTTCACTGGTCTCATTGTTCTGGAGAACAAAGCCAAAAGACACATTCAACCTGAACACGGTGGTCTGGTCCAGGAAGATGCTGAATCTTGTTCGAAGTTGGCGCCAGTGTTTCTTGTAAATTTCCCTCGTCGCTTCATCAAGATTCAAGACCAAAGTGGGTGGGATAGTAGGCGGATCAGCTACCCAATTAGTTGATTGGTGTTGTTCGCTAATACCTCAAAAGAAACAAAGAGAAAGATTGTTTACAATTTTCTTAAACAGTTAATGAAGCACAGCTGGTGTTATTAAACTATGATGAAATATACCTTGTTCAGAAACATTCTTTTTCTGTTTCTTGTTAGCTTTCTTCTGTGGGGAATGGCTTTTTCTCTTGGTTCCACTCGTAGACGGTTTGGGATGAGTAGTATCCATGTGTACACGCAGTGAATTTACATTATTGAATTTCTCATGGCATTCACCACAAGAAAATTCCTGTTCCACTCCACGGTGTTGATGTGTCTTTTCGTGATGCTTCATGTTCGCTTTGGTGTTGAACTTTTTTCCACAGGTCGAACACTCGAAGAATATATCTTTGTTGTGGATGTTCTCGTGACGTCTTAAATGGTACACCCGCTTGAACGCTTTTCCACACACATGGCACTGACGTTTTTTAGAAGGGGACTATAAAGAAAGGGAAACAGAGATTAATAAATGAATGAAGCACATCCTAGTTTAAGATCAATAAAGAGTGATTCATGTGTTAGTAAAAGTTTACCTTTGTTCCTTCCCCAGTCTGGATATCTTCCAAAGGAATTTCTTCAATGTTTTCTTCTTCAAAATCTGCAGTTGCCTACAAAATAATGAATAAATTTATGAAAAAATGAATAGACAATAGGTAGTTAAGAAATGAAAATAGGAATACTAATGAACACCCAAGCCAAGCTTACCTCAACAGCTTCTTCTAAAAAGTCAATAGGGCCCCAGTCTTCCAACATCTCTGGAGGAATACAAACACTTTCCTAAAAAAAAATATTTTAAAGTAAAAATTAATTTCTAATAAAGTTACATATATCTTAGTAACTTGAGAAACTTACGAGTTCTTGTTCCCAATCATTCCAGGGCTCCACCATTTCAGGCGGGATTTCGGTAGCATCCATTGTTTCCTATAGAATAATAGGATAAAATTTTGTTAGACTCAGTATGTTCCGAAAGATTAGGTAAAGTTTGTTGAAAGGAAAAAAAAAAAAACACCGACATTACTATTGTTTCAAAATCATATAAATTTGGTAGAAAAATACTATTTTATACTATACTCACACTTGTAAGAAAACGAAAACAAAATAATTATGAGTATTAAAGAACGATTAAGTCAAGCTGTTTTGGATGAGGAAGCAAAAGCTCATATAGAAGAGAGGCATAAAGAGGACTGGCCAGGAAAATCCAGATTTATGATAACTAAGGAAGAGGTTTTCGAACTCATAAGGAAAATGGTACAAGAAGCTGCAGACAAGAACGAAATATGGGACTCGCAAGCTAATAACACGAAAGTGTTAAGAAAGATGATGGAACAGGACATAGGCATAAGTAGACTTGATGGAAAAAAGAGGGATAACATAATGTTTGTTATCATAAGAGATAGAAGAGTGGTGACTGCATACCCCGCTGGGTTAGAGAAAAAAGTAGGATGTGAAGAAGTGTATTCCGAAGAAGTGGACGATGAGGGAAATTATATTATAGGAGAAAATGAATTGAAATTTAACGAGGAGGAAGGCGAAGAGGAAGAAGAATATGATGAAGAGGAGGTGAAGAAAAGATGTATTAGTATGAATGAAGTGGAAGAACTAATCTTCGAGGAGCTGTGGGCCTAAAATTCAATGGTCTATATACTAAAACAAAGAACCACCCAATTTACAAAAGTCATGATCCTATATGCTTTGAGATCTGATAAGAGTTATCTATGATAAATAAGTTTTAAACACTTACGGTTTTTTCGTTATCCGGAAAAACAGTTTCAAAAAAGGCGTCCTGATCAAAACTCTCCTCCAATTCTAGTTCAGGGATAGTGCCCTCAGATAACAAATTATCTAAGTCAAATGAATTCTGTTCCAACAAATCAAAGCCTGCAAGTTGAGACGCGGTCCATTCACCAAACTAATAAGAAGATAAAAACATGAAATTAAATTCTGATTTTTAAAAATTGAAGACATAAAGTTATAAACAACATCCATACACAAAATAGTAATCTTACCATAGTGAAATCACAGTCTGAGGTATCGAAGTAAAATTCCGCCATGATAGATAAAATTACCTTGAGTTGAAATCACTAGTTCACAGTTCAAGCGGGTTAGCGTAAAATGACTAAGGACGCTTAACCTCAGTGTATACCAACATTTAGTTATTGTCTTAGAACATAATGGATGACGTGGTTCTAATTGTTAAACTAAAGACAAGTTCAAACAGGAGAAAGCATTCCTTGAATTAATGAGAGTTGAATCTGGAAAATAAATTTATCATCTTATTTTTGAATAATGAGGTAGAACTTTTATTGTTCATAGTTTAGGGTAATTGAATTCTTTGTGTTTGGGAAAATACCATTTCGAGTCAATTACGTTGTAGTTTTAGTTAATTATTCGTCAACATAAAAGTTGGTTTGGAAAACTCAACACATGATTTTGTTTCAACAAGCTTCTTTTTATTTAACAGAAATTAAAGGATAAAACATTACATTTTCAAACTGAATGGGTCTAAAACAAACTGAAATTAGTTCCATGTGTTCTAGATGCTGTTATAATGTTCTTAAAAAGTTTTTTCTTGGGAGGTTCACTCATTCCATACTCTTGAGGTCTTTTAGAATTTCGTGGTGTTTGCTCGGACACGTTACTCTGCTTGTTGGGTAGATTCGTATCTTGGTTTTCCTGTTCTTTCTGTACCAACGGTTTTGCATGATCTCCGGGTTGAGTGGACATGGAGTTAGTATCCGTAATATCTTTGACCATTTCACTTAAGTCACTCAAAACTTTTTCCAATTCTTCAAACTCTTGACCAGTAAGAGCTACTCCATGTTTTGTAGGTACTTTTACTCTATCAGGAACATCAACGTAGGTTCGGACAACATCAACGTACTTTCGGTTGTGAAATTTAATATATCCATTGAATTTGTTGACCGTAGCATGATAGCCTCGAGATCCCAACTTGAATAAAGTAGTTTTTGTGTTTCTCGGGTAGGTGGACATTTCTAGCATGACTCTGGAAGCAATTCCATTCAAGTCCGTGACGATTTTCTTAAGTTCCTCAAA
Source organism: Anthopleura xanthogrammica (assembly GCA_964019055.1). Lineage (NCBI taxonomy): Eukaryota > Metazoa > Cnidaria > Anthozoa > Actiniaria > Actiniidae > Anthopleura > Anthopleura xanthogrammica. The sequence continues at coordinate 9,673,522 of OZ025214.1, read as the reverse complement.
CTCTTCGACAGAAAGAGCTACGCCATATTTTGTTGGACACTTTTCCGAGTCAGCAACCTCAGTATACTTTCGAATATGGATTCGAATCTGTCCTTCGAATTCGTTAACGGTAGCGTGATAACCTCGATATCCTAACTTGAATAAAGTAGCCATTGCGTTTCTAAAATTTTGTGTTTTTTAAGTTTCAGAGTTCGATAAAAAATTCAAAATCCCCGCGATCTATAAATCGAATACCAAAACAAAAGACTTGTCCAACAATAGTACATTTATGAATAATTAACGAATCTATTACGTCACTGGGTCACCATGACAACACATAAACAACCAGCCCATCAACCGGCCCATCAATGCCCATCCATTGCCCATCCCAAACGCGGCCTGTGCGGTGCTAACACTACTACTGACAGCACAGGCTACCCTAAAGTCATTACTTTCGCTTCCACCATAGTATCGTATCTTTGGTGTTTTGGAACCAATTACACTATTCAATGACTCATTGCGTTGAGAATTGGCTGCAGGTGACAACTTTTGTACCACAAGGTCAGTGCAATATTCATCAAAAATTCTCTGTATTGCAGCTCTAAGATCTTCCCCATATAGATCTTTTCCATACGGAAGATCAGTGTGTTTGTATTTAGGATCTTTTTTACCACGGCACCACTTCTCATCACACATTTCATGTTCACCAAAGGCATGAGGTACAATACTTTTTAAGGACTGTTTAAGAGCAGAAGAGTTTCCTTTGTTTTGTGCTACAGAATAACTGAAACATTTTGACAGATAGTTGATTACTTTGAGAGAAAGAGTAGAGGAATTTACAAATTTGCTGCGCTGGCTCAGATTGATTAAAAGAGTAGTTAAAGATCTTTTAGCATGAATTATGTCTGTCCATTTCTCTACAGGAGAAGATAGATTTTCTCTGATATGTGCTGCTGTAGTGGAGTCTTCATCTCCAGTATACGTTGATAGTTTTACTTTCAAGTCTAAACTTTTGTTGAAGAGGTAGACAGCTGAGGTAGGCTCCATTGCTTTTGAAGATGCAAAGTGGTTCACACGGCAATCATTTTTTTTTTTTGGTATTTTTTTATTCTTTTTTGCATGGGAGCAAATTCTACAGTTTTTTGTTCGTGTTGTGTAGTCTAATACTTTTCCATTTTGACCCATCACTGCTGCCTGACCTGTTAATGATGATAATAGTAACTGTCATCCACACAGATAATAAAAACATAAACATAATAAAAACAGTTGATTAACAAGCAAGGAAATGCATATATCTCTAATAAAATATATCAATCCCCAGTTGTGGCCTTTGCCTCTCTTTTGCCAGCCCATATCAAAAGAACATTTTATGCCAACACATCCATCACAGTCTTCACATTCCCCAGCTTCTACAACAGTATTTCTCTCATCAAGCATTGCATTTTGACAACTTAATTTGGCAATGTTTTCCACTGCATGACCAATCTCTCTCTCTCTTGTCTTAAATGTGACATTGGAAACAGAAGGAACATTCATGGTAGCAAGCATATTAGTAAGATGTGTTTTTCCAATTCCAGCATGTAGACAACCTAGAACTGCTCTGGAATTTATGTCATGAGCTGGTGGTCCTCTTTTTCCATTACTGTGTTGACTTGATGTATTAACTTTGTTTTCATTCCCACAAACTTTACAGGTAATAGAAAACACAGATGCTAAACCATATTGTTTCTCATTCACAATGTTGCACAGTGATAAATTCTCTATAAAAAGATAAATATTGATTGTTATTTATCATTGTAATGATATCATCATAAGATCATCATCATTATTATAATTATTACTTGGATGATGTCTGAACATTGCAAAAATACAAACAGTAAGTATTCAACCTTGTTTTTGTTATTATTTTTCCTCTGCTGTTTTAGAATTCAAATTTGCTGTTTTAGAATTAGTTTTGAAAATGTAGTGTTATCAATTGCTTTCAATCAGAAAAATACATTTACCATAAATTGTGTAGAATAGCTCACTAGATTTGCAATGCTGACATTGTTGTAATCCATGGGTTAAAACTTTCAAGTCTACTATTCTGCTTCCAGTGAAGTCTTGCTGCGGTTGTTTCAATTACAATTATGGATAAATTTTATTTTGTATTGTAATACATGTATGTGGGCTATTGTAAGAAAATACAACACAGCATGTTTGACTTTCTAGAGTCCAGTGCAAGTCCAATTCCAGTTTGTTTTCATGTCGTTTTTATCTAAAACACCGCTCAAGAGACACAGAAAAAGTGAAAAAGGACCACAGTCTCACCTGACTGGCACGGGTTTCTCGTTTTGCAGGGGAACTTTCGTCTGAGTCTGGGGCGAAGTCTAGTTTTCTCTTCGTTCTTTGCTATTGATACTCGTGCAATCCCTGACACCGATCTACCAGTTTATACTCTTTTTTTGAAGTCGAAAAGCGACCACTTTTACCACGTACTGGTTTTGATGGAGTGTTTTCCTTATTTGTTATCCCATATATACAACTCAAGCCACCAACCATTACGAAAACACCAACTCTTGGTTTTGTTGTATTGTGTGTGCGATACTCGTCTCGTTCGTCTTCTCTCTCGAAATTTTGTGGCGACACGTTTTGTGTAATGAATGTAACAGTAAGAGAATGTGTTCGTGTTTTTTCATTATTTCTAATATTCAGATATGGTCGGTATGTACGTAACAACAAAGAAAAACACTTAAAAAGATTTCGCCGCGCCACCATGTTTGTTTTTATAATCTTTGAGACTTTAAAACCTCGCGCCATCGCAAAGTTTGTTCCCATGCCTCGCACGAGAAAAAAACCCTAGGGAGCCTCCTTAAACGGAATGTCTCTGGTGTTTCTTGTTTTAAGCCTATAAATAGATACCCGTGGGGCACACAGCAGGCATCTGAGTAAGCCTCTTGAAGAAATTTTGCGTGACCAGGGTACATTTGCCGTGCCAAGTGAGATACTTGAGCTTTATCACATGAATTTGAAAACAGGCAGATGTAATGACAATTCAAACTTATATTTCGGTTTTCTTTTCCTTTTGGGAAAAGATTCTGCTGAATGTGAATAAGGCTCGTATTCCAATGTTGACAGCCACAAGTAACAAGATTTGTCATGTCTTTGCTATTTCCTGTATCACTCATTAGGTCATCTACTATATGAGGTATAGTTCTCCTCATCTCTTCAAACACTGGCTGATATTCTCCATAGCACCAAATTTTTTTTTCAGGGGGATTTTGAATCATTTCCTTGCCTGCTTCTATAAGCTTTCGTACGAAAGACGTTTTGCCGCTCATACTAGGCCCTGATACAACCATGGGGAATGGATGTTTTAGTCGTGGATCCATGATTGAAATGATGAACAGACAATACGTTTACTCATTATATATGTTTAATCATTGAGTTTCATAATGTTCATGTCATTGAGTTTGTTATTATACAAGTTAGTCAATATCCATAAGGCAAAGTGGATAAGGGAAGAAAATTTTTTTTCCAGATGTATATTTTATTATTCGCCTGTATCAAAATATAATACTCTTTCATTTAGTGCTTGTAAGACGCTATAGAGCTTTATACGGGCATGCACAGTGGTGAAGGCCGGGAGTACAACGTTGGTTTTTCCATTTGAAGGGATAAAATCGTTGGCATGTAGGTAATGCATGTCGACCATTTCATCATTCTCAAAGCGGGCGTTCTGCACCTGAACTGCATCACTGGTAAAAAGGTTAAATTATCTTTCAGGTTCTTTCACTAACTCCATTTGGGTCATGTTGGTCCTCTGAGCATATTTTCCCCAGAAACTGTGAATAAACAAAGGAAAACAAATGAGCATAAGATATGTTAATGGTCACGCGACACCTGTTTTCTCTTTCTTCCTGTCTTTTTCCCCTACTTTTTTCTCTTTCTCTTTCTTTCAAGTTGTTTTATTACCTGTTCAACATCAGCTTTGCTAGAGCTCTTAATCCTGGGTTTTTCACGATCTTCTCGTGATCTAACTTTATCTCTTCGTTATCACGGTATTCTGCAATATAGCGCTGTTTATCATCCTCAGTCTCACACCAACTAGGAAAACCACTACTTTCTTTGATCTTTAAAAACTTATCGATGTATAATCTAAAAAGCTGAAAATCTGATTTGTTGGGGAAGTGCCACACCTGATCCACACGAACAACTTGGTATCCTTTCTCCAAACCTTTCATCAGCTCCAGTGACACCCATGTACCATTTATTGCTTGTTCACTATGACTGTGACGACAAGGCTCTTGCTGCATTTCATTGGCACATGTACGACAGAGGGGAAAGGTTAACTTGTTGTTGGATCGATATGGTAAAGTGGGATAATACAGGCCATGTGGAGGGACAACAGTGCACTTAATTAAACCAAAGTACTGATCCAGAGGGCCAAAGTTCTCGGATATGATTTCTGGGTGTCCTAACAGATATTCACAGTACTTGTTTGTCCATGGGTACAAACTGAAAGACATACACATTGAAGTTTATACTTTGGGCAAATAAAATTGCACATAATTGGAACCATCAGTTGCTTTTTTAGTTTCACACTGCAAATTCTCATTGAAATGCATACTGGCAAGCATGTGTCTAAAGAAGGAACATAAGTGAATTGTAAGAATAAACTGGCATTGCCAATAATATGCATATCAAATATATTTTACACTTGCCTACACACAGTTCCCATCCAAGAAAAGCAGGTCATTTTGGGATGCCAGTGATTCAGGGTTGCATGGAAACCTTCAAGGCAACTGGTCTGTGCATCTGGTGATAACTTTTTTATACCATTAACCAGATTTGTTTTGAGCAAAATGCTCTGAAGCTTGTCATACGCAGCAGTCCCTAAAAATTAATTGAAGCAATGAAAATATTGATCAGTATTTTTTTCTTTTTAATATGAACAACAGTGACCTATACCAACCTATTTTAATCCATTTCCTTGGTTCAATTGGTCCATGGTTGCATTTTTCAAACAGCTTGTCGGGGTGATCTGAATGCTTGTTTGCCACATGTCTCATAAAGGATTTCCATTTTGCAACAACAAGATCTTCAAATCTCTGCTTAGTGGATGTTGCACACCAGTAGAGATGGTTTCTGACTCCTTTGATCCAAGGGCTAATTGAATCACACCCCTTTTCCTTGCTAGCTTTAAGTAGCTTCTTTGTTATGGTTCTTGCTACGTGCCAAATATCAAAGAAGTGTTTGGTTTTGGGGCAGCACTCGATTATCCATTTGGTAATTCCCAAGTGTCTATCTGATATAAACAAATCTATAGGAATTCCTATATTTTCCAGAAATGAGAAGCTCCTTTTACAGACTGCAAGATCTGTCTGCTGACTGCCAGAGGTTTCATTAGCCTAAAAAAGATACAAAATACAGGGTTAGTTCAAAAGTTAAAATAGTGATATTGTGCTCTGGCAGTGTAATTTGTTGTTTGAATTATTATTTTTTGGAGACCCCTTTTATTTAATTGAGAGAAACAGTGACACAAAAAAGGATGATCTAGAGGAACCTGCAAAAAGGGATTACCTGGACTACTTCCAAATGGCATATCTTCATCAATGAAGTGCAGAACATGGTGTAGACTCCAAACTTGGCAGAATGCCCCATGGAGTCGAAACGACCATCACCACACCACACCACACCAATTCCTTCATCTGCTTCAGCTGCAACACCATCTTATCCTGGCAGCTCTCCCAGTGGTAAAGTATGGCTGGAAACAGGAAGTGACGTTGATGCCTGAAGAAGGTTCTGATGTTGTATGTTGTCTGTGACGTGGTCATTTGGCCGCACGATAACTGGGGACATTTTTCATAGTATATAGCATATTTTTGGAAGAAAAATATAGCTTAATATTTTTTCTAACGAAATTTCTTTTGTGAATTAGATTTTAGTAAATAATGAACAATCAAAATCAGCCAAAAAAAATTTCATGTCATATGCACTTTAAACTTGGTTACCAAGGGATGGTCACCAAAGGTACAACCCTCGGGTAGTGAGAGGACTGTCAACAGTGCAGAGCGTGCAGTATTAATGGCACTGTAGGAGAGCCTCTTTTCATAGAGTTCGCCCAAGAAGTTTATCCCGTTTGTTACAGAGGACGAAATTGGATCAATTTGTCGTTCACTACAGTACTGTTCCCATCGTCAGAGGTATGATTTATACTGTTTCTGAGTTCCAGTTCGCCAGGATAATGTTGGAAGCTGTGTCTGACAGTCCCTGATGAGTGAGTCGTGTCCTGATAAGTGGCATAACGGAAGAGTCAGCGTCTTGTGTAATGGATGAAGCAGTTGTGGTTGTGATGGTAAGCATATTAGCTAAGTATGGCCACAATGGTTGAGTTGGCCAGTGAGGTACAATTACGAGGCCCGTAGCTTTGTCCTCTTGTACTTTCCTTAGTACTTTCTGGAATATGCAGAAAGGGGGAAAGGCATAAAAACATAGCTTTCCCCATGATATATGAAATGCATTCACTGCCCATGCCCCTGGATCTGGCTGGTAGGAGACATGTTTTGCACTTAAAATTTTTCATTTCATTTAAAGCCCTGATGGCGATTCTGGGATTTAAACTCCATTGAGTTTCCCTTCTGGTTTTTTCTTGATTCTGCATCAGCAGATATGTTGTCCTTTCCTGGGATGTGGGATACAGTTAGCCAGATATTGTGTGATATGCACCACTCCCAGAGTGTAATAACTAATCTGTTAATATCTATAGAGTGGCAAGTTCCCATTTGGTTTATGCAAGCAACTGCTGTTGTGTTGTCAACCAACACTTTGATTGTTTTCCCTGATATTGTTTTTTCAAAGAACTTCAAGGCATAAAAGACTGCCGTTGTTTCTAGATAGTTTATATGGCTTTCTGCCTCATCTGAGGTCCAGTGTTAAAGTGCCCCCTAGTGTGCAGCCCCACCCCTTTTTTGAAGCATCAGTGGTCATTGTGAGATGGGGCGCTTCATGGTGGACTGCATTGTAGGCTGCCTCAACTGATTTAATCTACCATTCAAGTTCCCTTAAAGCTTCAGGTAATAGAGACATTGGCCCATCAAAGTTTCCCCTGTTATTTTTCAGGGCTCGTATTTTGTCTAACTCTAGCCACCTATAGTGTTACGGTCCATACATTACACCTGGAAAGCTGGAGGTAAGTAGACCCAAAACCTTAGCTACTGTTCTGATGATTGGCTGGCTAGTGTCTAGAAGCCTCTGACATGCATTCTTGACTTTTAGTGCTTTTTCTGGTGTGAGGGAAATTTTCATGCAGGAGGAGTCTAGCAGGAATCCCAAGAAAACAAGTTTTTTAGTTGGGACTAAGATAGATTTTTCTGGGTGTATAACAAAGGCCAACCTGTTTGGTAGTGTAACTGTGTCAATAATGTTCTTGACACATGAGTCATAAGAATCATCCTGTAGGTATGAGTCATCAATATAACCCACAGACAAGTGTCCCATTCTTCACAATGTGGAGTATGCAGGTTTAAGCAATTTAGTAAATTTTCGTGGGCAGGGCAGGGCGCAAGGCCATTAGGGAAACACGTGAATTGATATAAATCACCTCCATTTAAATTTGAGGTATTTCTGGTATTGCTTTGCAATGGCAACAGAGTAATAGGCATCCTTCAGGTCTATGGATGCCATATAACAATTTTGTTTCAACATTTCAACAGCAGTCCATACTGTGTTCATCTTAAAATGGTGATAAACAACATACTGGTTTAAAGATTTCAAATTTAAAATCATACGACATGAGCAATCCTTCTTTGGACGGAGGAATATAGGGGAAAAAAATTCCCCTTTTTCATGAAAAGACTTCTGGATCACACCTTTCTGAAGTAACTTATTAATTTCAGAATCAATAAAGTGCCCTTCCTCCAGAGACCAGTTTGGTTGGAATGGAGGGGTAATTTGTATTGGAGTTTGTATAAATTCGATACGTTGACCAGATACAGTCTCAAGAATTTCTGGATCTCCATTTGTGGAGATGGCGCGAAAGCTGCCCTGCCTGAAAATGTTCTGTCTTTGTCCTGCAGTACTCCACAAGATCTGGTATCATCAAGTAGTATTCGCTTACCTAAAGTTGTGGTAATTCAACAATGTCTACTTTTTGTGCTGTTGTTCGGCACTTTTCGTGCGGGAGTAGTTGTTGCTGTATCGCCTCCTGTATCCCCGACTGGGTGTCGGGTTCCCTCGGCCTAAAAAAAGGCCTGCCTGACTTTGTTTCATGATGCTTTATCAAGGAAAAGTGGCGCAGTTATACATGCCTCTTGTTTACCCTGTAAAGGGTCAGAGCTTGGTCGATGTAGCCACGTAGTAGCGGTTTTGCTTTTCTTAGTTGATTACGTAAAGTAACACGGAAATCAAACAACAACACCATGCACAAGCCTAGAGTGCACTTGGAATAAAGGTAAAAAAAGGAAAAAAAAACCACAAAGATTATCTGATGCTAAATATCCAACAAAAAGAAAGCAGCGAAAGTTACAAGTGATTGACTTTGACCCAAGACCAAAGGAACATCAATATGTTTCAAAGCATAATATCAACAAGTTGGTCGTTGGTTTGCAAGATGTTTCGAACGGTAAAAAGAATGTTTCAATGTGGGAGACTCAGTTGTTGATTTCTTATGATGACTACATGCCTACACCATCAATGCTGCCTGTCCTAGAGGAAAGAGCTGAAGCTCTCTTAGCTAAGGCCCGGGTCGCACTTGGACCAATTATCCGAAATGTTCTGACATTTTTAGAACAGTTGTTACTTGAAACATGATCGCAACAATGTAATACCGAAGTAAATTGAGGTCGCACTGTGATTAAACAATCCCTATCGCAACATAAACAAAACATCATCTTGTGACAGCTTAAGACTGCGCGCCAAAATACGATATTTTGGCGCGCAATCTGCGATAATAACACTCGCTCTGGCTTCGTAAAGATAAACTGCTCGTTACCTTAAGGTTATCCGCTTTAGCATGAATTTAGACGAGTTGGCAATGTTTTTTGCTCTATATATGTATATGATGCTCGTGATAACGACTGGAAATGTGCAAAGAGCAATAATACTGTCCTGTATGTTACGAATACGGACATTGCAAAGTCAAGCATTGGTAATGCGTCAAATGCATTTGATCCAAAGAAGGCGAGCTCGTCGTCGATTCTGTTGGATACTACCAAGGCCAAATATTTCATGGTTTGATGTTTTCTATGGAAACCCTCAAATTCCATGCCAGTATCTCAGACAACACCTCCGTTTAAATAACAATACGTTTGATCTGCTGTTGGATATATTACGACCTTGGTTAACCCGTCAAGATACATTCTTACGTGATTGTATTCCTCCAGCTAAGGTGCTAGCCATTGGTCTTTACAGATTGGCTCACGGGAATTCATATTTGACGATAGGTGCTGCATTTAATGTTGGCAAATCTACGGTCATTGAAGCAGTCCAAGACGTAGTAGATGCATTGTGTGCCATTAAACAACATTACATAAAATTTCCATGTACAGAGCAAGAAACAATAGATACTCGTGCTACCTTTGAAGATTTAAGTGACTTGGCCAATGTGGTTGGAGCTGTTGACGGCACTCACATCAAAATCAAAACCCCAAATGATAGCGGACCAGACTACTTCAGCCGGTATCAACAGCACGACTGATGGAGAGAAACGATTCCTCGATATTGCGGCAGGTTTCCCTGGGAGCATGCACGACTCTAGAGTTCTTAGAAATAGTAATATATACCAAAGGATAGTAAATGGGGAACTTTTACAAGAACCAACTATGACAATTGAAAACAGGGAAATAAAGCCTTACCTTGTGGGTGATAGCGCTTATCCCCTCTCTACTTGGTTGTTAAAGCCCTATCCAGAGACGACAAATAATCTAGACAAGATAGAATTCAACAAGGAACTTTCACGAGCCCGAGTGTCAGTTGAGTGTGCTTTTGGTATCTTAAAAAGCCGTTGGAGAATTGTTCAAAAACGACTCGATAGTAGAATTGACTTTGCCACTCAATGCATAGTTGCATGTTGTGTTTTACGTAACTTTTGCATGGATGCTGGTGATCCTTGGGACGACAACGATCCAGATGACAATGATCCCGCGCCATTTCAAAATGGAAATCATGCAGACGGTGAAGCTTTAAGAGATTTCTTGAAAGACTACATATGGGATTGTAGATTTGAAATTAATTTTTTAATCATTCTTCAATTTTTCATTCATGTAAAATTATCAAAAACAATTTCATTATTATTGTACATAGCATTGCTGTTTCATTACGTATCATGTAACAACTTAAACATCGTAATATTTAAGCACGATGTAAGTATCGTTAACTTTAACTAGAAAAAAATACACGAAAAATTGTAATTGTTCAGTTCAGTTGGTCTATATATGTTTTGCTTCAATTAAAAATCTTTGGGTTTAACTCTACTCCTTTTGTGATTTTGTTTGCATAACTTGCATAAAGTTATTCATAAACTGATTCATCATTTGTAGTTGTTGTGATTGGTTTTTTCCCATAGATTCCAGTATTCCATTAAGTTTGTCTCCTTGCTCGCCAAGCTTTTCCATTTGCTTGTTGAAAGGGCTATCCTCTTCGTCATCACTGCTGGATTTGCGTTTCCTACTTTTTTTCCTGTCTTTCCTGTCTCTCTGACTATTTTTCGACACAGCAAACTGTGCAAATTCCTCATCATCATCTTCATCACCTTCATTCCTGGCAGGGCTAGAAGCTTTGGCAGAGGTGCTTGATCGTTTCATAGGCCCTTTCCCTTTTTTTGAGTCCAGTTTTGCATCCTTGCCTTTGCTAGTAGTTCCTTCTTTGGGGCTTTTCGTCGAAGGACCAGATTCCTCCACGTGTTTGAGTGTCACTACATCGCGACAACTCAAGACAGAGTCCAATTCCTCGTAAAACGGCGAGGTCTTTCTTTCACCTCCGGTTTGCTTTCTGTTGTGATCTTTCGCTTCTTTATACTTATCTTTCAAGTACTGGATTTTCCTCTTGCATTGCGCTGTGGTGACCTTCCTGAGTTTAGATACTCCTTTAGCAATTTCCTCCCATACTATCCTGGCATGCCCGGACTCTAGGCGTGTAAAATTATCGCACCAAAGTTGTACCAGGAGGGCTTCTTGCTCCTCTGTCCATCTGTTAGACCCTGTGCTTGGTGTGCTGGACGATTCAGTAGAAGACTCAGAACAAGGTGAGGGAGAATGTTGATAATCACTTGAGGTATTATCGGAAGAAGGCACAAATGGAATCTGTGGAACTTGAGGCGGGATATACGGCACAAATGGCTGTTGTGGCACTTGCATTGGCATTAGGTTGTAATTTGCTGCTCTAAAGAGATATCCCGGCTCATATACATCGCTAGGCCCATCCCAATTGTAAAAATTTGGTCTGTTGTTTGGGTTCATGTTGCTTCGAGCGAAGATTGTAATTTTAGCCAAGGTATTGTAGAAATCACGCGCACAGGCTTAAACATATTTACCGGTAATTAAGATTGATGTTTTCTTTAAATCTAAACAAGGTTTTGTTTGTTGTACGTGGAAAGTCCTGCTGGAAAGCAGCACTTCGGCGCCTTTGAAGTTTTGTACCAAACCAAAAGTCGAAAAAAGCCGGTCGCACTTGGGGTTGGGGGTCGTTGACAGATATTTGATAGTTTTTCGACTTATCTAAACAAAAGTAATTAGAATTTTGTTCAAGTGCGACCCGGGCCTAACATCACGCCATCAAAACTAATGGAGATCGACGGGACCAAAGCGCAAAGTCAGTCGGAAAAATGGACTTCAGAACGGTGGAGTCGCATAACAGCATCGACATGTTTAGAGGCACACAAAGTTGGTAAAAATGTCATGAAAAATGCCAGTAATGCTGCGACGTCATCTAAAAAATTTGTATTGACATACATATGGAACATTAACAACAGTCAACGACCTCAAACTGCATGGATGAGATACGGACTTCAAAGTGAAACAGCAGCAGTAAAGAAGTACGAAACGCAAACAAACAATGTTGTTCCTTCAACTGGACTATGGGTCAATCCCAAGTTCCCGTTTATTGCCTGCTCGCCTGATGGATTGGTAGGAGAAGATGGTCTCCTAGAGATTAAATCTCTTAAGATTTTCCATAACAACACAATTGATAAAGTTATTGACGACAATGGAACAATAGTCTCTAAAGACATTCTTAACAGGCAATGTTTTTCAATACACAATAAGAAGTGTGTACTCAAGAAGTCCCATAGTTATTATTTTCAAATACAATGCCAATTACTTGTAACTGAAAGGAAATACTGTGACTTTGTTTTATACGCCAAAGACGGCCCAGTCTCAATAGAAAGGATATATCAGGATGAGCAATTGATTACTGATATATTATCATCGCTAACTACATTGTGGAAGAGAATTATAGCACCAGAAGTCTTTGAAATGCGTGTTCCAAGAGATCTAGAGCCATTTGTAATGCCAAGCAGTTTTTTAACTAATGCATCTTTTAACCCCCATGGTAACAATGATAGTTCTTCATGTAGTGATCCCTATGGTAACAGTGGTAGTTCTAGTGGCCCCCTCGGTAACAGTGATAGCTCTACATGTAGTAACCCACATGGTAACGGTGATGGTTCTAGTGGCCCCCATGGTAACGGTGATGGTTCTAGTGGCCCCCATGGTAACGGTGATGGTTCTAGTGGCCCCCATGGTAACAGTGATGGTTCTAGTGACCCCCTCGGTAACAGTGATAGCTCTACATGTAGTAACCCACATGGTAACGGTGATAGTTCTAGTGGCCCCCATGGTAACGGTGATGGTTCTAGTGGCCCCCTCGGTAACAGTGATAGCTCTACATGTAGTAACCCACATGGTAATGGTGGTAGTTCTAGTGGCCTCAATGGGTATACTACAGATGAAATGGACATTGCATTTATGCTTACCACTTGTGCTTCTTCTTATGTATCTAGACAAAGTCATATATCATCTCAACCTGAATTGATAGTTATACCCTGGGATGGAACAACAAGTGATGGAGTAACAATGATTAATACCTGTCCCATTGACAATTGGTTAATGATATTTCAATCATTAACAAAGTCAGGAAGAATGGCCTTAGATGATTTGACAAAAGCTGGAGATCTTATCAGAACTGCATTACAATTGGTTGAACTCAATAAATTTGCAGATGCAAAGGTTTTGTTTCTTCCACAACACTTAGCTGTAAAGAATGGAATAATTGACTGCTATGGTAATGAAGCGGACTAATGCATCAGAGTTTTACTCTCATTTCTAACAACAACAATAACATCAACATGTAACTTAGCAACCTGTCCCTCAATGACAAATGACATTTACAAGTCACATAGCATTTCCCTTGGATGTAATGGGAACAATGTTTCTTTCAATACTTCTCTCAGCGAATGGCTTCTTCCAAGAACCACTCCATGTCAGAGGAAATTTAATAGCAAACCTCCAAATACTACTCCAAATCACTCAAATGTGACACTGAACTGTGACGGTACAAAATCAGTATCCTGGCATTGTGGAGGATTAAGGACAACATCTCCACGTTTGTTTTCCTGTCTCAAGAACTTTGCTATTTTCTCTGTTGACTAGAAGATGTAATCTGAAATTTCATGATTTACCCACAACGATTGTATTGAATGGCAAGCAACTCAGCCTTCATAGTGCAACACTTTGGAATGGCAGTCACTACATTTGTATACTCAACCACTTCAATACCTGGTTTGTCTACGATGGACTTAAGGAGTACAAGAAAAAGAATTCTGGTCTATCTGTGTTTGCAGGACAGCAGAAGGAATATTTTCTAAGCCATGTAATTTACATTATTTAGTATTCAGTTACAAATTTGTAACTAGAGTACAAACACAAAAAGTGTGCAACATAAATATCACTAAATACTGCTAAATTATGCTAATTCCATTGTCTAATTACCACTATTTAGCAGTAAATAGTGCAAAGTATTGCACACATTTAGTGTTTGTACTCTATATGTTGGATAACTTAATTTTAAAATTTGATTTACAAATGTATAAATGTTCAGGTTCAAATAGCAAGTCTATGTCATAGAATTGGGCAACATTCAATTCTAAATTTGCAAATATATATTAAATAATAACATAAATACAATATGTTGGCTAGACCATACAATCTGTACATATCCAAGTGGTATTTTAATACACATATTTACAAAACAAAATACTTATAAATGCTTGTAAATGATCTAATAGATTATGTGAATACACATTAATTTCCTTTTTGTCCTGATTAACCATATTGAAATAAATGACATGACAGGTTTTATCATGAAAAATATTAATAGCATCAAAGAATGTTTCCATCCCTATGTATACACTCGAGGCTTCCAAAACTGCTTTGAACAAAATGCATATGATATATGATATATCATAATAAATTTATTACATATAAGTATTGATTATTGTCCTATATTACAGTACAAAAACAAAATTTAGCAATCTTGCGGGTGGATAGTTCCTCAGCTGCCGCTAGACTGCCTCTCCCCTTTAAGAATGCAGGTATGTTGATGTCTGCTTGTAAGGGATTCACCAAGTGTTGCATCGTAAATCCTCTGTCTACAAGTATCACGTCATGTGGCTCAATATGCTTCATAATTCCACTCTCCTCGAATATTTGAACATCTGAAATGTCTCCTTCAAAGAGATCAGAAACAAAGGAAGATCCTCCATTAGGGGTAACTGCAATCAAACACTTAAAGGTGTTTGCATGTTTGTATGATGAATAGGTGTTCCCTTGCCTTGCAAAGTTTCTTGATGTCTCTGCTGTAAATTCAGTACAATCTACACTGCATCTAATCCTCTTGATAGTCTTGAAAACTCGTGGTAAAAACTTCTGCAGAATTTCCTTTGGGGGAAACATCACTTTCCTCATATCTCGAAAGATCTTGTACATAAGCTGAATATATGTTGTGAATATGTCTCTTATTGAAGTTTCCTTAATTTGTTTATCAGGAGTGCTCAGTAGAATAGACAATGTTTTGATTGTAAAACGTCGTCTTAGTCATAATAGACAAATGAAAAGTCGTTCTTCTGAAGACCATTTACTTGGCAAGATGTTAGAGCTAGTAAACGTATTTACTGAACGTTTCTTGTCACTGTGGCTCCAATAGGTAAGTTTCTCTAATGGACAAACATCATTTAGAAAATCAAATAGAACCTTAAATTGGCGGCTAGAAAGTCCAGTCAAATGTTTCATTGTTTTAGAATTCATTATTACAATGTCATATGAAAGATTACTTATCGTAGTTACTTGGTAAATGACACTACTTTGAACTTTGGTCTTGAACTCGTTAGTTGTAATCATTGCTTCGATCTTCGACTTCAGTTCTGTGTTTGTATATAGAGTTTGGGTACTTTGGTCTACACACGTTTTCCTCTTCAAAACTGTTACTGCAGAAATTATCTTCATATGATGAGTCAGTGTGTTCTATAAAGTCCGTTTCCTTGCACTCTTATTAACTGGTTCAACTGATGTTCGCTTTAATGGCGCCTTCCTCTTTCCTCGTGATCGATCCATTTCTTGACTCGTTAAATTTGCTTTGAAAGGATCTGGAAATCCATCGGTCGGCCCTTTTCCACCTGGCCAGTGTAAAGCACATATGTATGTATTGTAATTGATATTTTTCATGGTGAAATTCTCCCTAGAGCATGCATTGATCCATCGTTGACAACGCTCTAAACCGTGCTTCGGTTTAGGGAAGGGTATGAATGCTTTCTGTCCATTTTTTAACATTTCCTTTAGAGAATCTGGCAGTCTTTCGGGGTATCTAGAATCACTATTACATTTTCCCAGCAACAATGCCTAGTTGCGACCATTTTTAGTTGATAAAGTGCTCTTTTGGGCGAAATTTGTGGTCTTCCTGTCGAGCCCTACATACTTTCCCTTGTAAAAGCTCACTCTGTTTGTCCTAAACCTGAGGGGGGTCCAAAGGTGACACATCTTTTTTTAGAGTGACCGCGCAGTGCTATTGAAGGAGAAGAAAACAAAAACACTAAGAGAAAAACCTATTATGACTTAAAGCTTTTCAAGCAATTTCTCGAGGAGCAACATAAGGAAGAAAGAGAAATACAGAACATTCAACCTAGTTAGCTGAATATTTATCTGAGCCAGTTTATAGTCACTGCGAGAACTAAGACGGGGAACGGCTACGAACCATCCTCGCTTCGTGGTAGCAATTACGGTAAATCCATTTTCAAAGATCGTGAATTTCAAAGAGATGCATTGAAGTCAAAGCAAAAGTAATTAAAGCGACATGGCCATGGAAGCACACCACGAGCAACAACAGCTCTTTCTCATGTAGAAATTGAGATTTTATTTGAGAAAAAATTGCTCGGAATCAGCTCACCACAAGCTTTAGTCTACTTTGCAGAACACAGTTTGGCTAAACAACATGATTCACTTTGGTTTACGTGGATGCATGCGTGTACGCCCACAAAGCTGCCGTTTCTGTTGAACATGACCCTGTGCACGTTTACAAAGTGTACAAAGAAAAACGACCACAAACTATTTTAGAACCCGAGTCGTGCCTCTATTTGGCTGTAAATTACTTTAAATCATGATAACAAGCTGAGTTATTGGCAAAGGATTCCAAATGGTTTAAAGCTCAAGCGATGGGAGTAAACAAGTTAAACAGTCTTATGAAGGAAATGACAAAAACGGCGGGAATCCCGACCAAAACAAACCACGGCGGAAGAAAAACCTTAGTTCAAAAACTACAGGACAATAATATTCCTGCAAACCAAATAATTCAAATAACAGGACACAAAAACCTTCAATCAGTTAATAACTACAGTTCTCTTCGAGAAAACCAGTTGGAGAATATTTCACACATCCTGTCAGGATCGTCCACTGGCTCAAATGCAGTTATGCCAGCTCAACAGTCAGCTCAACAAAGTTTTCCAGTTCAATGTAAACTCTCCCAGTCAAACTCATCCACTTCAACTTCCGTGGATGTCAACGAAAATAGACTGCAGTCACTCTTTTATGGAAACTACATTACCGGAGGTGTTTTCAACATCAATATGGCTCCCGCTAAAAATACGGTGGAAACTAGTAGTCCTGAACTTCGTCTGGAGTCGCAACACAAGAAACGGCGATATATTCTCAAAAGTGGCAGCAGCCAAGAATCCACCTGAGTTTGTTCAGACTTTTTTTTAAAGTGTCTTCTCTTACATAATTTTATTGTTTGTATTTGGCGGGTCTAATATTCAAGAAAGTGTTATTTTCCAAGAAATGATGACTTTAAGGTTTATCAGTCGTTTTTCTATTCAGATTAAAGTTAACTGTTCAAGATATTTCAGTTGATAGATAATAAATACCTGAGTTTACATATTTGTTTTGGATATTTCATTGATACCTATATAATAAACAGAACATTACATGGGCGCATATCAAATTACTTATTAAATCGAGAAACATGTCTCTGTACAACTACACTCTTCTCTGGCCTTTCTTCTGGTGCAATTCTTCTACAAAAACCTCACTGGAAGGGGAGCAGATGGCATCTTTTTGCTTTCCATTCTGGCATGGACTACATCTTGCATCATGACCTAAACATAGTCATATGACTTCTTCTCAAGAACAGGTTTTGCAACCCAGGACTTACGTCCTTTGGGAAAGACAACTTTATACATTGGGTTTCCAGTTGAGGTAACAGCATGGTTTCTTCTAATGTTGTAGTTGTGGTCAAGTGCTGCTAGCTTCTTGTTCAGCACAACTTCTTGCAATGCTTTGTGGGCAGGAGATCCCATCTTCAGCCATGGTACTGTCTTTGCCTCTTCTCTTGTCAGCTGGTGATGGGCACATGTCTTGAACTCAGTGCAACCACCCCAAGAATGCTTGTTAGCAATGTGGTGAACTATAGACATCCACTTCTCCTTTAGCAATAAGTAACTGCCTTCACAAGTTGATACAGTCCACCATAAGTGGTTTGATACAGACTGTATCCATGGAAAGAGGCAGTCACAGTCCTTTGTCTTAGCTTTAGCCGCAAGCTTCTTAGTGACCCACTTTGCAAGGTGCCAAGTGTCATACTGGTGTACAATGTCTTTTTAGTGTTTCCTCATATTTGCAGTAATTGTGATATGTCTATCAGTAGACAGACATCTTATAGGGACTTCTTCGTTGGGGAGGACATCCAGTCCTCTCTTGCATCCTTCAGCTTCCATGTCATTTGATGATGTTGTCTCGTTCACTTGTATTATCTGGAAGTTAACAATCTTTCCAGTCATTTCTTCCATTAAAGTATAAGTTCCATACTTGGCATTATGCCCCGGACTGTCACACTGTCCATCACCACATAAGTCCACATAGTTTTCTTCCTTCATATCTTGTAACACTTTTGTCTGCTCTTTCTGCCAAGTTTGGTTAATAACAGGCCACAGGTCAAATTTCTGTATTTCATACAACTTACTTTCTGATATTAGTTGTAAATTGAAAAATGAACACAATTCTTTAATTTTGGTAAACGATTTTCCACTAAACAGAATAGCAGCACTGAGTAAAATATTACCAGCTGGTGTTTGTTTAATCAGAGGCTGAGAGTTCCATGTTGACGAGTGACCATTTAGACAGGTGTACTGAATTGTTATCATTGTCCCTGTTGATCTCTTAAGAATTTCTGATGTTGGAGCACAGCATTGATGGCAAACAGAAAATAGCTCTTCCAGTTGATTTTCATAAACAATGTATTTTTTGCCTTTGACCACTTTTGTTTTAAAATCTTTATCACCTGATTCTTCTGGTTCAGAGTCATATGAGTCATCACTTTCATACTGGAAATCCTGGTCAGAGCTACAACTACTTTTACATGGAGATAAAAATATCAGTTGTTCGATCTGCTTGACAGGTGTGGAGTGAGTTTGATCAACTTCATCTGTCTGCACTTGGTCAATCATTCCAAAGTCAGTTTGAACAGACACAGATACCATACATCTAACACCCATGTTGCATTGAACTGCGATTGAGTTCGAAAATGATTCAGTCGTGTTCATGTTGATATCTTCCTCGATAGTTACAGATTGGTGAACATATGCATGTTGACTAGGTTGCTCATTGTCGAATGTATCTACCAAGACCTGTCGTTTATCACAGCCTTCATTCAACCATGTCGTCATCATCTAAAAGCAATAATACGATAGTTACACATCAAGTCTGACTAAAGTAAGCAACAGGTATTCTATTCAATCTGGTGTCATTAGACGTGTCGTTAGTTTCACGTTACGTACCCGTTCTTTCTCACGTTTCGCTTCGTTCTTCACTTGAAAATACTAGGGATAGATCGTGGTTTTAATCGCGGTTGTTTATGACCAGTTAGTTGCTCCATGAACGAGACTTCAAAGCAATCCTTGGTAAAATGATCGCTGCACACATAACAATACAGCGTGGGACGAGGGTTTTTTCTTGGAATAACGTTCAGCCAAATTCTTCGCAATTTTTCGTCTGCTGGTACTCGGTGAAAGCTAACATCTGAATTCTGAGCTCTGGAAGGATTAGAACATACAGGAACCATGCAGTGAGGCATTTTTAAACAAAGATCTTTGGATAAACAAGATGAAGCGAGATGAAGCTAAGATAACTATCGGTAACTAAGGAAATTTGTTTATTTCATCCCTTTTCTCATCACGCAATGACTTCACAGAAGCCAAATGGGTTAGCCCGCTGAGTGTTTCTGACCTGACGGTGTTTTGCGATTTTTTGGCGTTTTTTTGCAACTTTAATCCTCATTTCCAAAACTATTCAAGTTTTGACATTCAAACTTTCTCAGTATATCTTTCACATATATACCTTTAATATAAGATAGACTTGTTCTAGGGGTGGAGTTCCCCTCTAAAATGATGCGGAAAATAACCTTTCCTCAGTTCGGTCAATCAAAATATTTTAGGAAGCGCAGAGAGCTTCATTGGGAGGAAAGCCAGACTGTTGAGAAACTTGATGTTCTTGATGTCCTTACTACCATTTGCGTCCAAGCTTGAAGCGTGAACTATTTTCCGGGTTTGTTTACGTTTGTAACGTGATCTTTGCTTATTCAAACCTGTCACATTAACCAAAGAAACTCATTCGTTTGATGCGCCAAAAAATGCGTGTTTGCGACATGCAACCAACACGTTTTGTGTGCAGTCCAAACTTGTTTGAACATAGTTTACTAGTAATTGGTACATACAGTAATGGAGGCTTGAATATGAATTGTTATGGAAGAACCTATCAACCTGGTAAAAAATTAGGAGATGATTTACGAAATACCATCATAGATAGGATTTTAGAAGAAGGTGGAGTTCGTTCTACGGGATATCTTCCTCGATCTTACACATACTTCGCTCGTGAGCTGCGTCTCTCTTTGAACACCGTTAGAAATGTTTGGCGCCGATACTGTTATGAATATGAGTCAACAGCGCTTCCATCTGGCGGATTCAGAATTGAAAGCAGTAAATTGGATCCAGATCTTGAATTTGTAGAAGTATTAAAAACTGAAACACCTTCTATCTCCTTGGCTGAAATAATCGACACTATTTCAGATGTTGGTGGACTAAATGGGAAAGACAAAAGCATATCAAAGGTGTCTAGAGCTTTGAAATCTGGTCGTTTTCATACAATAGATCAAAGTCTATGAATTTCAGTTTGGGTATTTCTTTTCGTATGGCTTCTCTCAATTCAGCGTAATTATTAGGTTGTTGCATTAAAAATACCCTTCAGGTGTCCGATATTTGTATTTGTACTTGAACTGGATTGTCCATTTTCGCAGTGAAATTACACAAGAAACAGATCCCAAAACCCCCAAAGGGCCTGCTACTCGAGTGTAAAACGTGGATAGCACGTGCACAAAGCGTTTCTGTTATATTCCCAAAACGTGATTGGTTTCTTACCCTAAATGTGTAGTTTTCACAGGCCAAAGTTACAGTTTGACAGACAAAAGGTTGCGTAAACAAACCCGCAAAATAGTTCACGCTTCAAGCTTGTACGCAAATGGTAGTAACTTCTATCGATAGAATAGAGCATATAGCATTTTTATTCAAGCATCATAACACAAAATACCCTCAAAAGCTTGAGATTTGTGTGCAAAGCAGGTTGTATTTTTATTCTCGCCGGAAAACAACCATTCACAGAAGTCATCATTTACGGCTTTGAATACTTTTTCAACACCATTCAGATTTTGTGCAATGACTAGATTAGGAACATGAGTGCCCGTTTCTTGTATAGTTTCATAGTCAAGTATACCCATTCAATCATTTGACAAGGAACTTGTAGACAGTTGCCATATTTGTATTTGCAGATGTGATCTTCAGGAGTTTTGTAGCCCTTTTTACATTGATGACAATAATAACTTCGCGATAGAAAACCAGACTTTGAAGAAACTTCCTAGATGCTGTCAAAGAAGGAGATGGTAAGTGATTGATGAAACAGTATAAATACATGATGTTATACTGCAGAGCAGATGGCCAAGGCAGCCCAAAATATGCTTTGGAATGTCTTTATCAATCATTTCTGGTAGAGGCCTATTTGTGAGAGATTTATTTGGCACAGAAGTGTAAATACAAATGGTGGGACTGGAAACAACATTGCACATGACCTGGAGGTAGAGCACAGCAACAGATTTGTAAAAACAAGCATCAGGAACCTTTGTCCAAATTTATCTCAAAATTCCGCAACCCGGATCTGTCAGTCAGAGAAAGCAGTGACGTCGATTCTTAGTGATTTTGACAATAGTCTCTGTCGTGTAAGAAGGTCAGGGAAGCACACAAAGAGCTCAGAAGCTGGTGATCTCAATGAATTAGTAAAGCGTGGAGTTGAAGAAAATATCTTCTCAAGGCAACCTGGTCGTCGTTATAGCTGCTATACTAACTTTGAGATTGATCGTTTAAAAAAATTAGATATGTTATTGTACCAATGGATCAACAAACACAAAGATAACATGGAGCGTGGCATCAAATCACGCTAGATACTAGTTAAAAGCTAGGTACTGGCCAAATCAATTGACACAAAATAGTACATAAAGTATAATATTGGTGGATCTTATGAGTGAACATTGTAACATGGCAATTTATTGCACAGATTGACATTTGGAAAGGTTGCTAGAATGCCAAAATTGTCAGACCTGGTCACATGACCTTGTCAATCTAAAATTATAAGAGTAGTTAAAAAATATCAGAATTTAATATGTATGTCAAAATAAGCATTCTCTTTAAAGGTTTAATATATCTTTAATCCTGAGGCCATGGCATTCAATTGAAATGACTTTAAACAGATTTATTGCATCATTGACTGGCCTGGTTTGCTATATAGACTGTGAATTTGAACACTTTTACTTTTAAACAATGCCACACCCCCAGTATTAAACTAAAGCTAATACTTAGAGAATGGTGAGTTTGGCTTGCTTATTTAAATATTCAGAAATACATTTTTGGCTACTCAATTTTTGATTGTCAAGCTCATGTGACCAGGTAATCGTCAAATAGTTTTTAAATGGAACTGGCCCCTTAATAAAAAGGTACAGTACATAAATTACTTGAAAAACCCTCTTTTGTTGGATGCTCAAACAATTTGGCTGCTTAATAGAGTTACTACTGTACATTTTTGTATCAAAAATGATGCACCAATATAAAAAACTAAATTACAAAATCAACAAACCAGAATTCACAATACAGAATTACAGGTGTAATTAGTCTAAAGATGAAAAAGAACTAGTCTTAATAGAATTTAATAGACACTTTTAGCATATCAATTTATATATAATATAACAGAAAAAAATACTTATGGTTCATGTCTGCACATCGTTTGTTCCTAACGAGAAACACAGATTTTATAGCAAATCGATCCAAAAACTAGCATAACAGAAAGAAGTATAATATTAGAATTTTTTTACCTACCTCTGACCACTTTCCATGATTTCAATAACGACCAAAGTTACAGTTATGAAAGATATAAAGAGACAGAGACGCAGAGGTATAGTACTTCTCAGGGACTTCTCACGACTAATTCCGACCACGCAGTAATGTGAGATCAGAATTTACTTACGAATACAATAGCGAAAAAGGTAAAAGGTGTTATTTTGAGTGAAAGCTGCTGAAGCAAACTTGGCCAACGGTGAGTCATTGTTTGAGTGAGCACTCTGCGAGATAAATAAGTCAGTCATGGACGTACACTCGCACATTTGGTGTTTCATTTTTCATTTTCTTAGCCCTTCAGACTTGGCGCGAGTAGGAGTTACATGTTTTGCATGGTGGACCGTCATTTTTGGAGGGAAATCTACACGATGTATCAAGAGGAAGATCAAGTATTGCCAGGACATCGATTTTTCTGACACTGGAGTGCTATATAAACGTATACCTCTTCGAGTATTTGAAGGCGTACTCTATTTGGAGTTGCAAAACACAGATATCACGAGCAAACATCTTCAAATTGTAAAGAAATCAAAGTGCTTGCAATATCTCAACGTCTCAGATTGCCCCCTGCTAAAGGAAGATTTTTTGTTTTATGGCAAGAAGTACCTAGGAGAACTGGCGCATCTGGATATTTCACGTAGTGCGAATTTTTCAATTTTGGGGTTGGCGTGTGTTTGCTCCTATGAAGAAATACGTCTTATCCAAGCACATGGGATGAAGCTTTCTCCAAAGGAATGTTTGTTCCTCTTAAAAACATTTGATTCCGTGGCCAGAAAACATGCCAGGTTGAAACCGCGGATGGCGAATATCCGCTAGCAATATACCGTGTGTTTAGAAGGGAACTAGACTCTTGTTGAACAATATACCATAGGACAAAAATCAAGGACTTTGTATGTTATTTTCCTGAGATTGCATTATGTAATATATGAGTAACATCATTATTCGTAAAGCATCACTTCATAAATCTTTACGAATTCCTATTATGTTTTGTTATTGATATATCCGTTCTTATTTTAGCCGCCGGAACCAACAACAATATGATGTGCTTGAAAACAATAGGATGGTTTCAAGTTACTAGTCAAGTTCTAAGACAACGAGCTGTAGCAGACTATAATGCAGTTTTTATCACTGTTCCCCATTTCATACTTGTAAAATATTTTGAAGCTAAGTAATTTATGAAATGATAATTGCAGTTTAAAATTATTCCCTAAAAAATCATATTTTCTTTGTCGAATTCGACTTGAAAATTTGAAATTCCCGCTTTTAGTACCAATATCCAATCATGACCGTGGATTCTAATGCAATTAGGGACGCATCGGATATATTTACCAACGGCTGTTTTGCGCCAGACAGGCCTAATATGCCTACCTCTTACACGGAACGTTACTTAATTTAAATGGAAGCAGGCTTAAACTATTATCAGCTAAGTACTGTCATGTATAACGAGTCTTGGTGTAACAAAAATTAGGGTATCAAGTCTATTGAAAACATGATACTGTAGCTAGTAAATGACAGTTTATATAAACAACTTCCAAAATATTTATAAGGAGACCAAAATAAAATTAATAAATAAAGAAAAAAGTATAAGAAGTGCCTGAAATTTTAACATGAGCAGTAGGGGAAGGTTGCATGCTGCATGTTGCTTACCGAGTTTGAAATACTTCTGTCAGTACAGAAGAACATAATAATGCTGTATTTTGGGTTGGTAAGCAAGCAAGCAACAAAACCTTCACCAGCTTTTTTCAGAATAGCTGTATACAACACTTAATTGTGAAATGAATGATTTTCTAGCAAATCTATTACAGATGCAGGAACACCACAATTTGCTGATTCTTCAAGGTCACTTTCTGAATTATCTAAATAGGAAAGAGAAAGATTTTCCAAAGCAAGCTCAAGAAGCAAGTCATCTTGAGCAAAATCATCCCATTCTTCAATCATGAAGCATTCGTCTGATACATTTAACATGTCATTAATGCATGCATCATCCATCTCTGACACGTCCTCGAACACCTCATTTAATATTTCAATGTCCCATATCTCCACTTTACTCAAAATATCCTGGAGTGAAAAGATCTCTACACAGTTGTTACAAACTTGAGATACTTGGAACTCAGAAAACCCCAAAAGAAACTTTGGGTGACTGAGACTTTTAAGCTGATTATCTTTTGACTTTGACATCAATATTTTTATGAGTGTATTGTGTTATTGGGATAGGTTCTGCTTAAGCTGTTGTCGCTGCTCTTGGGTCACAACTCTAGTTCGCACAGGAATTGAAGTGGATATCTTAGTTTTTGAATTCCCAATCTGTAGCACCACATTGACATAAAGTTGCACATTTGTCACAGCAGAAGTGCATTGTGTCAAGTTGACGAACATCACATTGCAAAATTTAGCAAGATTGTCTTTCTTCTACAGGAGCTGCTTAAGACATATTTCTTCATATCTCTATCAACATGGTTTAATAGAAGTCCCTGGTAAATGTTGAAAGCTACACTCTGCTTCCCATCTCTACCTGCACGACCAGTTTCCTGCACATAGGACTCAATGTTCTTGGACGGGCCAAAATGAATTACTCTACACACACCTTTGCAGTCAATGCCCATGCCAAATGCAATGGTAGCAATTAACACACGCAAACCAGATTTTTCCAATTGGAATTCTTGAAGTATTGATTCTTTGTTGCTGTTTGGAGTGCATGAATGTAACTTCGAGCACAACATTTTGAGGATTCTTGTCTTCACCAAGATATAAGTCCTGCTGCAGCAATGCTCTCAAGGTAGATTAGAGCAGACCACATTGCTTGATGATTTGACAATATATGATTGTTCTAGGTGCATTCTGCTTATACTCCAAAATTTCTTCCACAAGCCAGTAAAAATACTCTTCTAGTGACTTGTCTTTTGGCATGTAGTTGACACTGTATGCAATGTTGGGCTTGTTAGGTAGTTCTGATATAACATGAGTTTTTTCCATCAAAAGGACATCCATTATAGTTTCTGTTGTGTTTACTGTTGTGGTTGCTGTTAAAGCAATAATGTTTACCGACTTCACCAAAGATCTTAGCTCGTGAAGCTCCGAGTAAGTCTCTCTGAACGCTGCCATTCTTCTAGTGTTCGATGTACCCCTGAAACATAAAGCGAATATATTGAGAAATGTACAACAAAATAATAAAGCTTTACAGTGTAAAACGGGGTTTTAAAACTAAATATCCCAGAACCGTCTACTCAAACTAGTCTATAAGCTTACATGAATGAACTTCATTTTACATGTACTGAAGGGATAGATATACACCTACTTGCAAAAAGGTTGTCATAGAAATTTGAAGATTCAAAGTTAGTAGTTCGTGATTTAGTAAATGCACCGATTCAGAATAAATTATCGCCGACGTCATCAGACTCGGAAAATACGACGGTCGATCTTGATTTTCGCGGTTTAAAGGAAGTTTTGCCATTGTTATCTCTTAAATGAATAAAGATTTTCGTTGTCTTTATTCTATCAATCTTTTTGTTATCAGAGCAGAGATTTCAAGTTTCTGGAGTTTGGCAACTTGGTCTTTCATCAAATTGATGAGTGGAGATATTACCACGACAATGTACATGCATTCTTTGTTGTTTAAGACATCAAAACAAAGTGGCAGGGCTTGGTAAATCAGCGATTTACCATAACCATTCGGAAAATTTACAAAAATATCTCGTTTCTGATTCATAAAAAACTTCAATCGCTTGTTTCTGGTAATAGCTTAGATAATTTATCTTGAAAGCATTACATATTCGTTGAAACGCTTCTTCGAGAGACTCCATTTTGTTTGGTCTGTTCCCGCGAATTGGATTGACCAATCAGCATGAACCTTCTCGATTTTGGAAAGGAATGTTCTGCTCAAGTAAGCAGACGTTAGTGGAGAGAGAAACGTTGCGTGACGATGTGACGACCCTAAGAACGGCTGGAAAGGAGGCTTACATCTACCAGGTTTTTACTCAATTCTCCTAATGCATCTATGCGGCGGTGACACAGTGGTTTTCTTTCCTGAAATATAATTTATGAAAACAAAAATAGATTAGCTTTTTAAATAATGTAAATTTCACATTGTTTTCAAATATTCCATGATACCTCTGTTGTGGTCTGTGTAGTAGATGAAGCAGTTGCATGCACACTTATCTGGACTTCATTGTCTTCAAGTTCACTACTGAAAAGAAATACATTTATGCACATATTTTAATAACCTAGCAAAGACATTAATGAATAACAGTTATGTCTTCAATCAACTTTGACTTCCTGACCCTTATTCCAGTGAATGCTGTTTTAAGGTTACTTTAAAGTGTTTTTTATAGTAATTCCAAAATTCTTTTAATAAGTGCTGAGCACTAGGACTGTTGCATTTATTCCAGGGCAGCTCTTATTGACTTCTTTGTCCCAAATGTGGCACTTATTTGAGGGTAGGTGCTTATTCAAGTAAATACGGTAGATAAAAAAAGAAAAAGATAAGATAGCTTTTAAATTTGAGGGAAAGAAAACAACAAATTTTACGTCAACATCAGAAGAAAACCAGTGTGAGCAGCTAGAAAACATTCCAGGTGTGCAACCTAGCTTAGAAATAAGCCTGGATATTTTAAAAGTTTTTGATGACCCTAAATTATAGCTGTTTCAGCAGCCTTTCACATATCTATCACACTTCCTTTCATGAGGTAATACCGGTACTGCACTTTGTGATCTAACATTTGCAGAAATTAACTGAAAATGCTCTGGATAGATACTCAGAGATCCCACCCAGTCATGGACGGTGTTCATATTTTCTTTACAGGGGAAGGACCTTTCCCCTTTCTTACTCAATGATGTGGCACCAATACCAAATACAGTATGAAGTCTTTCTTCAATGCTCTCATCTTCAGGGTCTTTGACTGGAACATTTGAGATGACTTTATTGACAAGGTATATTTGAACTCTGGAAAGCTTGTAGATTTCAAAATAGCTTTGAACAGTGAAAGGTACTTTGTTTCGATTCTCATCTTGAGGACCAAGTCAAATTTCATGTCACTTTCATTGCCCTCGATAGAAGTTCCATTATTGAAAAAGCAATCTTTTCCTTCATCTATCAGTTCATTTCTTGACATTTACAGGTACATCATGTACCCGGGTTCCTCCTCCTCTGTTTGATCTTACACTTACATACTTGCCTTTGATGGTATTAAAGTGCATCCATCCTAAGAAAATACGCCTCGTCTTTCTCTTTTGTTTAGAAGAATCAGCAACGGGTTTTTTTCTCGTTTTTGGGGTTTTTATTTTGTCTCCCTTTTATAATTTCTTCAAGCAAACGCTTCTTTCGAATTTTTTGGGAGCACATGGCTTTGAGTGCAAAAATGTATCCTTTTTTTGTAAGCCATCTCTTCCAGGACAGTCTGAGTTGAGTAATTAATGGCTTGACAGTCCATCTGTAAATAAAAGTTTGTATACAATATAAACTTAATTCATATCCAGTTTCCTTACCATTTTTCAGGAGAAACCATTCACATAAATAAGAGATGCTATGGCAGTTTTGATGAGGTAGAATTTGAGGGGGCATGGGAAAGGGAGTAGGGTAGGGGTTGGGATGGGGTAACATGGAAACGTTATCAAAAAGAAGGGATACTAAATAACTAGGCTTAATAATCATAAATACTCCACGGCTGTCAAGGCGACAGTCACAACAAGACTAAGCTCAGGTATAAATTTGCAACAAAATTTTCACTGCTGTCAATAAAAATTATCAATTGGTATGTAAGAGTGCTTTTGCCTCCCCCTCAAACGAAAGTTTTGGAGGAGCCAGTGCTCCCTCACTTCTGCCACCCTTGTGGTACCATGAATGTTTGTGACAAAACATTCTCATCAGAAAATACACCAAAAAAAAATTCGATATATTTAACGGATTTCCATGCATGCCAGAATTTATCATAATTTCGAAAGAGAATCTAATAATCATGTAATTTTCAAAACAATGTAAAGAAAAAGAGGTATTAGGGGGCTTTATTTTTGAAGATTTGAACATACGCTCATATACATAGCCAGTTTTGAATTTGGTTTAAAAATTAAACCACCACCCGTACATTTTGTAACCTTTTTTCCAGTGAACACATAAATTATTTCTCATCAAGACACAATTGTCTCATAATGCTAGATCTTGAGAGCCAATAAATGCTCTTTTAAAGCTGAAACAGTGGCAGGGGTTCATGGCTATAGGTAGATCTTTGTTTACAATATTTTGCTTATTAGCATTAAAGGCATTTTACTTGTTTGAAAAGAACCTGATTGAACATAGCTTTCTTTCGTGCAATCACATCAAAACTATGATTAAGAGACTCAAGGTAACAAATAAGATCATGGAAGTGTTTGCGAAGACTTTTTATGTTAAAGTGGATAAAAGAAAACTCTATGTTTTTACTAGTGAGACTTTGAAAGCTCTCTTCTGTATAGTATTTACATTTTTCAGTCATGTGGTCAATTTTGGTAAACACAAGTTCGTCGGGATCGCAAAAATTGACAATGAAGTTTGCTTTCGATTTACAAAGGCTATCGTCCCTAAAGGGATGGAATGATAAAGCATTAAGCCGCTCAGAATTACAAAAAGGACTGTATCCATTCTGTAACTCAAAAAGAGCTGTATAGAATTCAACATCGTTCAAGTGTAGAAAAGGCTAAGCATCTACAATACAATTGTGACATAAATAATCTTTACTAGAAGAATTGATTTCATTAATTTCAATTGTACTCTTAAGCTTTTTTAAGCACTTTAAGTGAATCAAGCAGGAACGATGCGAGCAGTGAATTACTACGATATTTGCATAAACTCGCTTGCTACAGGATAAACAAAGTTTTCTAGTCGATGTATTACGAACCATTTAAATTACTATATAATAAAGTATTAGAATAAATGTAATAATACTTTTCAAAATAACAGTGTCATTACTTAGCTGGTTAGCTGTTAAATCTTGATCTTGAAAAAGAAAGACTTTTAGAGATGCTCCTGTAGCATTCTTGCCGCAAATTACCAGGTATTTGACTTTGATTAAACTTTGGGGTGAACTAATAATTTAGGTATCATTTGTGTTTGAGTAAAATCCACTTGCTCCCAATGAACCAAAAGGTCCATGTGATATATCAGCCAAAGGAACTATGCGATCTTTGACGACAAGGCGGTCGACGCTGAAATAAGCGAGCTTTCCCTCCTTCCTAGCTTTGACCAGCTCCTCCTGTTGTTCATATCTTCTTTGCATGACGCGGGAAGAAAAATCTTCGTTGATATAGATTCCTGTACCCTTTAGTTGTTTGCTACACTTGAGTATTTGTTCCTTATCTTTATATCGCAGTAACTTAGCTACAATCTGCCTGGGCTTACCAGCTTTTGACTTTCCAGTAGGGTGTGCTCTATCAATTCCGATTTCATCGGCATCCATGTTCAGGTTCATCTCGAGAAGATTCTTAACCTTACTTTCAGTTGTTTCCCAACTTTCATGACGATCTTCCTTGATGCCAGAGATCCTTACATTGCTTCTTCTACTTTGATTCTCTAGGTAATTATTTTATCCTCTGCTGTTGCTGTTTCATGTCGTCTAATTTCTTCTTCAAGGAATCGAAGCAGTTGGTTTGACTCTTGAGGTCTTCGATATCTTTCTGTGAGAATTCAAGACTCCTCTTAATTTCTCCAACCTCTGGACTCACATTGTCTAAACGACTGTTAAATCCATTCATAAGTGTCTTTAGCAAAGCATTGTAACTGTTTTCTTGAGTCTTAAGAAGTTCTTTTACAATTTCTAAAGTAACAAAGAGCTCTTCACTTTAACGTCCGCCATCTTTCAATACGTGCTAAGTGTATATTATATTATATATATTATATATATATATTATATATATATATTATAAATATAGATATATTATATTTCCTTTGTTTATGCTTGTAGCGGTATAAAGATAAAAACTTATTGAGTTCTCAATTTATTTCAGGTTTCTTCGTAGTGTATCTTACAGAGAGTTTACCTATCTAGTCCATGGATACTTGGGAAGTAAAAGAACAACATTACCTTCCTGTGCCTACAATGCCATACTGCAAACCTTTAATAATGAAAGCTGTGAAGAATTTCTAAGGCTTTGAACTGGATGAGTAGTATTTATTGAATATAAATATGATTACAGGGTCCATTTTCTCTTAGGCAGTCAAATTTGTAACCTATAAATATATGCTACAATAATTTATTAGTACTGTAGAAGAGGTAGTTTAGTTTCACAGGTATTATTTTACATTTTTTTCCAACCTGCATCCTGGTACTAATTCTTAGTAATTATAAAGCAACAAATTACTTACACGTTGGTGCTCAAAGAAGGTGTTGAGAGAAAAGCAGGAAAGCCCCATATGTGCAAACATTTGAAGCACTTTGGTGGCTGATGCACCTGCCAACAGGATAGCGAAGCAGAGGAGGTAATTGCCAGCTGGAATCTTGGTTCCTGGAAGAGATGGCTGGCTTCTCCAGGTTAACTCTTTCCTGCATTCAGGATTTATACATACATTTCTCACTTCTACCATTGTTCCAATTGCCTTAGCTTCTACCAATGGATTGCTTGCTTTGCAAAAAGGACAAAATTGGAACAACAGCAGAAGCTGTGACAGGAATACAATAAACTTTGGCTCTGTCCTCATGTTGTTGTCTTTGATGTACACCTTAAAATAGATAGACCAAAACAAACAATGTAAGTCACCTTGTTTTACTTTTTTGCACTTCATATGCTGGTATTGTCAAATTTATAAACAGTAAAACAGTGTTCTATATTTCACATAATTTAGTTTCAACTATGCTCCGACTATTTCAACTTGCCTCTCATTCGTCTCTTCATCAGTATCTGTTGCAGTCTCTGTTTCTTCTTCAGTGACATACTCATCCGTGGGCTCTTCTTCTATTATGACATGTTCATAATTCCTTTCCTCATCTTCAGCCTCATATATATTTATATTTAAACATTGAACTTATATCTAAAGCATAAGGTTCAGATGAAACTATTGGTATATTTTCGCCAAGGACTCCTAACTTCGTTTTGATGTTTATCAGTACTGTTTCTTTTGCTACTTTTAGAGATACGAATATAGTTATAAATTGTCTTGTTATAGATTGTGTAATTTGTTATTAGCAGATCTCCATAAATTCCTCAAATGTCTGTTTTTCTTTTTCATTTCTTCACAGCAGTTTTCAGAGGGAGAAGGGGCAAGAGAAATAAAGAAAAAGTAAAGAATTTTAGCATAATGGTACTCATTGATGTCCTATTTCGGTCTTTGAAGACTGATCATTGTTTGTGGTGATAAAAAACATCAAAAGATTTTAGCATAATTCATTGACAACATTTGCATGAAAATGGGCATGCCGTATAATCAGTCTCCTTGTAGACTGATCATGTGTATCAGGAAGCAAATCGCTAAACGTTTTTTGATTTTTTTGATAGCAAACAAACATGAATACCTAAAGTATCTCTTACTGGATATATTATATAATATTAATACACTCTTTGACATACCCTTGATTATTTACCATTTCAAAAAAAAATCTGTGTTTGAGACACTGACCCAAACACACAGAATTTGAGAGAACATGCATGAGAGGAGCAAGAAACATGAGCAAAGCAGTAAAAAGAAGAAAAAGATCAAACTCTAAGTTAGTTCAAACTGACTAATAAGCATGCTCAATAGAATAATTAAACATCTGGCATTTACAATGGTTCGTGTGTGCTAATTCAATTGAATTATCTTACAATCACCTTTAATATTGTTGGATTTCAGGTTTTCTACTTTCTCCATTGGTGGGGTGGGGTTGAATGTTGGCATTTCAGGTTCTGTTTCATCTTCAGAAAACAATTGCATTGTATCAACTGCATCTAGGGTATCATCATCACTACTTGTATCAAGTGTTGAAGACTTTCTTTTTGTCTATAAAAAGACAACCATCATTTAAAAAAAATTGAGACTGAGTCCCCAACAACGAGGCTTGGATGAAAGAACAACGAGGCTTGGATTAAACCCGGATTGGCCCCTCGGGTTTTGTCACTGCTTCGACACTTCCTTCTCCCATTTACTGTAGAGAGACGATGGTAGTTTCTCTGTAATTAGTTGAATTGCGATTGGGTAGTTGAGGCACGCGAGGCCCAGAACTTGCGTGACCTAGCTCTCAATGTCAGCACAAAGGTCGGCGAACTGCTGTAATTTCAAGTTTTCGTTTTCTTGAAATGCCGCTGTTTGCTGGAAGCGCTTTAGGAGTGTGTTGGTTATCACTGCTTCGCTACCAAAGTGCCTCTCTAATTCCTCCCAGAGACTTTCGAGTAGCTTGGCGGGGTTTCGCTGATGTCTCTTTCTATAATTGTCGACTACATTTTGAACTTCCCCACTCTTGAAGCTCCTGAGGTAATTAATCTCCTGTGTTGAAGTCACGCTAGCGTCTTCAATCATAGCCTCGAAGGCCGTTTTGCAGGGGTGGAACAGCATGGCATCCCCCCTAAAGACATTGGGATTTGCTTTGCTAACCCTGAGACTATTTGTTTGTTTACTGATGCGAGGGAGTCTATGAATTGACTTCCGGAGACATCTTTTATTGGCGTTGATTGTGCGAGTGGGTGGTGGTTATCGCGTGATTAGGGCTATATTTATCATTTTGCTTTCATGAGGGTTGTAGTTGTAGTTCGTCTTTATCTGGTTTGATAGGATCTCTTAGCATTTCAAAATCTTGCTTAAGTGACGTATCAGTTACAATAGGTTCGGTTTTCGAAGTAGAATTCTTGTGGACCCACTGAACCGTTCTTTGTTGAGGTTGTGCCTTGGGCAGTCCCTGAAGTTTGGGGTTTTCTTCCATGTACTCCTCTAATATCATGTCATCTATCGCTTTAAGCTTGGTGTCGGCAATAGAAACATTCTTTCGTGCTGATAGAATCGCTAGGTCTTTCTCGAACTAAGTCTTTTCTTCTTGCCTAGCTTTTTGGATCTTGGGCTCTCGCGTCTTCCTCTCGTGCTTTGATGTTTCCAACAATTTGTCGGATTCATTAAGTTTTATTTCTATTGTCATGTATGCGTGTCTCAGTAGCAAACTTTCCTCATTTAGCAGCGCTTCATTTCCAAAATCGTTGCATTTGTCCGTTTCTCCTCTACTGCATTTATGAGCGCCTTGCGTGTAAGTTTCCTCTGCCTTTTATCAATGGCATCTTCGGACGTCTCCTTTTGGTCCAAGTTTTCGTTGTGCTCCATCATGCGCTCTTTTAACTATTAAGATACGGCTTACCTCTAACAGTGTAGATACTCTTGATGATGCTTCTGAGTTAACTTTTTATTGTCGCGTACCTGATCCACTGATACGGGGTGTAGGGGAATGGAGATCGAGAAGTTTAACCACTTCAGAGCTCACGTGATGAATAAGGACTCTTTTTAATTTGGTGCGAAACGAAGAGGTGAAAATTAGAAATGATTACATATAGACTTATGTGAGGGCGAGGAATAATATTAAATAAGTAACAAAATGATCAAATAATGAAATATAGAGAAATGGTAACCTACATTCGGTCCTGACTTCAAGATAGAAAATTTTCAGGTTAATTGCTCCAAAATGTAATACCTTGTTGACTCTGTGACTTCTAAAGTCTAACTGATCGTGATTTAAACTATCTTATCTTATACTCCTGTATTTATTTTTTTATTTTTATTATTTTTTTTAATTTTTCATATTCGCCCATAGAGCAGGTGTTGTTTAAAGTCCCCTTTACAATAAAGTACACCAACGTCCCACCCAATAAGAATATCCCAACTAACCCAACCCCTAGTTAATCGTCAATAAGAAAAATTGTATATGAAAGATTACTAAATATACTATATAATATAATACACCTAGGGTGAGAGTCAAGCTAATATGATTTGAGGCTGTACTTTGCCCGTGAAAGAAAAATGTATAGCTAGTGAGAAAATAAGGTGAAGATGAAGAAATTTTCTACTACTAACTAATTTGTTATTCATTCATGGGCCAAGTAAAATCGCTCTAGTGTCTACAGATAGACATAACGTTAACGTGGCAATACTTAGGACAGACTTTCTTATAAGTACGGACATTATCAGGGTCAAAAACACTAATTAATCTGTTATGATAAAGAGATTTAAGCTTACTTTTAAAGCATCCGACAGATTTAATATCTATTGGTAATAAGTTCCATAAGGGAACAATTCTGACAAAAAAGGAATCCCTAAAAAGAGAAGATTTTGAGCTGAGTAAGTTAAAGTTAAGGCCTGATTTTGATTTACAGGTACGACTGTTACAGTAGGTCAAGTAACTAGATAGATCTAGCTTAACTTCGCCAGCTTTAGATTTAAGGAAAAAAATAAGATCAGGATATTCGAGCCAGTAGTTAATTGGTAATAAGTTCAGTGTTCTTAGGCGTTCATTATAGTTTAAGTATCCTACCTTATCAGTTATTGTTGATTGATATGTAGAACAAAGATCACGAAACCAAAAACTAAAGACTGACATACATAAGATTACAATATTGGACAACGTGTAATATCCCATATATATATAAGTGTCTAGTCATTGTTCTATTGCTTTTGCACAATAATACATTAACTTTTCTAAGCATACAACACTTCAATATTGATTTAATTTTGTACATTACCCTCCAAAGTTCTTTTGTCAAGTCAACATTAGCTGGCTTTAAAAATAAATGGAATAGGTCTGGCAACCTTTTCAACACATTCCTCTTGTCTTTGCCCATAAGGGAGGTCCATTCATATTTGGCACTATTTTTCCCCCCAAATGTTGAAGGTCACTCCAATGGACTTCATTGCAGATATTAGAGCTTCGACATGTCTCTTTGAATTTTCTCTCTGTTAAGACAAGATGGATATTAAAATTTGATTTTTAAATGTATAACTATATAACATTTTTTATATAAGACTTTTTTATTTATAATTTATAATTAAGATTCAAACCTGATCAAGTTCTAGTACTTCCACAATTATGCCCTTTTCCAATCGATTTGTTACCTGTAACATTAAATGCAGTTCATCAATACTAACACTATTGAGAGGAATCTCAAACAAAGGTTGGCTGTGGCATCCCGGCTGCTTGTGCCAGTCTTTGCCAAGTTTTCGCTTCATGTTATCACTTTGGAAATGTGAATGGGGAAGTGTAAGATTGCATCTAGAAAAAAATATATCAACAATTATAAGTATATAAACAATTAAGAACTTTTTATGTTACTTTTGAGATATCTTTTTGATATGATATCTAGTAGTGAGTTTTGAAATATAAATTGTAATATATAGATAGATAGCCCATATTTTCTCTATCATTCATTTTATAATTATCAACAAACCTATCACTTTTGAAGATCTTACACCAGATGCAAGAATTATTTAAAGTGGCTGACTTCATTCCATGGGCCAGTAATAGAAATTTAGGCCAGTAATAGAAATTTATAATCCCCACCAAAAAAAAATAAATTTATATATGCTAAAAGTGTCAATAAGTGTCTCATCTTTCCGTGATGTTATTTCCCTTCATACATATACATATAAGGGTCGGTGTAAAAATTTGGAGGTGCTATTTCATACCTTCCCATAATATATACATAGGGAGAGCGAAGCAAATTTTCAAACCACTCAAAAACTCAATTTAATGCCAATATTTCATCACAAAAGTGTTCCTCAACTATCAAACAACATTTAGATCACTCACTGAAGCTAATGATGTCACAACCCACTAATTCTACGCTTGGGCTACCTGTGGTCTGTCGTAGGATGCATGTATTCCTTGATTAAACTTTGAAATATAGGAGAGGAAGTGCCGGGTCCAAACGGTTGTCTTTTGGCACCTAGAGGCATTCTAACATTTTAGAATCTGGGCCGATGATGTACAGTCAGTGTTTGACAAAAAAGCTCACCTGAAAAATAATAAATACTAAGATTTAGTCTTACCTAGAAGTCTAACCTCTTTCATGCAGTAAATGATTAATATTAAAAAAAAAAACTTGGGCCAACATTCGAACGTACGGAACTGTGGTTAAAGTCGGGCTGCTCGCAGGTTATAGAAGAGGTTGAGTAAACTATCGTATAAATGTCTGCCATTGTCCGAGCAATACGAGAGATAGGTTACTTACTATATTGAAAAGTAATTCCGCAGACCACATGTAACAAGGCCTTGGACGATCCCCCGCAAAATACCCTTGAACCCAGACCTGACCACACAAAGCAAAGTGCTCTTGTCTTTAAGCCATAAAAATATAAAAAGTATGAAAAAATGATCCTTTAAAAAGGCTAAAACTCATCGGAATGACCCCAAAAGTGCGTATATACCTTGCTCTGGTATGCATTAAACTTAAGAATCCAAACATTCAAATCCGCAAGGACCACATGATAAACTCAAAGCCATATCATAAACTTTCCAAAACAAAACTTTTCAATATACAGCTTGTATAAAGACAATAATCATTTACCTTTGAATTCTTTCATCTACTCTTGTTATAGTGAATAAAAATCCAACAATATGGACTTCTGATTTTACCAATCACAAGACTTCCGCACCAAAATTTGAGCGTCTCTGGAAGCGCTTATCTTTGTAGTAACCAATAGTGCCACCCTGCTGGACTAGCGAGCCTTCCAAAAAACTTTCTTGCTGTTGTTGCTCGATTACCCTTCCCTGTTCCTCTCCTTATG
The DNA here is from genome assembly GCA_964019055.1 of Anthopleura xanthogrammica. Taxonomy (NCBI): domain Eukaryota; kingdom Metazoa; phylum Cnidaria; class Anthozoa; order Actiniaria; family Actiniidae; genus Anthopleura; species Anthopleura xanthogrammica. The sequence continues at coordinate 9,635,906 of OZ025214.1, read as the reverse complement.
CACTTGGTTCTGTGATATTGGAATCGTTTAGTTCGTCGAGATCCATAGTGCAGGTAATCTGTCGTCTGTAGTCTTACAAGACGAGTCGAAAGTGGCCTAAGGAATAATGGCGTGGCATTGAATGACTGAAATATGTCAGTCACGAGAGAATCACTTCTCAATTTAATGACCAATGACTGTAAACGTTAAGCTGTATCACTTCTTTTTTGATTCTCTTAATCGGAAATGGGCAAAGTTTTGTATGGATGCCTGGTCATAGCAACCAATCACGATGTTAGAGTTTGTAATTGAGTCAATCTCATTGGAAAAAAGCAAAAATAACAAAAAACAAACAAACAAGTTAGATTTAAGATTTTTGCACAAATAACGCATAGAATAGCCTGAGTTCTTGTTCTTGTGAGTTCTTTTTTATGAGAGTAGAAAAGATTGGCATACATACAGCACTGAACGAAGGGATCACTTCTCACCCTCACATACTTCTCATAACTTTCTTGTTTTATTGAAGACGAAAGAGAAGTATTTAAAGTTTACAGCAACCGGAAATCACACTGGATATTTGCAATCAAAACCAAAGATATGGAACTTTGCAGTAGCATGATTTTGAGTCGACACCTGTGAGTTAGCCTGCGTCACATCCTGACTTTTTTGTGTTATGTCAAAGTCCAGATGTGATGCAGGCTACTGTGACGTGGATATATTCAGATTATATATTTCTAGTGCTATTATGGAAGACTTTAGGATCTCTATTTTTTAATCGAACGTCATTATTGCAAGAAACTTTGAAATGTTTGTATTCTATTTTGTGCTAATTATTTTTATCACAACAAGTAAGTGTAAAAATTTCCGAAAAAGAAAGGAAATACAACGAAAACATCCTCGAAAGATCAGAACACATGGAAAGCACCACTCAAGGAACAGCGGTCATATCACCACCATTACCATGTTCATTGCCAGTACAAGTACCACTACATCAAGATGACATACGGCCGCCTGTAATGATTTGCGATCCATTGAGTCAATATCCAGGACGTCATCGGCTAACAAGATTTTGCCCAAACGATAAAGATGACGAACAAATTCTCTCTCTAGGAAGGTGGCTTGGACTACTTCGACAATACGGCGGCCATTTTGGTAGTTGGCAAATATACGAATCAACTCTAGCAATAGAGCTTTCTCTTTTTTAGTAGTTGCGACTCTATCTTCGTCAGTTGGCTGGACAGGGATTCTCATCTCCGATGCTGCAAACACACGAGCAACCAACTAATTCTTGATTCCACTTACTTTCAGGCTTCGCTTACGGCAATAAAGTTTTAGCGCATCAACACGCCAAGTTTGAACTTCCTCATGAGTCAGCTCCTCCGAACTCATTGCAATATCCTCGTCACAAGCCTAAATCACTTCTTTTAACTCAACTGTTAAATTATAAACTGAATAAAGACTATCTTGACTGTTTTGAAGTACTGCGTTTTCCAAGTTAGATGTATTATTTACAGAGAAAAATGGCAACATACGAGATAAACAAGACGAGAGTTCATATTCAATATGGCGGTCATTCGGATTTGGTGCTCACTTTCCTTCCCGTAATGCATTGCGCCGTGACCGAAAGCGGGAAACTCTTGATGCGTGTATTTCTGCTCACTGCTGAACAATCGCAAACTGCTTTGAAAAAACGTTTACTTAGTGACTATAAAGAAGGCAAGGCTTATAGCTACTTCGACTCTAATTGGCTGAAAAACGTCTATTATCATGAAGTCAATTCATCCTCTAAGTACTGTTTCCTAAAGTCAAAAGTCTCAAAATATCAATAATGTTCCGCACAGAATATGCGTATGTGCAGAGAAACTTACTGGTACAGTAGTCTCAGCTTATTGCACTTGTTTTGCTGGGTATGTAAATACACTGAGGCACTTCTTATATTTATCGATTTTTAAAAAAACCCTGATTTTATTTTAATTCTTACAGACTAACCTTATATAACTTTATCATAGTATTGTATTTTGGACCTATTATGATATATAATTACATTATAAGGTCTTGGTTTTGTTTGTATTGCTTTTACAGACTTGGTTCAACCTGTAATCATGTTGCAGCTGTGTTATTTAAAGTTGAGTATGCTTGGAATAATGGATTAGTAATTAAACAATCACCCACATCAACAGAATGCCAATGGAATAATTATGGCAAAAAAAGAAAAAGAAAACCAAAGAGAGTGTGTGAAATGCAGTTAAGAAAACCCAGCTATAAAAAGAAAGCAAGAGGAACCACAATTAATTCCCACCACAGGCAATGTTATCAACCAGAAAGCTTAAATGTTGAAAAGGATACTCCCACACTCAAGAGTTTGCTGGGTGCTTTGTATCCAAGCATACCCAATGCATGTGGATTTCAATATGTTGATCTACATGTGACTACTAATTACTTCCCTGAGGATGATATCAATGTGGAGAGTACAATTGAAATTGAAACTTCTTCTAGTGCACCAAAAAGTATCCCTGAAATAGTCTGTAAAGTGGACACAGGAAGTCAGCTACTTGACATTCTAAGCAGTTTCAGTGTCGATGAAGCCTGTGGTCTTGAAAGTCACACCCTTGGACAGAAAGACAATCACGAATGGAAGTCACAGGGTGTTGGCAGGATTACTGCCTCTGTCTCACACAGTGTCATGACTAAGGTTAACACTTTGCAACAATCTAATGATCAGACACATAATACATGCAGGTCCCTTTTCGATTCCTTGTGTTCAATGAAATCTGACAGCAAGGCAATACCTGCATTGCTTTATGGCATACAAATGGAGGATGAGGCTTGAAATGCATATACCAAAGAAGTAATAAAGCTTAAGCATCAGAATGTACAAGTGAGGCCTAGTGGACTGTGTGTAATACCAAGCAAGGCCTATATTGGTGCAAGTCCTGATGGATTAGTAGACTGTGCATGTTGTGGGGAAGGCCTTCTTGAGATAAAATGCCCTTTCAGCATTGCAGACTCTGCACCCAATCAAAGCAATCTAAAATATTTAAAAACCAATAAAAAAGGACAAGTAAGTCTTTCGAAGAATCATCCATACTATAGTCAAGTCCAATACCAGATGGGGGTGACTAGAAGACAATGGTGTGACTTTTTTGTTTATAGCAAACATGGATTCTACCTAGAGAGAATTAAGTTTGATACAGAAAGATAGAAAGCACTTGAAAATGCAGCAGAATATTTCTTTGAGAACCATATGATCCCATATCTCATGAACAATAATAACAACACAAGAGCAACATAATAACTTTGGTGACCAAAAAATAAAGCATGTACAGTGCCATGTACAGTACCTTCATATTGTTTCGCACTGTATTTATCAAGGTTCACTGCATTGTAAATTTCCTTGATAACATCATTTGTATTTGTCAAGGTCAGGCAACACTGAGGAGTTAAAACAATAAATAATGGTAATTGAACTAAGTGGAGTGCAATTTGGTCTAATATCAAACGCGCGATAACAAAATCACACGACCGCGTAGCGGGAGTGTGATTTGTAATCGCAAGTTTGATATCAGACCAAAATTGCACGACATGAAGTTCAATTATCACTTTATTATATCCATTTGGAAATCATATTAGATAGACACTAAATTTGTACAAGTACAAAAGTATTTATTAATAAGTAGCTGTTAAAATCATCCATTTTGTTTCTTTTTGTAACAAAAAATTGCAGTCAAACTTGAAAAAAGCTACATTTTATGTTCCTTATTTGCTGTAATCTGATTGGCTGATTACATACAATCCTGTAATCTGATTGGTTACCTTTTCTAGTGTTGCATTGTGATTGGCTGACAAAAAGATGCGATTCGGACTCAAAATAGTGCGATTCGTGCTTGAATCAATCTACTGAGAGCCAATCAGATTACAGGATTTGCTAGTGATTTCAAAATGGATATAATAAATTTATGTATTGAGTTTGTTAAAAGTAAATTTAAGTAATCACTGACTTAAATAAGGTGTTCATTTCTCAACACATTCATTTTGTATAATTTTGTATAGGTACTATATTATATAATGAGTAAGCTACCAGCTTAATTATAGAATCCTTACAGACCATTACACTCTTTCCCTGGCTATGTGTTAAGATCTAAGAGAGATGTTTCCATTTTGAAAATAATAACTTGCCATGTTTTATTTATGGACAAAGTTTAATAGAGTGCAACCAATTAGAACATGCAATATTAATATTTTGCATCATTTAGTAATAAATAGCACCAATTAAACAATAGAAAACAATATAATTACCATCATTTAGAACTAATTTAGTACACTTATACTGCACACTTTTAGTGTTTATATTCACGCATGCCAGTGAAACTAGTTAACTAAAGGTGGCAAAAAATTACACAGACATGCAGCAACTGTAACAATATCATCAGAAATTGGCAAAAGTGTAACTGGCATTACATGTCTCAACAGAGCAAAATTCTTCATTCTTCCTATTGCACACTCAACATGGATTCGAGCATTTGCTATCCTTTTTGTAGCTCTAACATTTTCTTGGGTCATTTGTTCAATACCACTGCTGGGGGGAGGAATTGTCAGGGTTGCTCCTTTCATAAGCAGATCTTCACGAAGAGGAAAACCACAGTGTACCATAATTAAATCTCCAGGCTCTATTTATTTAGAAACCCAGACTGCCTTGTTATATGTTGATCAGAGGCTCTACCACCCCATAATTTTGACAGGAAACTGATCATTCCATTTGGAGCAATACCCACCAAAAATTTGATTGTGTTATGCTTTTTGTAATCAGACCAAGTGAGAGCGTGTGTTTCTAGGTCCCTTGGTCTCTCAATGAAGATTTCACTGCAGTCAATGGTACAGCATAAGTTAGGGTATCCCCTCAGAGAACGTGGTAGCATTTGCTTGATAGCATCTCTGTCTGGCCAATGAATGATAGGTCCTAGTTGCTTGGCTAAAAATTTGATCCAAGTGTTAAATATCTGTGAAACCAAACCAGTACTTATTAGAAACAGTTCTGCTAGTAATTCAGTGGGAAGACCAAGTCTCAATTTCATTAATGTCAAAAGCACCTCATCTTTAAAAGTTAGCTTTCTTTGTAGCCCTCTCTTACTAACTTTGCTAGGCTTCCTCTTATAAAACCTTTTAGCCTTTGTAACTATTACTTTTTGGGTTCCCCTCCAATGTCAAATCTTGGCTGATTTCTTCTGTAAGTGTTTGCACAGGGAATCAAAACAAGCTTTGTTTGGTAAACCAGTGTACACATTAACCCTTGCATCAGTCTCTGTAAATCTGTTAGTTGCTGGTCCTCTCATTTTATTTTGCTTTTTCATATCATTGATTATTAAATATGCCCTGTCAATTTTGTCCTGGAGACATGCAATTTCTAAATCCTTTATCAAACAACCAGTACAGTTACAGTCCTTTCTGCAGCTGCATTTCATTGTTAATGGAGGTAAACCATAATCATGATCATTGTTATTAATAGTGGGTATTGCTATTGAGTCATTAGGACCTGAATTGTCTTGTTTGTCTGGCTCTTCATTTATTATTGGATCATCTGTTGTGTCAGTAGACAATTTTGATTTTTTTGGAACAAATCCTCTCGATTTATGAGATAAAGTTATTTTCTTTTTAGGTACAAAATGATAACTGGATGCCCCTCCAGTAGCAGCTACCCTAATTAGATTTATTGAAGGGCTTGGGTGAGCTTCTGAAGGTTTTCCATCTACAAAGTGAGCAGACCCTAGAATCAAAATTCGGCTGCCAGTTTTTGCCTGTTTTAGCATCTTTACGGTTAACAGCTCTGATCCAATCTCTTCTAGTTTCCGCATCAGATATAGCAGTTGGGAAAGGAAAAAGTACAAATGGCGGCTTACAATGACATTGTTCATGCTTTATTCCCCGGTGAACATCACACTCAATGTGCAAAGGCACAAATCCTCATCTAAAACGCGGAATAAATAAAGCCATTTAGCAAACAAAACAAAATTAACAACTTGCATGTTAGATCGAACGTGTCACCCAAAGTCTTTGAATCAGTACATCCATAATCCAAAGCATTTTTAACACATAAAACTGTTTTCTCAATTAAATATGGGCGTAGATGATATCAGAAGGCCTTATTACATACCTTGGAATATGTTTCAGTGAAAAACTTCCTAAAATGTATCATTCACAGCGTCTTACAATATTCGGTTTTTCGCTTCAAATAACAAGAAACATGAGGGAAAAACTCACTTCCGCTGGGATTTTATCCCGAATCTGTACCAGGCCCCACGCGCCCGCTAAAGTGTGAAAAGGCTTATTAAATGGAGTTCATCAATAACAACATTATTGAGAGGAATCTCAAACAAAGGTCTACTGTGGCATCCCGGCTGCTTGTGCCAGTCTTTGCCAAGTTTTCGCTTCAAGTTATCACTTTGGAAATGTGAATAGGGAAGTGTAAGATTGCATCTAGAAAAAAATTTATAAACAATTAAAAACTCTTTTATGTTACTTATGAGATATCTTCTTGATATGATATCTAGTGGTGAGTAGTGAAATATGAGTTGTAATATATATATAGATAGATAACCCAATTTTTCTGTATCATTCATTTTATAATTATCAACAAACCTATCACTTTTGAAGATCATACACCAGATGCAAGAATTATTGTGGCTGACTTCATTCCATTGGCCAGTAATAGAAATTGATAATCACCACCAAGAAAAAAACTAAGTTTGATTTTTTCCCCCTAAATTGTGATGCCTCCTTCTTTAACCAGGCTATTGACATCTTAAACTGTTATAGTCCTTATTGGTTTTAACCACTGCTATTGTATGGTTTCCTGTTAAAAAAAGAAAAAAGATTAATTTTACATTAACATTATAGTGGAGCAAAGGCTTACAATAATTTGCCTATTGATTTAAGGAACATTGGCCATTTTTAAAAGTTTTAGAACTGAACTCTACAAGTATATTTTATATAAATCATAAATATAAATTGAATCTTCTCATTGTATTTCCTATAGTTTAGTTTGTTATTTTAAATTTTTATATTTTAGATGTTTTACCATTAGCTTCATATTAATTATTATTATTATTATGTTATTTGTGTTGGTAATTATACAAATGTAGTTTTTAATAAACCAGGTGACTCAGGATTTCTTATTGCAAGGGGGATATTAATGTATTTCTTAGTGCCACCTGTCCCCCACCCCTCTCTGCCATACACAATGAATGCAGCCTAAGTTTTACTTTTATTTTAGATCTCATACTTACCAGTTGTCTTATTTCCAATGGGCGTGATTAGAGGGCGAAAAGTGATGCACTGGGCATGTCGCGACTTAGTCGTGACTAAGTGCTTAGGTTAAATGTAAAAACTGTATTTTACTGGATTGGAGCGGCGGTGAATTAGGTCTCCACAAGATCAACGAAACCGAAAACGATGGTTAACGTAGGTTTATTGAAGATAAATTCGTACAAATCAACACGTAAACTGAAATATAAAGTTTACGATTCTTAATGGACTGATTTACAATAATGATTTAAAATACAACAATCAAACTTCATAAATACATAATTGAAATATATAAATAATTGAAATAACAGCAATACATAATTATATTTTAAGCGATAGCACTCTATAAAAGCTAAGTAATTCAACTGAATTTAAACTAGTAGCACGAGTCTTATGGAAGTCGGTAACAACATGTACTATTAATAAGAACTAAACTTATCAAAACAACAAAGGTGTACAAGCGGTCCCGCTTGCCTCTAAAATCTAAAGATTTACGACAAAGTTTTCTAAAGCGAAGTTTCAATGCTACACCCAAAAAGAGCAACTACGAATTCCTCATAGGAACGCTAAGACTAGCCTTTTATGTGTGCGTGGTGATGCTGAAGGGTCCGATTACGTGGTTAACCAAACAGTAACAAACATATTGTAACTAGGTTAAACTAAAGATAAACTAACTAATTAAATCAATCAAACTATGAAGCATCCTTTACACTGCTCCCCTGACATAATAATACTATTTCACTAATAAATGTCAATCATGATGATATTATATCGTTCATAATCATTTGTCAATCACGAGATTATTTTCACAGTTCAATGTTCAACGATTGGGAATTCCTCAACTGGGACAAAAAATATTATTTTTTAATCAAAATTGAAAACTTACAAAATTCCTAAGAATGAAATCTCCAGTTAATAATTCAGACATGACATTCTAAAATTAGCTAGCAAAGCAATGCATATCTTATTTATTCTAAAGTCGTGTTCGCATACCTCTTGTTTTTTACAGTAACTTGGTTGACCTTCTGTCATTAGCTTCTTTTTTGCTTTATGGAATGATGATGTTCTCTCATTGTCTTCAACTGTTGAGATTCTGATCCATTCATTACAGAACAGCTGTCCAAGGACTCTTCTGATACTCCACTTTTCCTAACTCTCCTGTTTTACCTCCACTATAAATGTAATTTCCCTGCTTCCATGCTTCGTCTCCATAAGGCCATTGCTAAACTTTTTCATTGATAATGACAGTCCAACCAGCTTTCCATCATGCAGAGCTTTGTCGAAATAGTACCCATGTAAGCAACCAAATGTTCTATAGTTGCAGTGACAGACAGAGTTCTAAAGATAAGAATGAAATTAATGCCTAGCAGGACACGTGCATGTACATCATAAGTTGAGTGAGTAGTTTCCAATGGGGTGTATATTACTGTGTGAAACAGGCTGTGTAGGTTGGAACAGAACTCAAAAAGTACATCAAGTTTGATGCCTTTAAAACTTAGTAGTTCTGGAGCTTCCTTATAGAATGCCAAGTCTCCAACTTGATCAAATTTCACATCCCATGTTTCAGTAACCTTTCTGGCTACTTTTTGGACTTCTCTAAACCATTTCTCCTTTGCATTGATGCTGTCTGCAATAACACCTAATAGTGATAATAATAATGACGACCACGACGACGATGGAGAGTTAATAATGATTCGAGTGTAGTTCTCTAACCATGGTAGGTCAACTTCGTAGCGATCTTTATTGCGTGCAGAGAGGCAAATCGTTTCTCTGGTAGATCTTCTACAGTGGAGTTCTACAAAAACTAAATCACTTCTAAAATTACTATGAATTGCATTACGATGAGCACATGACTCCTGTCTCATATTTCAAAGTCCATTACATAATACCTAGCGAATAGTAAGAAGTCCATTGAATGCCTATTTATTAGGTATATTAGGTGTGGATACCTAATGAATAGGTATTTAGGTTCGGAGAAATAGGTATTTGGGTTCCATATACCTAGTGGATTAGGTATTCTGTTCGAAATTACCTAAACGATAGGTATTTTTCTAATTGAAATGTCAATAATAATAATAATAATAATAATAATATCTAACATTGGAGTTTCGAATGATGCATTATCGAATCATGATGATACTTTTGCATCGTAAGAGACTTGCTTTGCTTTACCTTCATTCTGCCACACTTTTTATTGTTTATCGGAACTTGAATTTCAGTTCATCTGAAGACCGATCGATCAGTTCCAAAGATTATTACTTCGAGAAGATTCAAACAACATCAGTGTTGGCTTTACAATGTTCACATGCATCTTCTTTCTTCTTGGCAGCAAAAGTTGTTACTTTAGTACATGTCCTTGTACGATTTCTTTCCCTGGTGGCTGATTGCGCGATGATTTGGCTGAGCTTTGATATCATTATATACCTCACAGATCCAAGCGCGGTCAATTGAAACGTTAACTGCGGTCACATTTTACCATTTATTTTGTCTTCGTAAACGTACGTAACCCAGCTCAGTGGCCTCATGTCTGCTCTATGAACATTGTGTCATCTCTTTACGTTTGTGTTCTGGATCCGATTTCCATCACTATCATTTCTGGTTACAGCCTTATCAGTATTTAGTGTAATCAGTGTTGAAGTTGACACCCTCACGATCAAACATTTTTTATTTCCATTTGCGTTAGTTTATGTACTTGGCGACCTACTTGATAATATATAGCACATGGCAAAACATTAATACTATTTACATTATATGAATCATAACGAACCAGCGGCTCAAAAGTTTAGACTTTCAAGATACCTTGGCTCCCCTTGTAATTAATATTTCACGTGTTTGTTTTTAACGCTAAAAATAAACGTGTTTCTGTTTTATCGCTGTCGTTAGGGCCACTAAAGGTCAAAGCATTCACTTAAAAATACTCTACTATTAAACTCATCCTACTCCACTGCTCTCACTTAGTATAAACATATGTCACACGCTGCTTTGTGAAAATCATGACAAAGATTAATTATCAATTATGTTACATGAATTTTTTTTTTGTATTCCTTATACAATTTCCTTAAGGAATCAATTTCCGGTATGGAATTATTTTTCCCCGTGCTAAAGTACTTCTACATCTGCCTTTATAACAAACTTGACTTCTTCATCAAAAAGTCTTTTTTTGATCGGCCAGGAATACAAACCATCCACTGGATTGTTGTTCAAGAAGTTTATTCTCATTACATTTTGGCACGGATGGACAGATTGTACTTTCCCAAAACTCAAGTAGGTGTCGTATGCCACAGCCACCCAACTATTGACTTTTATTTTGGCAATATCAAAGTCCTAAAAAGTTATAAGCTGCATAAGTACAATTTTAACTTAATACATATTTTAAAAGTAAAAACGTAAAAATGACCAATTCCTTTAGGTATACTCACCCACGCCCAGTTGATTTCTTCTTCTTCATTTGAATCACCTGTGAAAAAAACGAAATGGATCTCAATAAATGAGTGTTTTATTTGTGTTCATATAAGCATATTATTTTGGTTTGTGTGTGTGTTACTGTGTAAAAGGTATTTTTTTCACAAGTTCTTTTTACCTTTCTGGTTGTTGACCTGGACTCTTAATTCTTTGGTTTTTGAAGTTTGCCCTGCCGAGGATATAAACTGAAACAACATAACAAGTAAGTGTGTGACGTATGATATTTTTACTTTAATCAATTAATAGTTTGTTTATTTATTTCAAAATCTTAATAGTTTGTCATATTTAATTTTTTGCTTTTATCCCATCAGATCACCATTACGATTAATTTGAACCTGACCTCTTGCTCCATGTTTGTTCTTGTTATTTTCATTTTCAGCTCGCATTTTTGGAATTGCAATTTTTTAAGAACTTAAATTCAGATTATGGAATACATTGTTCAACACTGGATGAACTTACGTGGTCGTTAATTTAGCATTGCTTTTACACTTTTCCTTTAGGTATTGCAGTTGGTCTTTAGACTAGAAAAAAAAAATTGCATGCAATTGATGTAGAAGATGAGTTCGCCAAAGGAGTGGGATAAAATATACTGATTACTTACACTTGGCACTTCCTTGTTTTTTGGATGTGATTGCTGTAACTTGGTTTTGAGGAAGCTCACATTATTACGAAGCTTTTCATTTTCCTGACATCAATATTAACAAATATAGTATTATTGCTTCAAACTGTGGCCTCATGACTGTATTCTTAGGCACTGCATAATAATAAATCATACATTTCAGATTTATAGATAATATCTAACGTAATCTAATATGCTTTGATCATGAGATAGATTTTTTTTCTTATACTTACCACTGTCTTCATTCGACTGAGGGAATTGATCCTGTATAAATAGCTTATTCCTCGCAAGCATGAGGTCCCTAAAATAATCACGAAAGAACATTACTAAATAATTGTTATGCGATCCAAAACAATGAAGACGGTTTGTAATCTATACACGGGATATAACTTACCACCACTTGAGTGGGTGGATCCCTGGATTTTGCTGTGAATTTAGAAAACATAAGAAGTTGAACGAATTGATTGAAAGAAATGTTACTATCAGTTGCCAGTCTTTGAACTTTACCTGGTCAATAATCTGAAGATGCCCCTGGAGAAAGCTTGATAGTTCCTCCAGGTAACTGTATACTTGCAGGTCGTTGTAATCTGTCAGAAATAATCACAGTTTATAGTTCGCTCTATGCATGGCTGATATTTTCAAATGAATACGATTCACAATACTAAGTAACTGATCTTACCGTAAATTCTGTATTTGCAGCCATTTTTCTTGGATCGATTCAGAATCTGACAGAAGTAGGTTATATTTGTGACACATGTGCCAATGAATTCACGTATTCACGTGTATTTTTAAAGTTTAAAACTTTATTATTTTTATAATATTTGACCCTTGAATCTTTGTTATTGACCCTTGACTAGTTGGTATAAGATTAGATCCATTATAATTCTCAATTATGATGATGGGAAGTTAGTCTAAAGAATGATATTGATTGGATGTTTTCGAATTTCTAACGATATATTGTTTATAATAAAGAGGGTTGTCTAGTTTCTCCTTCACTCATTACAAACATGGATAGTAAGCGTTGGAGACCTACTCCAGGTTACTTTGCACAGCTCGATAATTGTAAACTTCCTAGAAAACAAAGTGTTATTCAAAAACGAGAAATTCTAGATGACTAGTATTTCGTTGAAAAAGTACTGGTGAGAGAGAAGAAAAGGTAACAAGACAATTCCTTGTGAAATGGCAGGATTGGAGGTTAGAAGACAGTACTTGGGAGCCTTTCAAGCATCTGCCACATTCAACAATTCAAGCCTTTGAACAGCTAAGCCCACACACTGAAGAAGTGGAAGACGCTAGAGAACATTTAGCACTTGTACTTGAAAGGTGTCTGAAGACAGGTCTGGTGTACACATAAACGATCGAAATGAAGCACGATCTCGTAAGAACACTGTTTCCGAGAATTCCTTCAGTCCTCTCCAGAAAGCCTTACCTTGCAAAGAAAATGGATTTTGCTGACGCTGAGCTTGATCAATATCTTGAAAGAACAATCACTTATACAGGTGCTCGTCGAAGAGTCGAATTTCCAGTCAAGCTTTGACTAATTCTTGGTCTTTCTCCGAAGTTTCTTCCCGATCATGAAAGCAGAGACTGGAAAAGAAGACCAGTGCAGAGACTACGAGTCTCCTTTTTCAAGGAACATCTGTAAACTTACAGAATGCTTACAAATTACAAACGGCTCTTTTAGGAGCCAATACAAAGTCGAAAGTCATTGACTACATGCTCATAACTTCAATAAAAATTTTAATGATAATTTCAATAAAGTTCTAAGTAAGAAGCCCGTTTTTCAACTATTTGCCAACCAAAAGGGTCTAAAATCATAGGGGGATCAAGAATTACGCACTGATTTACACACATTTTCACGAGTCGTGTTTTCTCTACAAAACAGATTGTTGAAACAGAGTTTACATTGAGAACACTCACGCTAGATTTGAACTGTGTATTTTTCTCATATGACCGACATGACTACTGCTATAGATCAATATTCCTGTTTGCTAGCTAAAACAAATTTAAAAACTTTTTCCCCCCACCATCTCCCCGTAAGAATCATATTTTTCAAGTGGTACGCCTGTGTTATCCAAGAATCAAAAATGGCAGACAAATATACTCGATTTGGTAAGCATGTTCATTCTGGATTTTGTTACGTATATATAAAAGATGAAACATGGATTTTGTGAGTGAATACTATCTTAGCTATATCATAAAAACAAATATAAAACAAATTACTAGGTTTGAAACGTATAACATAATTACTCATTGCTTTTTATTGATGTGGTGGCTCCAAAACGAGCCGTTTTGTTATTTTAGAGATAGCTGTTTAAGGCTTAGGATCAGCTATCTCTAAGATTTTGGCCAGCATCTCTTTTTTTCGATTTTTTGTTGTTGTTGGATACTGTGTCCTTGGAGATTTTGGAGTAGTTCAGACAGCTGAGATGCTTTTAGTTTTTTCAGCTCTTCAAGCGTTTGGTGTAGCTGGACTTTGAATATTTGTAGCTCTGGCTCTTGTTCTTTTGAAATTCTTGGCACTTTCCATGCAACCGCTGATTTCCCACAGTCTTCCCAGTGATTGGAGTCCTTCTTGGTATATGCCCTTTTCACCCTGGTCTTTTCTTTTAGCACTTCCCTCCTTTTCTCCACCAACAGAAGGCTGCAACAGGCATCCCATCTGTTTATTTTCCTGTGGAAACATCGGCGAAACTCATCGTTCTTCTTTTCAACTATTGAGATAAAAAGCGGGGATAAAAAATAATTTGTTTGAGCTTTGGTTAAAATGTGTTTTGTATATATATGAATAAAGAGAATATGAATATGAATATGCCTACAGCTGCAGAATACCCTGCTCCTCTCATGCCTAACAGCTGTTGTCCCCATTGTTTTGCCTGTGAAAATAAATAATATAAACACACAAAAATACATTAAAGAATATCAAATAGTTACTGGATAATTATTAGAGTGAAGTTACTAAACCCGTGAAATAGATATTTCATGGGTTTAGTGACTTCACTCGATATAGCAGTATAACAAATATCCATCTAGTAGTACCTTGATTTCATAGTCTGATATATCTTGTTAATTATTAAGTGCTCTCACATGTTTATTTAATCATTGGACTCCCTGAGAGGTTCAAAAACAGTGAAACTCCGATATAATTAGAGATAAAGCCAATTTTTTTCGAAAACCAGCGTCAACTTATCACTTTGTAAATGATGATTCTTCCGAAAAAGCCCGATATTTTCGATATCTAAGTACATAAATGAAATCGTTGAAAATATGCCATAACTTAGCATTATAATAAAGATTTGTATTATATTTATTCTAAATTTAATCGGCGGCTGAAGGGTTGACAAGTACAGGTGAGTGAAAATCTACGCTTACGTGACAATGTTGACATTATGCATTTTGATGGCATTTGGCTTCGCATAACAATATCAAGAACGGCTTTCTAAAATTGTATAGTGGATTACTTCCGTAACATGGAAGCTGTTCCCTTGGATCAACTATGTATCAATCAATAAAAGTTTTTATACTTACATCAGGCCCTCTTGCAGTGTGCTAAAGTGGCTGCTGTATTTCAAAGGACCGTTGGTCGTTCGATAGTCTTGTATATGCTATAGTATATGCTTCTTTTATTTAGGTTGCATTAAAACTAAATGCATTCTGAAAACTGATCTAACCTCATCTAATAAGCCATCTAATTGAAATCGCACGTATTGATCTTGAGCGGGCGAAGCCCTAGCAGGCACAGTGTCACTGACACTGGTGTCCATGCTCATGTCATGTTCTAACCCTTGTTGACTCGAAGGTATTGCAATCGATGGCTCTGCTATAGAAGCACTGTGTTTTCCACGGCAAGTTCTGCATATGCCTATTTATATTAATTAGAGGTCGAGGATATTATTATCTACATTCATATTGCTGATTCTAAATTTTTGTGAAATAATTAGTATAAGTAATAATATGGTTTCGAGTTCAATTTGGGATTAATTTGCATGAGTTTGTTTTTCAAAGAGTTAAAATTGCACGAGACTGTAGGTCGAGTGCAATTTGAGCTCTTTGAAAAACACACGAGTGAGAATTATCCCAAATTGAACGAGAAGCCATATGATTACTTGTTAATAATATACATGAAAAACCTTACAAACTTTACCCTCTGACATTGAAAATCTCAAGAAAAACTCTCAGCGCGCGCTCAATGATGTGAGATAGCGTCAGCAGCGTGCACTCTTCAACTGAAACCGACAAAAAATTTATTAAAAACAAACAAAATCACCGACTTTTTAGCTGTGTTCACCGCTTAAACTTGTTCCTTCGCAATCGGAAAATGCATAGTCTTGATGCTTGATAATGTTATCAACAGCAAAATCAAAAACAATTTGGTTTCAAGACCGTTTTCGAAAAATGTAATTTGCACTGTGTTACACTTGTTTGCACTGTGTTACAGATTTTTGCATTGTGTTACACTTGAACTGCACTGCTCTAAGCCAATCAAATTCGAGTAATTTTTTGATGTTTATTATTACAACTGAGACCCATTAATACTACCACCCATGAGCCCAAAAATAGCTAGGTTATCTTGTATTTGTGCGAAAATCGCATCATAAGTGCGATCTCCAGTTGCTGGGGCAAATTGAGGTTATCAGCGTGGACGTATTTATGGGGTTGCTGTAAGACGGGGTTAGATTATATTTAGAACACAGGGACCCCGTGTCAAGAAAAAGAAACCAGGTCGATCTCAAACTACAGGAAACCCATAAAGAGCAGAGTTGCCTTTTCAGGAAAATATACCGTAAATCCACTATTAATCCCCTCCTCAAATACGCCCCCCTCTCTAATAACCCCCCCCTTTTAAAGGGAGAAATTTATTAAGTCCCCCTCTCTTTTAAGTCCCACCTCTCCAATAATCCCCCCTCTCAAACGTGCCTGAAAAAAATAAGCCCCCCGGGGGACTAAATAGAGGATTTACGGTAAATCAATTAGCCAAAAGAAAGCCTGATACCTTGTAGTTAGAATACAAATGACATATTTCCAATTACCTGCACAAATAGGGACAATCACATTCCATTTTGATTTGATATCCTTGGCCATTTGTAGGTTAATATAGAATAAGGAAAATAAGGAATAAGGATAGGTATAACTATATGAATTATAGATGAATATACATTTCATCTCTCCGTTTAACCTCAATATAGATTTTAATAATGGTGACACATTTTTTTTCTTGATTACGGTACTTCTCCCAAAGTACAAACACCTTAGTTTGCAGCTGCCTGTAACATCTCCTTTGCATTCTTGTAAGGCGCTGGTTGGACTCTAACCAAACTTCACTTTCCGTTAATAGGGTTTCTCTATGCAGGAGCTCTACCAGTTCGTAGAATAGAAGGTGCCTTCCCATTGCTCTTCTATTGAGGGCATGATGCCTACCTAAAATGTAAAAAAAATACAAAACATAAGAGAAACAGAACAGAGACATGTAGAGATGTGTGAGGTTCTGTGTGAGTTTAGTGTTGTACAATACATTTATATTTATACTTTCGATGTCATTGTTAGTCCTTATGGACTGACCATAATAATAATAATAATAATAATAATAATAATAATAATAATAATAATAATAATAATAATAATAATAATAATAATAACTTCATTTATTTCTATAGCACTATTTCCTTGAAACAGCCCAATAGTGCTTTACAATAGTTACAAAACAAATAAATAATATCTACAATTCTAAAGAGTCGATGATATATACAAAATTCTAGCTAATGAATTAATATATAGTATCTATATTAAATAAAATAATCCTAATAAAATTGAATAAACTTAATCAAAAGCTTCCCTAAAAAGGTGAGTCTTAATAAATCCTCCAGTCTTTGGGATCCATTGACCGGATCCACTGATGATCGACAATTTGGCGCAGGGCTAGCGTTGTGGCATTGTCTTTCAAAGGCCCAAAGGCATCAAGAATTTCGTATTAGGGAAGGAAGGGAAAAAGATAATTTATTTAACTAAATACAAACTGTAACTATATATCCTTGATATCCTACTTATAATTTCACACTTAAAATTTGTTTATACCTTTTTATAATCTTTTTTCTTCTTGATTGTCATTACAACAAACACCAAAGGGACTTGTTTCGCGCACTCCCCAGACTTGACGAAAGCTTTGATTGATAGGAGCTGTTGGAAGGGTTTTCTTACAATATAAAATGTTCCATCGATGTACCAAGATTTGGCTTTGGCAAGGATCTCCAACTGGTGGTCGGTGGCAAAGATGAAGTGGCGGCAGTCCTTCACGGTGATATCACCACACAAGAATCCCTCTGGTATGGCTTCCGAGACCAACTCAGACATCAAGTCTTGGGGGTACTTCGGTCGCATGCTCTGCCTTAGCCGGTTAGCGGTTCGTGCCATATTGACTGGGGCTGGTAATGCTGGACATATAGTGTCAGACATGCGGTCAAGTAACACCTTTGAAAAAAGGAAAGAAATAATGAGATTTATTTAATCATGAACTATATATATATAACAACTATATGTGTGCAATTCTTTAATACTCGGCAGTATTTTAACACAATCTTACTAGACTAAAGGACTCGGCAGCCGTGTCAATCGTTTGATCGGTAAAAACTAAACAAAAGGAAGGGATAACAGCAAATTATTCCTAATCTAAGGCGATAATTACATGGACAATGCTGTATACTCACGATCTGGCGGGATTTTACAGTTAATTCCGAAGAATATTTTCAAATTAAACCCAAAAAAGTTCGCTTAACTGTTGTCACATACAAAAAACAACTCTGGCCTTGTGTTTCTGCTGCCGCTGCTAGCCCAGGGTCACGTGATGTGCCCAAACACCCTAACTATAATTACCTCTTCAACAATGGCAGATGCAGGTTTGAACTTTTCTATCAGTGCCTTGGCCTTCACCACTTTTACAATTTGGCTTGCTAGAAGAGCCCCAGGTTGAGCTGTGTGGTTGTGAGCAGACGTCCCTGGTGTGAATATCCCATTTCTCCGCTTGACGGTGGCGCTACACGTATTTCCCTTTGGACGAACAGTACATTGCCAATAGGTTGCGTATGGACGCCTGGACTCTACGTTGTATGAAAAACCTAGACTGTCAATAAGTTTTGTTTTCTTTCGTTGAGTTGCTTCGTCCACAACAGTGAATGTTAGTAAAATCTTCCCATTTTTTAACCAAAACTCACAAAATGTCCACCCTTTTTCTATACGAGTGGCTTGATAAAAGTACCTCTTTCGGGCGGAGCATCCCCGTATAGTCAGTTATAGAGAGTACCCCCCCCCCCCAGGAGTGGAGCGGGGTAGAGAAGAGTAGAGTAGAGTAACGTGTAGAGTAGAGTAACGTGTAGAGTAGAGTAACATGTAGAGTAAAGTTGAGTAGAGTTGTTTCACTCCCTCGTGTTGGGGCGCTACTTGTTTTAAAAACTACACCGTTACTCCGTTGTCAAACAGCGATTGTCATCGAACCAGCTAACAAACTAGGCGTCTTGTCCGTCATTAACGGGCGAGTTACAAATCATGCAAATATCAGTCATTTTGAAACAGTTTCGGATGCTTTGTTGTAACAGTTGTAATGTTGTAGTATAGACTACGGTATTTATATCGTTGTGCCGGAGCAAAAAATTTCAATTAATCAAATGTGATTGGATGCCATACATATAACTACAAAGGAAAGTTGAGAACAATGTAGAAGAAGGACGCTTTAGCTTTTTCCTGATATGCTGACCAATCGTTCAATGGGCTGTTTACTGGCTGACTTAATAGTATTTTAACAGCATCTTAAATCGTTTGCTTAAATAAAGTCAAGATACAGGAAATAAACTATAATAAACTATAAACCTGGGTTTTTTTTCATTGAAGTGGATCAACAACCAGCCGCTCATTCCTCGATAGGCTTAAAATGTTTTTTTAAGGTTGTTTCAGGGAAGTGACCATTACGGCGTATGAAAAGGTAGTCGTGTTTTTGTGTCTTTAGCTAAAAAATGAGTAAGTTTTATCACAAGGAAGATTTATGACGATTATAAAAGAATCATGAACTACCTTAATTTAGGCTTAAGACACGTTTTTAGAACTTTGAAGAAAGTTCCGCGTGTCGAATTCAATGAGACGTAACAAAGGATGCAGTAAAAAAAGCATCTAGCAAATTTGTAATAAAAAAACACATTTGGGTGACTTGAAACTGTCTATCTCAAAATGAAAAAGCTCAATGAAACTTTCAATACCACGGTTCATCATGTCATCGGATAGTCATTCATTGCTGAAAATTTGGTGGAAATCGGCCGACCCCGATCCGTCACCTTTGCCCGGTTTTCTCTGACAATAACTCTTAAAATTGGTTTGGTACTTTAACTCTTGTTAGAGTGAAGATAAAAATCAGTAAAGCTAAAACATTTCATTCAAAAAATTAAAAAATTAAATGCCATGACAAACATCTGTGTAGTATTAAGAGATGGGGGTCCTTCATAATTTTTAGGCCTAGGGAGAGGTAATATAAATAATGAATGGTGATTTTTAGATTACTCTTTATGTTGGCGCAGGTAGTTACAATTGAAATACCCATTAAATCAATTTGTGCCGTCTTGACTAACTGATATTATATTTGGCTGTGCATTACACCAAAGAGCACATACTGTCCATATCTGGTTAACCAAACCAAACTGATGTAGCGGTATGACTCTGTCAAAAATATGGAAGTTCTTAATCTTGTTGATTTCACACTCTACATGAATCCTCAAGCTGGCAATTTCTTGTGTCTTAATGACATCATCAGCAGGCATCTGAGCTGAGCTTCCAAGAAAGGGTGGCAAATTTAGTGAAACAGACTCACCTAGTGCAAGTGGGAGATCTAAAAAACCCACTTCTTATTACTGTTTCCCTGTCAGAAATGCTGCCAGTGTAAATTTGGCTTATGAAGGTTGTTGCTCCCCCTGGTGAAATCCCAATTAATCATTTTAATGTAGTATGATTTTTGTAACTACTAAACAATTCCCCATTCAACTGTAGGCTGCTTGGCATTTGGCACTTGATCTCTGTACAGTCAATTATTATTCTTGTTGAAGAATATTTCTTTTTAAAGTCTTCAGGCATTGTCCTGTCAACTGTTTCTCTGGAAGGCCATATATTTAATCCACCAAGTTTCAGATACATAAAATTTATCCAGGTAATTAAAATCTTGCTCACTGTTGATGAAGATATGTCAAACAAATAAGCAAGGTGTTCTTCATGAAATCCTTGTCGCAAACGACACATTACAAGAAAAAAGGCCTCATTGTCCTTGGTCTTTCTCCTCTATCTTGATTTGACTCTACAGAGCCGAAATTGGTGTTTGATGCAAACCAGAATTTTGTATTCTCTCCCTTTTGACCTGGATTAAGGTATCTGTAGATAAACATAAACGCGTCCCAATTCTCAAAGCAGGTATAAAAATTTGCTGCACAATTACTCGGTCTGAGTGGCAATATCGACAAAAGCTTTTGGAAGAACTTCGTTTATTACCACCTCAAACTACTGTGATTAATCCTCGGCGCCCTGAACTATGTTTTCCTCTTCCTCCTGTTGATTGTAGTTGATCACTGTACTTCTATCTTTGGGTAATTTTCGTTTACGAGGAGAAGAACGCATCTATGGAAACAACGAAGGAACAGCGCCAGGCTTCAATAAATACTTTCCTGCAAGTGTCTTTTTGATATCATTCTCTCTAAAATGTCTGGAACAAACTTTTTGTAGATTCTGTTATTTATTTATCATGGGTAAATGCACGTGCTAGCTCCCGCACGAGCTTCAAGTCTGAATAAATTATCAGCTGCTAACGTTGCTAGCGTAGAATATTTTTTCCATCCCTAGTAAAGGCACTCTGCAGATGTTAATAGGCCTTCACAGAGTGTTCACTCTTGAGAGGAGAGAACCCTTTCAAGAGAATCTAGAAAGTTGTCCTGAAGGGCATCATCAGTTGGTTGTGAAGAAAAGAGAGAGATGTAGAAAGAGCGCCATGCAAATAATAGTTCCTCGGAATCAGTAACAAGAGTATCATTATCATCTAAAATGGCATCAATCATCTTAGAAGCACAGTTTTGTTTTTCTAGATGAAGAAAGAAAGATGAAGTAGTTTCTCCTTCTTCAATCCATTTGGCCCTCGCCCTGATCTTACTGGCCTTAGCTTCTTGTCGAAGTTTACGAATCTGAGTTTTAAAGATTGCTATTTGTAAGGAAGAAAGCTCTTGTTGAAGGGAATATCGATATGCCTGGGCATGCTTTTTACGTTTAGAACAGTATTTGATAGAGATTTCCTTGACATGGCGTTTGCCCAAGGGGTGACAGATAATACTGTTTTCATTGCTGCCATCCCTTCGAAAAATCAGAAATTTCTAGAAAATACTCATCATCCTTATCAATGATAGTTATATTAAGTTTCCAGTAAGAAGGACCACGAGAAGGAAGGTCAGGAATGTTACATTCCAAAAGAACCACACTATGATCAGAATGAGGACAAAACAAAAATCACAGGACACAACTGAGGGAGAAAAAGGAACAGGAACACCAATGATATTGATACGAGAGGCAGAGTTATGATCAGGGGTACGATACATGAAGGAATGTTGTGTAGGGTAAAGATATCTCCAGATATCCAAGAGGCGAGATTTTTCAAAAATGGATTTCAGGAGATCAGAGCTGTCATAAGAAGAATGAAGAGGAGAATGAGAACGGCGGTCAAGATCCTTATCAAAGACAGTATTGAAGTCTCCCAAAAGAAGATTATCAATACACGGGTCAATAATGTGTTCAAGTTGATGTAAGAATGTATCTTTTTTTTTATTAATTTAAGTAGTATTTATTTACAGATTAAGGAGGAACACACTATGTATGTTTTTCTAGATGTTTTTTTCTAAGCAGCTACAATATTATTTACATATTAAGGAGAAACACACTAATTGTGTTTCTCTACATTGTCAATTATAAAATTGCAAATATTACAGACAGATAGCAAAAAAAATAAAAAATAATAATACATACCTTCAAATTACAAAAATAGCTAATAAAGTAATCTAAACGTAAACTAAATGTGATGATTTAGTTAACCAACGGATTTATCAATAATTTAGAGCAATATTTTTTCCCATTTTTTGTTATGAAGATGAGTTTTGTTCTTATTTATGGCCACTTTTCTTTCTATTACTTCGTATTGTTTTAACAAGTTTTTGAAGTGTTCTAATGATGGTGGCTTCTGTTTATCTCTTTGTTTGTATAATGAGTATTTATAAAGTAAAATAATGAAATTGATAGCTATATCATCAACTCCTAATATTATATTTTCTCTGTTTGAACTTGGTAACATAATATCATGATCTTCTAACCAAGTGCGGATTCCAAAGTAATAATTCCTAGCTTCAATACATTCAACAAATAAATGATCTATTGTTTCTGGACTTATGTGGCAGAGAGAACAAGGGGCATGCTCAATTATTTTAAAACGATGAAGATCTCGATTTAGATACAGAATGTTATTTAGTATCTTGTACTGAAACATTCTCAGATAAGAATCAATCGTGGTTATATATATTCTACCATAAATTTTTTCCCAATCGAATTTTTTACCTAATTTACTTATTCTTTTTTCTATACTTGTTTGAGATGTAGGAGTTTTAAATCTTATTTTGATAATGTCATCATATATTTGTTTTGTTGTAACTTTACTAATATCCAATAGTCTTTGGCCTAATAAAAAACGACTACAAACGTTGTGTTGCTCTTTTTTAGCTGTATTTAACTTTACGATTGATCAATCGTAAGAATGTATCTCGTTCAAGATTATGATTAGGACAATAAATAGTGGTAAGAGAACAGGATTTATTGCAGACTTTAAGGCTCAATTTAAGCAGGCGTCCATCTGGAGAAGAATGAGTGCTTTCCACAGAGCAAGAAAAGGAGCGTTTAATGAGGATAGCTACCCCAGCAGAACGAGAAAAATAAAAAGAGCCGTAAGCAGTGTACGGAGAATGCTTAACCCAGGAATCAAGTCTTGTAGGCAAATGATATCAGGTGAGAAAGAAAGAAGCCAAACGAGAAAGGCAGCTCGTTTGACAGGATCATGAAGGCCCTTAACATTTAGGATAGCTATCCTCATTGTAAAAAAGGTTTAGAATTACACTAAAAGATTTTAAATTACAATACATTATTTTTACGTACTTAGACGTATTTTAAATTGAATTTGATTTCAATACATTCAATAATACTTTTAAGTTTAAACAATTGTTTCAATAATGTTATAAATGCCAAGACGTTATTTGTCTTTTCTTGCATTTTAAGCAGGAGTAGGAACCTGGTTGGAGAGTCGTTTGAGATTAGTAAAGTGAGTAGGAGGATGCATGGCAACAGTGCGAGATTGACCTGGTCTAGTTTGTTTAACAATATGGCTAAAAGAAGGGAAAGAGAGAGACGAGAGGGAATCACTGAAAGAGGACGGCTGAGAATCAGGAACAGTATCCACAGAGTCCTGTGATTCCAGATTCGGAAAGAGAGAGACAGATGCAAAAGAAGCTGGGATCACGGTATCTTGGCCTTCCTGAGAAAGAATCCTGGGATTCATTGTTAGGAAAAAGAGAGGGGGACTCTTGAGGGTCCAGTATAATGACTTCGTTGAAGACATCCATGAAATGGGATTATTATGAGCAGTGGATTCTTCCATAACAGTCACTTGACAAACATTATCAGAGATGTCTTCAGGTGAGGGTTCATCATCAGCATCATGATCAAGTTCATGGACCAGATGGTCATCTATCGAACGTGGTAAAACGCTAGGGTTGTCCGCCCAGGTGGCAGGGAGAGGATCTTCCGTTGAGATGGCGAGGGATACGCCAGTTCTTCCTCACAAACGTAAGTATAATGGGTTCTGCTGCCGCATCTGCCACATCCATCTTTAAGGGGACAGTGACGATCTTTGTGGCCCCACCAGTTACACTGGAAACAGCAGCAGGGTTGACCATGATATTGGACATTAGCTAGATAGGGTTCAAGGCACACATGGGAAGGAATAAGCTGGTTGAGAATCATAAGTAGACGCCTATCTCCAGTTTCAATTCCATATCTATCTTGTTTGAAAGTGACTCTAAAGCTAGCCCCATTTGCAGACTGTAGCATGCATTGGATGGAAGAACGTCTGCTCTGACCAATACTCTTAAGAACGGCATCCATAAGTTCATTGCGAGTAGGAATTTGTTTAGTGCGTTTTAAATAATTAGGAAGAGAGAGTTCAACTGTGTTTGGCCTTTGAACGGCATACATGATGAAAGATTATGAAAAGAGTTGCGAGCCAAGAGTCAGAATTGACTCAAAAAAGAGCGCAATCGCTCGAAAAACTTCAAAAGGCAAGAAAAAAAATCAATAATTACCAAGAATGAGGTCCCACAAGTCGAAAAAACCAGACGGCTGACATCAAACCCACAAGTGAAGATGCCCTGAAATCCAGGTAACCCACAATGCCAACGGCTAGGGGAACACACTTGATCTTTTTGTTTTTGCTTCAACACCAGTGACTCTGGGTTTGCAAGTAAGTCAGCATGGTGATCACTAGCTAGGGGGGGTCCTACTAGGACGCCTACTGCACGCCGGGGTTATGAACCCCGCCCGCCTCTTGACCAAAGAATTACAACGATCACAAATTAATACAAAACAACAACAAATGAAAGAGGATGGTTCATACAGGGTCAAGCACTGTATGAAGCATAAGAATCAACAAACTTAAGCATATACAACATTGATTTATTTTTGGTTATTTTATATATTTTCAATGACAAAATAAGAACAACACATTATATTCAAAACGAGCTGAAAACAAGAATCTTTAGATACAGAATATGGAAAGAGAAGAAGTAATTAGAATGTAGTAGTTTTAATGTCGGGAGAAAATTTCCCGAGGACGTTCCAAGATCGATTAAAGAAACGGCGTTTCGTTGGAGACTTGAAACGCTTAGAAAAAGAAAAAAAGATGAAGATTGAGACGGGCAATAACACAAGAACGAACAGTGTCTTGGTCAGGCGGAACATTATCAAAGCGATAGTCATTACGACCAAACCAAACAAAATATTTAATTATAGAGAGCAATTGAGTGAGTAATGTGATCGTCCGGGTGAGTGTAGTTTTGAGAAAGACTGTTGTTGGTAGAGACTGACGTTTCGACAACCTGAGCGGAAATCATCTTCAGAGTACAGTACTGTACAGTACAGTACAGTACACCGACTCTGAAGATGACTTCCGCTCAGGTTGTCTTTTTATAGAATGGACGGCACATGTGGGATAAACCCTTTACATATGACTTATAAAATAGGATCTTTTCTTTGAAATAAAAGAAACGTTTCATATTAATTCTTTATCAATTTGAAAAATACTATTATCCCATGAAGAAAATATGTCTAAAAGTGGATATTCCTAAGATGCTTATTCACGCATGCTCAGTTTGACTCCAAGCTAATTACTGGCAAGTCCAAAGAAACGTGGTCTAGGTCTAAGCGACTAACAATGACATAAGAAGTTGTCATAACAACTGCTATCTAAACAAAAACCTCTTCCGACTCTGACTTTCTTCCGACCGTTTTTCCAATCATGAAGGTAGAGCTCTTCCGATAATTCTTCTGATCTCTTCACGATTACACAGCGAAAATACCTCATGCTACGCAGTTTGGTGGCGTTTCATTTTTACTCAAACAAAGAACTAGTGTAAATTATTTTTCCCACTTTTACAGTGCACAATTTTCTTTTCTATTGCGACTGTGCATTAAAACACCAATGCAGCATAGCTACTATCTCCGTATACAATCGTGTTAATTAAATAATACGTGATTTAGTCCCGTGTATCGATATATCCTTCACAATTTGGAGTAACCACATGCGCTCCAGCAGCGCCTTTATTTTTCAAAGGCCATACTCTCCTGACTTTAATCCAATAGAGCAGTGTTTTTCTGCAAGTAAGAAGTGGCTTCAACGCCATCAGGATGTTTGTAACGAATATCCCAAGCGTTGTTTTGACATAGCACTTTCAAAGGTAATTGATTCATATTAGCATATGTTAATTAAAAATCATAATAAACTCAGTTGTAACTAAGTTTGATAACTTTATTTCAAACGTTGTGGTTTACCCTGGTATTAATTAATTCCAATAGGTTTCAACAACTAGCTGTACAAACTTCTTTGCATCATGTGGTTATTTTTGAACCAATTGACTTCTAAAACAGTAAGTAGAAACACAACAGAAATGATTTTCAATTCATGATCATGTATTTCATGATTACATAATCTGCCAACGTGTAGAGAAATAACAGCTATATGACTACCATCTGATCAAACTAAATCATACCTCTACATGTATATGATATTAGAAAGGTACTGTTATAGTATAAACACTAAAAGTGTGCAATACTTGCACTATTTACTACTAAATAGAGTTGATTATGATAGAATTAACATAATCTAGTAGTATGTAGTGGTATTTATGTTGCACATTTGTAGTGTTTGTACTCTATTATTCTGATAACTTTGTAAACTTTTCAACCCAACTTAATAACATTTTAATCAAAGTATACAAATTTCAGGGGCGGATATAAGAGGGGGGGGGGGGGGGGGAGTCCTGATTTATTTTCATATATTTTTTTTGAATTATCAGGTAACCTTATGGGATTTAGTAATTTTATGTCAGAATTACATATGAAATACATATTCATATGATCTGCATAATTAAGACAGACAGACAGTGAGACAGAATAAATAACATGCCCCCCCTCCCCCCTTTCAAAATTTCTGGATCCACCCCTGAATTTGGCCTACTCTACACAGACTTAAGTTTTTACTCGGGCTTCCGAAGGAAAGCCCGAGTCTTAAAATGCATGCGGTTTTTTTTTTGTTTGGTCGCCAAATGGGGGTCATGCTCCCAGGCGTTCCTTGCGAAGACTGTGGAAACTGGGGATGAAGATCATGCATGCATGTTTGCATGTGTTATCGCTCGCTCTTCGCGGACAAAATAGAGGAGTTTACAGAATGTTGTGTTTTGCGAAGAAAGCTTTCAAAGGAATCATGCATTTTAGCTCATATCGCATACAGATCCACACGCCATTCGTGGTAGGCCCACACTAAAAGATGTCGAGCGTTTTCGGAACGGGTCGGTCCACGAAGTCTATAGCTTGAAAGCTAGCCAAATTAGCAAAGTTAATACTTGATCTCACGAGATAACAAATGAGCCATATATGAGTTCAAACTATGAAAAGACTGACAAAACTATGACTGCTGACTTAACAACAAACTATGACGCTGAAATGAACACTTCAGGTGTTGAGGAAATCAATAATCTTCATGAAAAGAACTTCGAAGGTCAGGCTAAAAACAACGACAAGCAAATCGCTATATTGGATCAAGAGGATTGTCAACGAAGGAACTTGAATCGTAAATATCTAAGCTTAACTTTTGTGTTAAATATCCTGATTCTTTTGTTTGCTTTTATTTTGTTCAATACTCGTAAGCTTCGATTTAATATTGCGTACATAATCACTACCATTATTTTACAAGCGATCACGAATGTTGGTTTACACTATGTTTGCAGTTGCACGTGCTTAGTTGAAGACATGGTAAATATTCTTGCTGACTGTGACATATTCGAATACGTTAACTTTACCCTGAGCAGAGATGTAGAAAAAAACCCTGGGCCATACACAGTAATTGATCCCAACAAAACAATTTCTGCTCCATATTCTCAAGGTAACATTACATTATTTGGGCCAAATGCTGATTACAAACACACTAGTTTGAGGCTAAAGATCAATATCAAGATATGAAGCCTCGTACTTTGGGAGAGGTTATACTTTGATCATTAAAAATTTGATATTTTCTAGTCAGAGTTAATACAGGGAGAGTCCCCTCTATTACCTATGTTCTTGTTTGACAGAATTGTGTCACCAAATTGAAGCAACAGTTGCACAAGTAAAACGACTAAAGTTTTGAGTAAAAATATCAAATGCGTTTTTTTTCTAATGCATGCGTTTTTGAGAAATAAAGGCTTGTACTTTGCGAGAGGTGATATTTTGATCAGCAAAAATCTGACATTTTTGTGAATATTTCCAAGTAGCCTTATTTTAATTCAACAGGATTTTATTATAAGTTAGGAGCAATAAAGACAGACAAAACGCTTAAAAAATGCAAGTGAAAATTTTAAACAAAGAAAAGAGCTGCCTTGTCGTTTTTCTGCCCTTCCGCTGTCATTTAAAAGCATCAGAGCAATAGGAAGCCCGAGTAAACGCTCAGGGAGCGTCTAGTCTTATTTCATTTGCCAGTTCATATTGCTCCTCGACATTTCTTATTCCTAGGTTGTGCAGTATGCTCTTTCCTAGAATTGGGTGAATTATTGCCTCCAACATTGGCCCATCTATTTGGTTCTGCACAAATGATGCAATATGACTTTCCAAGCCTATTCTTTCCAAAATTTGGATACATTCACCCCTGGTATAATCCTGTAAAGCTTAATAAACATCAAAAATGTAACATGATTTTTTTTTACATATCACAGTTAGTCAAGGCTGTTCAAATTTGTAATAAGTCTTGTGGAGGAAACCAAAAAAGGTGTGAAGAAACAATTTCTAGACAATCAATTCACATGTATTTTTTCTATGATTATTTATAAATTATTACTGAAGCAGTTATCATAGAATTTATTTTGGTTTTCCACACAACTTATCAGACCTTAACAGACCTTTTAAATTTCAACAAAAAAAAACCAAGTAGCATTTACCAAGGTAGTAACCTCCCTTTTATTTTGAATACAACCAGTATTGTTGTCAGTAACTGAACTGGTAGCATTGAGTGGTAAACTATCATTTAATAACTTACCTTTAGAAGTACATGTAGGTAATAAAGATGATTCTGTAGCCACCATTGGTTGTACCTGCATAATTTATACAGATAATATATATTAGGTTTATAAACATTGTCCTGAAAAAATTATTCACAGATGGAGAGTCACTCATCTTAGATAATATGATATTGAGCCATAAATAACATGACTGTCAAAGCTGAAACAATTTGGCTATTCATCATGACCAGCAACTGACCAACTGTTATCATGAAAGCCAGATACTGTAGCTCCAGTGAGACCACAGACATGATAACTAGTCAAAGTGGTTTTAGCTCAAAGTTATCCTTCATCTGTGTCACCATCAAAAGGTTAGTTACAGTGAACCAAAAGGGATAGATTTTGTAATTAGACGTGTGTCAATCATGTATGGGGATTCTCTAATGAACAATCACATAATCTTAGCCCTGAAATTAATTTAAAAATAAAATACAGGATTTGGATCAAAATAAAATTTGCCTAACATAAGACTTGTGCTTCAGTACGGAACAACAGAATCAAAACGCTAGCCAGGAGAAACCATTATTAGAATCACAAAATATCTGATTGAAATACTAAGGTTGTCGAATCCAAGTTTTTTTTTTCTCCTAAGGGGTGTGATATATATAAAGTAGATACAGAAATAACTTATTATTATTATTATCATTTGGGGGGGGGGGGGGGGGAGTGGGAGTATTCCCCATGCTTCCCTCCCCTGTACCCCCTCTATGCAATGCACAGTTAAGGTGATATACCTGAGGTTTTGGTAATACACAGTTGTTGGACATCATTGCCAGAAGTGCAGTCTGGAATACTTCAAATCTCTTGCTTTCTTCCATAATCCTTTGTTGGTTTTGAAGTAAAAGCATTTCCATGAGATTTCCAGTCGGCATTTTAGAGTCACTTGAACTTGAGCCACTGACTGATGAAGCACTACTACCTGGAGACAAACTGCGCCTAGTTTTTGGTGGAATAATGACCTGTACAAGATGCAACTCCCACTCTGGTTCCTCTCCACAGCCAGATGACTTTCCTTCCAGAATCATATCTGTCCATAGCTTCAGATGCTTTGTACTATATCTCCAAAGGATTCCTTTTTTTTCCAAATCTCGTACCAAACTAACATGTATTTCGTTCCACAGCTCATTATCATTCTTTGAGTCACTTGTTTCTGTTCCCATGTCAAGTTTTCTTCTTCTTTTGGAAGATGTTGCACCTACAGTATGAGACATGAAATAGTACATAATCAAATGACAAAATTTCAGCTTGACACAATAAAAATTCAGCCTATGATTACCATTGCCACCATCAGAAGTTTTGCTGACCACTGGGCATGCAATACGGATTGAATTAGTACCACGATAGTCTCCTTTGCACTTTTGAAGATCTTCATCACTCTTCAACACAACTGGATTTTTATTACCTTTCCTCAACCAAGAAATGCCTTTCTTGGGGACATAACATATGTCTTCATTTTGTTTTTGGTTCAGAAGATCAATAATATCTAGCAATTGTGCATCTGTGTCCACATTGTGGATGACTTCTGCAGATGATGACACCTTCCCTCCTTCTATAGCATGAACAAATACATCATAGGTCTTTTTCACAAGACGAGGTGACCTTCTTGGGGTTTGTGGTACATATGTTGCCATATCTAGAGATGTAAAAACATAACATTCCAAGAATTCAAAATCTTATTATTATTGACATGGAAGTGGGTTTGTGGACCTTTTGCAGAGAAATATTGTCCTGGGAACATACATGGTAAAATGTTTTTCTTGCATGATAAGGGACAGCTTATTGATTGTCCTCCAGTTCAATAATGCTTAGATAGTAATAACAAAAGGCCCATAGCTATTGCTTATTTGTACTGAATGTAAGACTATTATTGTCAATGTAATATGTTCTATTTCTAGTCACTATATATTTATATATCTTCAACAATAAAAATATTAATAAGTGCAGAACAAAATAATAGCAAAGAGGGAAAAAGTCCAAGTCAACCAAGGCTTGGCTACCAAGTTTCGTTTCGATGTGCTTTTAATATTTCTTTACGGTCGGAAAAGCGCTACATGTCGTTGAAAATCTTACAAAGACACCTCAAATATAAATATAAACATAATTTATTGAAATATCACAAGCTGGTGCTGGTTTTCGAGTATTTGTGAAAGGTTTTTCTAACTTAAAATGTCTGTGTTCTTTATCTTGAAGACTCGAGAACTCGTTTGTTATTATTGTGCTGAACACACTTGTTATTATTGTGCTGAACTCACGCCGTTGCTTACCATTTTTTTTCCATTTCGACGGCCAAATACATCCTAGCTGTTCTTTTCTTTTTCCCACTGGGGTATTGTAAAAGTATTCCTTCAGTAATTCAGAAATATCCCCATCGCCATTCAAACAAACTATTGCCTTTCCTTTGGCGCGCTTGAAGTATAAACGCATCACCCGTTGCCCATGGCCATTCTGTCGTATATAGTCCTCCACGCAGGTGCGTAACGTATCGTAAGACCACCTGTAAGGAAGCCTGAAGGGAGTTGTCTCTGCTCCTGAAACTTTTCCGTCTTTTATTTGTAGAAATAGAGCTACCTCTCTCTGTAAGAAAGAGAATCAGGTGAATTCTTACGTAAACGAAATGAGAGTTCACGAGGTTTTGACATCGATCAAGTCATATAATCATAATCTTACTTGATCTTCAACATTATCAACTATTTGAGTGTCGTCCAAGTCCGGTAACGGGATTTGAATATTCACGTATTCAATATCTTGACTATCTTGACTATCTTGCGAATCATCCATGTTGAAGTTCACGTTCACATCGGCCATTTTTGTCGAGTGTGTTTGCACAAACCATCGATCGGATTCCATTCGGTAGTCATCGTAATTTTGATTGACGGCAGTTAAAACGCATGCTTTGGACTGGCGCCAAATTTGTCGTAGTCGTGTAATTATGAAAGGCGCTGTAAGAAGAATAATCACCCCAGCAGATCTGAAAGAGAAGGAGGAGCCATACGCAAGGTATGGGGAGTATTTGAACCAAGAGTCAAGTTCTTCCTGAGAGACACAGTTTGTCTCCTGAAGGCACACTATATCAGGAGCAAAAGAAAAAAGCCAGATTAGAAAAGAAGCCCTTTTAAGAGGATCTCGGAGGCCCTTGATGTTTAGAGTGGCAATCTTCATACTGAGTTATGATAAGTAAAGTGTAGATAGTTTAAATAGGCGAGGTATTTTGTGATAACCGTTTCAGAGTTGTGAAAGGGGCAGTCAAGTGTGTTGCAGCAGGGTGAGGTGGATTACGAAAATTTTGAACCACATGGCTGAAAGAGACTGAAGAAAGAGAAGTCCCAACAGACATCGAAAAGGGTTCATAATCCCGAGAAGAAGAAGATATGTGTGAATTAAGTGAAGCATCATTAAGAGAGTCCTGTGTCGATGCATTTGGGAACAAAGAGGGCGAGTCATTAGGAGAAGCAGACTCTTCCTCTTCCACTACAGGTGTTAGGTTATCATTTGATTGATCTATAACTTCCGTTATTACCCCCTCATTTGATTGGTCCATTACAACAACCTCTGTTTGCCCATCATCTGAAAGGTCGCCCACAGAACCGATTTCTTGAGGAGTAGACTCATTTTCATTAGAGATGTGTATTAGGTCATCATCTAGCGCTCTTCTAATAACTCTGGGGTGTTGGGCCCAAGAAATGGGGAAAGGATCATTCGCAGCAAAGTGAGGTGGGTAAACAAATTCTTCGTCACAAGCAAACGTGTAGTGGGACCTACTGCCACACCTACCACAGTCATCTTTCAATGGGCAATCACGATCTTTGTGTCCCCACCAATTACAGTTGAAACAGCAACAGGGCTGTCCAAGATAGCACACCTGGGCGCGAAAAGGGTCAAGCGAGACTCTAGAAGGAATATGGTGCGTGAGGGACCATTAAGAGTCACTGATCTCCTCTCTCTATTCCTTATTTATCAACATTGCGGATAAGATCTTTAACTTCACCATAATGACTGAAAAAAATCTTAATTAGGTCATCTCCCATTTCGAACGGTAAATTAGACACAGTTTTAACCTTATGTTTCTGCTGAGCTTCAGTTAGATAACAAAATGTTCCCTTTAAGGTGACTGACTACTTTGGCAAGGAATAATTACAAAATGTTTTTAGAAAGATATTTTACACAAAATTTAATGCTGATTCCAAAAATGAAAAGAAAAATGGGGTGTCCCGAGCTCGTTTTCGAGATAATAAATTTTGAATATGACCATCTTGACAAGATTTCGAAAGAAAAATGGCGGAAATCAAGCTTTGCACACAAAAATTCACAACTCAAAAATTAAAGAATTTCTGGAAGCAATTTTCTCAGGACATCTACTTTAAACATTATTTTTGAAGACTAACTAAAAAAAATTGAAGAAAGTTTTAGAAATAAGCTAAAAATTCAGCTTCTTGTTAGCTCAATCAACCGAAAAGCGTATTCAAACTACAACAACAAAAAGATACGAAACGCTTTTTTTATAAGTTCTAATAATTACGTTTTTCTCAAACTTTCTCAAAAGAAGGCTTTTTACCTTTTGTATTACAAAATTCAAAGAAAAATATAGAGTCCAGTGCAAAATTCGGGGTTTTTGCTCTGTTGAAGTTCAAAACGTGTATGGTTCCTCAATAAAATTTTGAAGGTTGTTATGCGGTTTTGAGCGATTTTTGTGCGCGCGCACATCGCGGGCTCAAATTGAACGTTCAAAAGTAGTCAGTCACCTTAAATACACCCCTTTAGTTAGTAATTGATCCCTCTGGCGAGCCGCCTATGGTTTAAAAGAAATTCGAAAGCTCGAGCCATTTGCCCACTGTTGAACACACTTAATGGATGAACGAGCACTCTGACCTATACTCTTAAGAACAGCGTTGAGAAGTTCCTCACGCGACGGAATTTGACGAGAAATTCAACAGTACCTGGCCTTTCAACGGCGTACATCATGAAAAAGAAAAAAGTTGCTAGTTGCAAGTTCAGAGTCAAAATTGACTAAAAGAAGAGCGCAACCGCTCGAACAGCCAAAAAGTTTTTCACCGGTAAAGGCATTTCAGCATTATTTAAAAATATTTTTTATGCATCTTTTGAGATATTTTTGCAGTTCAGGATTATTTCAATAGGCTATTTTGATGCAGCAAAGTCGGTTTATAGGGTTTATTTCATATTTGACACGGTTTTCTTGGTTAGTAATTGGGATGTATATTGTTTATTGTCTTCACAATATCTCACTCAAATGCTATCTTCATTTTTTATCTCTGGAACAATAACACAAAAGTATATTACGCTTCTTTCG
Source organism: Anthopleura xanthogrammica (assembly GCA_964019055.1). NCBI lineage: Eukaryota > Metazoa > Cnidaria > Anthozoa > Actiniaria > Actiniidae > Anthopleura > Anthopleura xanthogrammica. The sequence continues at coordinate 9,601,339 of OZ025214.1, read as the reverse complement.
AGTTTTATCGTCAAATGCTGGGAATAACAGCTTTCTTTTTTTTTTTGAGTTTTTTTTTGAGATTTTTTTTCGCTATAACATGCATTCCAGTAGGTTAAAAATGATATATATGTATATAGTCCATTTTTTTTTCTGATGGAATAATTTAGCTTAAGCTTTTTTTTGAGAATAACGCTTCCACAGAGAGCAGACTTTGTCATACAACCGCTCTCTGTATTGCCTGGAATCATCCCTTTCATAGATTTCTCCAAGAAGTTGCTGGTACTTTTCCAGGATAACCTCTTTCCTTGGAAGCACCTCAGCTCTTATTGTTTCGCTGAACACAATGGTAATTTTGGATTCGTCTAGTTTGTCCCAGCTCACATGATTTCTATAATAAATTAAAATTGATTATAGTGATAGTAGTCATTATTATTTTCATTATCGTGTTTGACCAACCTTTTAGTCTTTTTCAAAGGGCTCGCTTTAGTTGGGGATTCCGTTTGCGGCTTGTCCTTTGCTATTTCTTGCAGCTTTTTTTCCATTACTTTGAATCCCTCAGTGGCTTCTTGCTGTTTTTCTGTGAGATCGTACCACAGTCCTGCAGCTCTGTTGAGAAGGTAAGTTTGTATGACAATGGTTTTGTTAAGCGGATCAAGGATTGAACGAGTTGCAGTTGAATGTATCATACCTCTGGCTGTGTGCCATCTTGGCAGCCAAGACCCTCCTCTCTTCCTCATTGCCGGTCGTGTATATTGTAGTGACCCACATTTTACGTAAGTCAGTGGGGCATGATTTGTCCCGGTCCAGTACACCTGCATGTTTCACAAAGCTCTGGACCAAGGTAGAAACCATGCCGCTCTGTATGGGCGTTCCCGCGGAGTTTAAGAAGAATAAGGGCGAGTCTACGTTTTCTTTCAGCAGGGACGGTCTTTAAAACAAACAAAGAAGATGGAGTTGTAAAGATTTGTTGCCTGGAAGAGAGCGGTCGTACATTTATTTACCTAACTGCATACTGAAAGCCCTTGAGGTATCTATACTCTGGGCGCCTCATCTGTAAAAATGCTGTGCCTCTGGTGGCCGCCGTCTTATGGTCTGTTATAAAACCGGTATAAATCCCATCATCTCTTTGAATTGTATTTGCCGCCTCTACTGTGAAATTTGAAACTAATGATGCTCGTCCACCGTTGTGGACGAGCAGTTTTGTAATTAGAAATGACTGGAGGCGTTGAGCCTCCTCCATGTCGACTGATTCCTGCAAGAAGTACAATGAAATTGTTTAGTCACAGCCTTAAAATGTTGCGTTGGTTTATTATTTGGTTGTAAATACTAACCCAGTCTTCTTGATTTTCCACGACACTCTGATAAAGATATTTGAGTCGTGCCCCACAGTTCTGTGCAAGCTGAAAATCCAGATAATATACTTTATAACTATTGACATGCGCCCATGATTATACTGGAGTATCAAATCAATTTACGTCCGACTCAAGGATTTTGTTGACATCGTCAATTGTCATAACTGTTGACTTGTCTTTGACATACTGGTTGTTCCTCTGAAGAAAAGAACAACAAAAAAACATATTCACCGGCTAAATTCCACTGCTTTAAGTGATAATTACTGAAAAGGTCAACAAACCTGGATTCTTCTCTCCTTTTTTAGGGAAATGCGCCATTTTTTTTGGCATGTTCCTAAACCTAACACGAAGGAGAAACGACGTCAGATGCCTTAAGTTATGGATACATATTTCTTATTTATACTTTACGTAAATAAGTAATATGCTTTACCTGCAACTTTTTCTTTCGTCTCCTGGTCAAGTTTTATTCTTGCTTGGAGAAAGTTGCTGTATTCCTCCAGTGCCATAGAATAGCACTGGAGGGTGCTGGGTGCTGGGTGATGGTGGACCATCTGTAAAAGGCATACACACAAATATTAAGATCCGTAATAGGGGAAAAAAATATAACATCTCGTGCAGCCTTACCCTTTACTTCCAAAAAATGTTTGTATTCTTCAAGATTTTTTTTGAAAAACACGTCCCAGACACGGTCGAGGTCTTCCCAGGGTTGCATCATAGTCGATGGCTGGGAACCCCCGACAACGGCCATTGCTATTTTAACCACTTGCCTTGAAACGATCAAGGCCTGTCGCTCGGCCTGTAAAAACAAGCTCCGACCATTAGTTGCCACAACCCAAAAGCCCTGCATGAGAAGATATCCGCATGACACCTCCCTTTCTCCCGGCGCCAGGTTTCATCAAAAAGTCCTCGATCGACTTACCAAAATCCCCCTCTGACGTAACTCCAAGGGATACAAGGACTTTTTCTTCTTCCTCCTCCTCTAACTTCATTTGATCTAATAGTTCCATCTGGTCCTCTTCCGTCTCCTCCTCTTGTTCGTGCAACTCCTCTTGCTTCTTCTTTACTTCGATTGTAAGTTTGGCTGGAGCTGACACCATTTCTAGAAAGAAACGATGAACGTTTTTTTATTTATTTATAGCAAATTCTTAAGGATCGAGGTAAACCAACTCTTACTTGTTGTTACTATCTTCAAAGCTGATGTCAAAGCACAGATACGAATGCAGCACAAAACACATGCAAACAAATAAATAATAATAATAAATGATGTTAACAGTGGAATCCACAGAGTGGCTCTTCCTCCACTGCATTCCAATTGGAATTTAGAAGTTGATTTTTGAGGAAGGAAAAACTGGAGAACCCGGAAAAACCCTCGAAGCACAGGACAGAACCAACAAACAACTCTACTCACATACGATGCCGAGCCCAGCGGAGCTCGAACTCGGGTCGCCTTAGTGAGTGGCAAGCGCTCTCACTGCTACGCCACCTGTGCTTCCCAAAGACAAAGACTCCATACAAGACTTTCAGGACCTATGGCTCAGAAATGAAGCCTTATGATCCCTCAGCCACGGCAAACTCACGTTCAATATATGACCAAATAAAAATGAAAATGCGCAAACGAGGTATATGAAATAATAATAAATAATACATATAGACCAATCTCAAATACAAATATTTTCAAACAAAAATTACATAAATAAATAAACGATAGGCAAAAAACAAGTTGGGAACAAAAATTGTAAAACCACAACTTATTCAATGTAAATAAATATGTACCGCAAGGTACTCTTAAAGGAAAAAAAATCTGGTTCTTGTTCGATCACCGAAGTCAAGCCTGGTAGGGCCAGGTTATTACTTGGATGGTTGACCGTCTTTAATTCATAAATGTTTAAAATGTTTAAAATTCCAGTATGTAAACTACTGTGATGTGAATTAGTGCATCATTTGATATACAAAAGTGTTTCAAAAAAAAAGTATTTCATAAATGCCATTATGAATAATACTGTCCGTTTGAATGAGTTAAAATAAGCCTGCTTGAAGCATAAAATTAATATACATATATTTTTTTTCTGGTGTCGTATGTAGGTTTGTTTCTTCTACGTTATTGTAATTATTACAAAATCTCAAGCTAGCGACTCTGTCTTGACTTTGGCATGATATGCTATAATCTTTAACATGTGGGAGTAGAGAATTATAGAATGATTCCAATAAGCCTGTGAAATAGTTAGTAGACTAATAGACCCCTTGCACATGATGTCAGAGCAGCTCAAATTGGAGGTCAAGATTGCTCCTGTACACACAACAGAACTTCTATTTCATTGGTTTCATGTATATTTTCAAACATCTACTTTATGCACCTAGCAGTACAAGCAGTATATCACTGAAATATACGTTACTATCTTAATTTGTGCCAATTTAAAAAAAGACACTGTTTACTAAAGACACTGCCTCACAATAGCTGTTATTACAGATACATGCAAATGAGACAACAAGCATTCTTATTGTTATGGACCCGATAGCCTCACTTCTATGATTTTTAATACTAAAGAACATATTATTTGCATACATCCGTAATAACAGCTATTCTTCCTTTGTCAGACATTTCACATATGACTTCCTTCTCAGCAGCAAACACACATTACATCGATTTGGAAAATACTGTCACCCTAAAGTTTCGTGGTTGTTTGCACTCGAGGATGCTTACATGTTTATAAAATTATGTAGGTAATCATTATGCGAGGTTTTGCATATCTCCAAAAAACTGAGAAACTGAGACACCCAGTTTAACAATTGAAGATGGCAACATAATGCTTTGGAAAAAAATGATCAAACTTCTTTGAATACAATAATCAAAATTAAAAACAAAATATACACATAAAAGCAAGACAACTGCCTCAACAATTCTTCCTTTGCCAGACATTAAACATATCACTTTCTTCTCAGCAGCAACACATTACATCAATTTGGAAAATACTGTCTCCTCCAAGTATAATTGTGGGTGTCACAGTATTCTTAATGGCACCTTCCATGCTTTCCCCGCCCTATTGAAATTACAAAAACAAGAAAATAATATCAGTGACCAAGCTTTGAGAACAACACGGTCTGAGATGGGTGCAATTTGCATACCAAGGTCAAGAGGTCTACACACTAAAAATCTGTATTGAGTGGTTTTCATTAACTTACGGAAGCCTCAAAGGGACATAGGTATAACTATTTTTGAGTCTGTTTCCTTTTACAAAATATTGTAATATTTTTCAGATTATATTATGAGCTTTCTAGATAAATTAACACAAAGTTTCTATTACGAAGTTTTCAGATATTATCACGCAGTTTTCACATATTATTACGAAGTTTTCTCATATCATCACGAAGTTTTCACATATTGGTTTTATTTTATTATTTAGGGGTTAGAGACTGATGTGAGTGTTTTGTTGGAGAATTTCGAGTTCATTATACAGTAAGCAAGTGCATTTATTCTCCAACAAAACACGAACTACAAGTCTCTAACCCTTTTAATATGCAAACTGAGTACGCTGAAGAGCAGACGGCGCGACATTTTTTACGTGTCATTTACGAATTTGAACGTATTGAATCAAAAAGTATTTTAATTTCCAAACAGCCATCACTATTTTGATAAATACAGAAAGGGTTCAAAAGTTAAGATAAATAAATAATTCCTAACTTAAAAATACGAAAATAAGTGAATTATTCTGGCTCAAATCTTAAAAAAAATTCTCATTCATCAGTTGAAAGCTAGCTATCGACAAAGCTACAAAAAAATGTTTTGTTTTGAATTACAAATGTACAGTTGTATGGTTTTACCTTTGAAAAGGGAAATTCCCCACTTTGTTTGTCGCTTGGTAGCAATTGGAATGGCTCCATCTATAAATCCTTCAATTTCCTTATCGTTTAGCTCTTCGAATCTTTCATTTTCTAAATCCATTTTCTTATAATGCACTCGAAGCGTGCAATAAACTTTATAACATCACGACAAGCGCTTTGTCCTCAAATACATCGATATCACGTGATCGATTTTAGCCAATGAGCTGCTTAAATTTTGTTCAGCGTACGAAGTTTGCATATTAACACAAGTCGTTGAAGCCCTGGTGAGAGTTTGGTCGAGATTGACCTGCATGCTGCTTTAAACATGAATGGCAGTGGGCCTCAGCCTTACATCCCTATCCTTTTACAATCACGTCTCGACAGGAAATCTTTAATTACACATTATTTCAATTTGGGTTTTACTGGCAAGGAAATTCTGGCATTTCTTCTGCATGAATGAATGAATTAACTTTATTTAAACATGGTATATCTCTTCAGGAGTTACAGAAGATATATATAAAACCTGTATATAATTTATCTTAATTAACTATTTATAAAAGAAAAAAGACTATAATATAAAATTAAGAATCTCAAACAAAAGAGCCTGCTTTTCAAGAGAGCCGTGTGCAAATGCGACCGCTATTTATAGTGTTGATTACAGGCAGCCTTAAAACTTCGAAGGGTTTTTGCTTGCCGTAACTTGATCGGGAGACTATTCCAAAGCACCGCTCCGTTATAGCTAAAGCTATTCTTAAGAAAATTAGTGTGAGGCAATGGAATAGAAAGTTTGTTCTCGGTGTCAAGTAGAGAATAGTTTGTAACACTGCTACTGTCTACAAATTTTGAGCGTAGATAATCTGGCGCAAGGCCATTAAAAGCAGCCGTCTGTAAAAACCGACCATACGTGTGCAGAATAAAAAAATTCCAAAATTCTCAAAAAATTCCCAAACGTAGGCCTATGTGAGCTCTACATGGGAAAAATACTAAAAAGTTCATACGATTTTTATTTTAGGAGAAAAATGCAATTTTGTGTTTTCCGCTAAACAAGGACGATTTGAGGCCGTTTCAACATAAATCAGAAAAAAATACATAAAATATTTTCGTCTTAACCCATGCTAAAACAATTTACATCGCATAAAAGAGTGCTAAATTTGCGGTTCCTCCAAAGTTAAAGTTTTGAATTTAGAATGATTTTGAATATTTTACAGAGTTTTAAACTTTGACAATTTTTCGCATGTCAAAAATATGGTCTACTTTAACGTCAAAGATCGCACCGTGCTACATGGATTCAGATAAAATGACACTCTCACAATTAATCTACTATGTTTAAACTTCCGGAAACTGCAATAAAATTCTTGGGCTACTGAAAAGATGTAATTTTAGAGCCCTCGTAAAATCCACTTGAAGGTTCAAAAAGGTCGTTACGTAATAACCGCTTAACTCACGTGTTGACAAGTTTAAAAATAACCACACATTGAAATCGCCACAAAATACTCTTTATTTTAGATACACGAACCCGTATCACCTATGCAATAGAATAATTAAAGTTTGATAAACTTTTGAATAGAAAAAACATCACTTAACAGCATGATTATGCCAGTATTTGGTCAATATATTACAACTTGCTGACATTGTCATTGAATCAATCTTTCACATCAAACAATTCTCCTCGCTAAAATACCAATAAATAATCGCGATTTACCTGACGTACTTGTACTTCCTTTGAACCAGGCCAGATACTGACAAATCACAGCATTAAGCTGATTTACAGACATAATATTCCCCACTAAATTACACATTGCTCTGTTGCAACAATGTCGCTTTGTAAACAAATAGTAAAGTATGTTGTGTGACACACAGGAAACCCGAAAGTGGATTTTTTTAATGTAAAAAGGTTAGGAAATAATTACCCATAATTTCAACAATTTGTTTTGGCTAATAATATAATATTTTCATTATAGTGTTCTTGGTTTTCTTTTCACGTGTAATACAGTTTCAAAAAAATAAAATATCATCATTCAAACAGTACAAATAACACATGAGTAACAACAAAACTTTTACATTTATGCTGCTCAGCTAGCCTTCACAGCATGTACATGATTGAACTAAGTCATTGATTAAAGATATATATGGTGCTTTGCGATGAACAGTCAGACTCTCAACGTCCATGTTGAAGAAAACGCAGATGTGACGGAGAAGCGCAACACTAAGTTTAGATAACCTTTTCTCGGCATAGAGCTTACACACATCAAATGTATCATACATAATGGGATGTACAAGCTCGCATTCTTGGATAATTATGTCCCGAGCCTCAGAGTACGCTTTAGCATCTTTTGCGGCCACAGCATTGTCGCTCAGCTCTTTGGTTGATGCTTTCCTATTTTTAGCAGCCTTACGTGAAAAGTACGATTTGATCTGCTGAGGGGATAGGAACTCGTCGATGGTAAATCTTTGATCACCGCTGTCATTTCTTGCGTGGCGGAGATCACGAGCAACCTGTGCTGGATCAGCTTTGATTCCACTCGTCACACCGATGGCGAACTTTTCGTCTAGGTAGCTTCTTTGGTTGTCACTGAAGTGAGCGGCTTTTTTCGACTGCCTCAAGGCCCATCCCTGACATAGGGTACTATGAGTGTAAGTCATAGCAGTTGTGCTCTGCATTGAGGGCTGGGTGCTGGTACCTTCGTGAAGTTTCTTTGTATACAGCTTATTGGCTTGATCTAAGAGCGTGAACTTCTCTTTTCGCAATTTGCATTTTCCATAATGTAGATGGTATTCAAGATTCGAGTGTTTCTTAAACGATAATATAAAAACTGCTTTTCATGTTTGCCATGTGAGTACGAGTCTATTAGACTAACGTAGTGCACTTATCAATACACATTTTGAATGTATTGAGGGAACTAGTGCATCTTGCTTCAGTGGGTAGATTATTCCACAGTTTGGCGCCACTGAATTGGAAACTTCGTTTCATAATCTCTGTGCGTGGCTTAGGAAGAGTTAATTTATTCACTCTGTCTCTAAGATTATAATTAGAGTGAGAATAACAAAAAAGCTCTTCTAGGTACTTTGGGCTATTCTTATGTAGGGTTTTGAAAATAATTAAAAGTTTCATTTTCTTTCTTCTTACATAAAGTTTGTCCCATCCTAGGGATCGCAGAAGGCCACTAGCACTACAGTCATATCTTGATTCGGTGACTGCTCTGGCAGCACGGTTCTGAAGTTTTTGCAGTTTGTCGGAAAGGTGTTTGTTCAGACCATCCCATACTGGGCTGCAATAATCAAAGTGTGGCTCAATTAAGGCATGATAAAGTGTTATTGCTGTATCTTTGCAGATAAAAGGTCTTAATCGCTTTATCACCCCAATTGCACAGACAATTTTTTTAGCCACCTCTTCGATGTGCTTGTGCCAGGTCAGGTTTTCATCAATGTGGACACCGAGAGATTTGGTGCTAGTAACCCTCTTAATGTTCTTATTATTAATTCTAATGTCAAGTGGTTGGTGAGTACAAGATGCAATCTTCTGTCGAGAGCTTATTAACAAAAGCTCAGTTTTAGCGATATTTAGGCTTAACTTGTTAGTCATAAGCCATTGCGATAGGTTCTTAAGTTCTAAATTAATCATGGTTTCTAGTTCTGAAACGTTTTTTGCAGCAAAGGTAATGTTAGTGTCATCAGCGTACATTCTTGGGATTCCCTTACCTAAACAGTTTGGGATGTCGTTTATGTACACTAAGAATAGCAAGGGTCCGATCAGACTTCCCTGGGGAATTCCGCATTTAATATCACATGCATCTGATAGCTCACCATTAACTTGACATTTTTGCATACGGTTAGTTAAGTAAGATTTAAACCATGTCAAGGAATTACGATCAACTCCATAGTAAGAGAGTTTGCGAAAAAGAATGTTATGGTCAATAGTATCAAAGGCTTTCTTGAGATCAATGAAAATGACCCCATTTAAATAGCCTGTATCAATGTTAACAGACCAACTGTTAGTTATCTCAAGTAAAAATGTCAGAGTACTATGGAATGATCGAAATCCTGACTGGCAGCTAGATAGTACAAGGCTAGGATGTTGGTGAGGCTGGATATTGGTTTTATTTGCTAATAATATACTGAGAGTTTCAACGGTTGTAGAAAGATTAGTATTCATTCTCCTAAGTTGTTCCACTTCAGTTGTTTTTTCGGCGTCATTTTTTACACTCGAGTAGTTTACGGCGGTAGATTTAAATTTCAGCTTTAAGTTCTCAATTTCTCTTCTTAAGGATTGAATTTTAGTGTTAAAGAGTCTGAAAACAGCTACAATTGCAGGAGGGCATCATAGTTTCGTCTCTCCAACCAGGAGATACGACGATTGTTTGAGGACCAAGTTGAGTTGTTGAAAGATGGGTGCTGTCTCTATCGTTAGAATGTATTTCTTGGTTTTGATTTCTTGGATTTTCCCAATAGTAGTTATCTAATCGTTCTTAAGCGTTGACTTTCTCCCAGTACACGATAACTTCAAGTATTTTAGTTCATTTTGCAATTGAGCAACAGTTAATTCGGAGCTCGAGAAAGCGTGTCCGTCCTCCATGATGATGACCTGGCAATGGAATTGAAATAAGTCTTCGTCATCTAAAACGAATATTGAAGGCCAATGGTCTACACAGAAGAGGCAATCGCAGTTCTCCTGCTGAAGTAATAGCATCAATTGAAAGAGAGCTTGAAGGAAGTGGGAGTTTGTTGGGCTACCGCCTAATGCATCACGAGGTTGACACAGGTTTATGGCTTAGTGGTTGATCGAGAGTCTGTTTGGATAGCTTTGAAAGCTATCAACCCTGATGGTGTAGAGCGATGCAAAAGTCATAGACAATATAGAAGCAAAGGTCCCAATTATCTTTGGCATATTGACGGGTACGACAAACTAAAACCTTATGGTTTTTGTATACATGGTGGAATTGTTGTTAACAGCCGCTGTATATTGTGGTTGGAAATGGGAAACTCAAACAATGATCCTCGAATTATAGCATCTTGCTTCCTGAAATGAGTTAGGGAATTAGGAGGAACGCCTCGCATAATTCGTAGTGATAGAGGTACTGAAAACGTACATGTGGCAGCAATCCAGCGATTTTTCAAAAGTGATGCGGTTGACGCATCTTCGGGAGAAAAAAGTTTTTCTTTATGGCAGGTCGGTTTCAAATCAAAGGATAGAAGCCTGGTGGGGATTTCTTCGAAAGTCCCTTACTGATTGGTGGATTAACTTTTTCAAGGATGTCAAGGATCAAGGAATTTATAATGAAAACGACCCTATTCAAGTGGAATGCCTTCGATTTTGTTTCACATGCAGATTTACTTAAGGAAGATCTCTCGTGTAAAGCAGTGGAACCTTCACAGAATACGCCCATCATCTAACGTGTCAACTCCACCAGGTCGGCCAGATGTATTGTTCTTCCTGCCCGAGCTCACTGGTACTATCTCATACCTCGAACCTGTTACTGACACAGATATAGCTGTAGCACTTGCCATTATAATTTTGGCAGAAAAACCCCTAGGAATGCCACAAAATGCACAAGAAGGTCTAAATTTATATATCGAGCTACTTTCAGCTATTGAGAGAATTCGATAAAAAAAAGGATCACGAGTAGTCAACCGTAATTGCAGCGGCTGGGCTAGGGCTTACTTGTTTATCTCCAAATACGTAATATCTATATTGTGTTTGCTTTGCCTCTTGAACTAAAAGAATTTACAATTTGGATTCAGTGTACTCAAATAACTTTTTATTGTTTTGTGAATGTAATGCACCCTTCTCAAAATTATGTTGAATGTGAGGCTAACATGGAAAACAAAAGAAATGCCATAAATTCCATTGAGAAAAAGTATGATTTCTTTTGTGTTTCATGTTAGCGTTGCATCCAAGAGAATTTTGAGAAGGGTGCATTGCAAATTTCAACAGGACTGACTAAACAATGTAACACTTATTTCACTAGCATCTGAAACGTTGTGATCATGGAGGATCATTGGAGTACAGTTTTTTAACAGTTATGTAGATTATTTGATATTGCCAATACAGTGTATGAGGCATGCTCATAATCCTTCATGGGCACTCTGTTGATGGAGAGAACTAAAACAAATTACAATTTAAACAGTGTCACATGCATTGAATAGCACTACTTTGCAATAGTATCTTGTGTGATATGCATCACTAAGACAACAGTATAGAAAAGGACGTTGTAGCAAGAACGATCAAGATTAATAAGTATGACAATTTGAACAATTTCTCGTGTATTGACTTAAACATCTCTTCAAAAATCTCTTATGCATCACTGAAATAAAAACGTCAGTGAGTGTCGCATGGATATTATTATCCTATTACTTATAATTATCTTATATCAAATAACAGTATATAACAATTTGAACAGTCAACCTACATGGACATACTTTTCAATAGCTTCTTGTCAGTATATAACAAATATAATTAATTTGATATAGACGAGAACTAGTTTGTTTACGTCTTTAACAAAATAACAGACCTCTAAACAAGAGACATGACAAAAGCCTCTTCTGAAGCAAGTACTTTACTGGATTCAGACTTAAACTCTTGCAAGGAGTTGTAATTTGTCAACAAGGAAAGGACCGTAGCTCATGTGGATGCTGAGGGAGCTCTGTTTAAACCAGAAACACCATTAAAAATCACGGTTATCTGTGAAAGAGGAGCGACTGTTGCTTCTGTCGTGAATCTTCGAAATTTACCTAACGTTTCTCTGTCTAGGCCTTGGACGAAACATTTCAGGAAGTACATAACTCTATCCTCTGGTGGTGTCAGTTCTCCATCATCTCCTCCCTTACCGGTATTAGCTGACTTACTGGCAAAACACATTTTCTTGTATACCAGGGTGCCAAGATCTCTGGTAGAATGCATATTCTCCAGAATGCCTCAAGTTTTGGAAGAACAACATTCCAGTGTTCACTGTCAGGATAAATGCGCTCCTGTACTATGAAACTTTTTTTCGAACTTTCTAAAGCATACACCACAAAGTCACAATGCCTTCACTCAGTAGTGAACAGCTGCTGTTGGACCTGATAATAATAATTATGTTTCCGCTTTAGCTGAAATACTCCACTGTCAGTTTTCTCTAGACAAGCTGTATTTTTTGTCACATAGCTATCAAAATCACCATTTTCTATGCTGTAAGGACATTTAACGTCACCACAACCAAATCCACAGCAGTCACGTGAAGTGAGGAAGTCTGGTGTTGCATGGATAAAGGGTTTCTCTTTGTTTACGATCAATCCACACCTGGTAAGCTCAAAGTTAGTATGAATTTTTTTCATCTCATTTTCATAAGCAGCAATGGCATCATCTTCATGTTTACATCCATGTTTCACAGCTTTGGTGTTTAGTTTATAAAGGTGTGGATAACAAATTGAGTTTATTAGGGCTTGTGAGGGCTGTGCTAAATTACTGTGAGAGATAGTCCCACTCACTGAAGCTCCGATTCGTACAGCCCTGTGTCTAAAAAAGCCTGAACCCTTTTCTTGTTCTATAGTGTCTCTTTCAATGTCTTTCCTCTCTTCATCTGTAAGCTCAATTTTCACATCCACACACTTTTTAATCAAAGCTGGGTACTGGAAATCAGGGGTTTTTGAGTCATACAGATCAGTCACTGTGGGAATTGAACGGCTTTTCAAGATGAACGTTTCAGCATACGGATCTATCAAACTCAGAGCAACTGGTTTTATGCTGCAGCTATTAAGTTTATTGTAGAGCACTGCCATTTCAGCTGAGGTTGGTGCATTCGCTGTTATTTTTGAAGGGCCTTGCATTTTATTCGCATTAGTCTGTGTGTTTTCTCCAAGGGAATTAATTGTTGTATCCAGTTCTTGCTTCATTTTCTTTGCTGATTTGAAGTTTATGTCTGTAACTCTGGCGTAAGGCACCTCATTCACATACGTTGGAAGCAGCCAAGTACCTTTAACCTGTGTGCATGCCAGTTTTTCATTTATCCGTGTCCATGCTTCAATGTAAATCATCACACTAGCGACATGGGAGCAGATTTCAGCAAGTCCTGCTTTTCAGCCAAGGCAATGAGCAGAAATTATTGTTCCATCGCTCTCCGTAACAATCCAGACAGAAATTAATGGGTCGTTCATTCGTTGGGAATGTCTTACTTTCGCAGCTACAACATGCTTCCCGGAAACGACCAGACCACCGACTGCAGTTACGAATCCAGAGACCATTTGGTTGAACGCCTCCAAACCTTTGTATGCTTTGAATTGTTGTTTGGTATAGTAGCTGGTCTCCAGAACCAAATAGGAGAGCAAATCAGTGATTTCGATCGGAGGCAAACAGTCGGGCTTGAACTGCTCACTTGGTACAATCGCGGGGTCGATTCCAACCAAAGATATCTTCTCCAAATAACGTCTCTTTATGTGCGCATCCAGGGCTTTAGCGTACTCGGAAAGCACTGGAACATGAGTAGAAAGGTCTTTCACCTCTTTTTTTCTTTTTTTCATCCTGTGAATCGACCGACATTTCGAAAAAAACGACTTCGTATTGCAAGTACTGTATATTTTGGCCTACTATTTCAATAAATTACACGCGCTGAGGGAAACCAACATGGCGGACATCCATATATGGAAAGCGGTATTTTGACGTGTGACGTCACATGAAAGCCGAGAATTAAATAAGATTAAAAAATCACGTAACTTCACCCACAGTAACAAAACATATGTTGGTGAAGCTCCCACTGGTATCCACCTTCCTGATAATTTTCTTAAATATATGTTGTAAAGAAAAAGTTTTTTTAAAATATATTCGTCCCAATTTTCCCAAAAACCCATGCCTTAAATGCACTGAGTGCGTTGAAGGGAATATCGATATGCCTGGGCATGCTTTTTACGTTTAGAACAGTATTTGATAGAGATTTCCTTGACATGGCGTTAGCCCAGGTCCCACCAGACAAGGGGTGACAGATAATACTGTTTTCATTGCTGCCATCCCTTCCAAAAATCAGAAATTTCTAGAAAATACTCATCATCCTTATCAAGGATAGTTATATTAAGTTTCCAGTAAGAAGGACCACAAGAAGGAAGGTCAGGAATGTTACATTCCAAAAGAACCACACTATGATCAGAATGAGGACAAAACAAAAATCACAGGACACAACTAAGGGAGAAAAAGGAACAGGAACACCAATGATATTGATACGAGAGACAGAGTTATGATCAGGGGTACGATACATGAAGGAATGTTGTGTAGGGTGAAGATATCTCCAGATATCCAAGAGGCGAGATTTTTCAAAAATGGATTTCAGGAGATCAGAGCTGTCATAAGAAGAATGAAGAGGAGAATGAGAACGGCGGTCAAGATCCTTATCAAAGACAGTATTGAAGTCTCCCAAAAGAAGATTATCAATACACGGGTCAATAATGTGTTCAAGTTGATGTAAGAATGTATCTTTTTTTTAAATTTAAGTAGTATTTATTTACAGATTAGGGAGGAACACACTACATATGTTTTTCTAGATGTTTTTTTCTAAGCAGCTACAATATTATTTACATATTAAGGAGAAACACACTAATTGTGTTTCTCTAGATTGTCAATTATAAAATTGCAAATATTACAGATAGATAGCAAAAAAAAAAAATAATAATAATAATACATACCTTCAAATTACAAAAATAGCTAATAAAGTAATCTAAACGTAAACTAAATGTGATGATTTAGTTAACCAACGGATTTATCAATAATTTAGAGCACTCAATATTTTTTCTCATTTTTTGTTATGAAGATGAGTTTTGTTCTTATTTATGGCCACTTTTCTTTCTATTACTTCGTATTGTTTTAACAAGTTTTTGAAGTGTTATAATGATGGTGGCTTCTGTTTATCTCTTTGTTTGTATAATGAGTATTTATAAAGTAAATAATGAAATTGATAGCTATTTCATCAACTCCTAATATTATATTTTCTTTGTTTGAACTTGGTAATATAATATCATGATCTTCTAACCAAGTACGGATTCCAAAGTAATAATTCCTAGCTTCAGTACATTCAACAAATAAATGATCTATTGTTTCTGGACTTACGTGGCAGAGAGAACAAGGGGCATGCTCAATTATTTTAAAATGATGAAGATCTCGATTTAGATACAGAATGTTATTAAGTATCTTGTACTGAAACATTCTTAGATAAGAATCAATCGTGGTTATATATATTCTACCATAAATTTTTTCCCAATCGAATTTTTTACCTAATTTACTTATTCTTTTTTCTATACTTGTTTCAGATGTAGGAGTTTTAAATCTTATTTGGATAATGTCATATATTTGTTTTGTTGTAACTTTACTAATATCCAATAGTCTTTGGCCTAATAAAAAACGACTACAAACGTTGTGTTGCTCTTTTTTTAGCTGTATTTAACTTTACGATTGATCAATCGTAAGAATGTATCTCGTTCAAGATTATGATTAGGACAATAAATAGTGGTAAGAGAACAGGATTTATCGCAGACTTTAAGGCTCAATTTAAGCAGGCGTCCATCTGGAGAAGAATGAGTGCTTTCAACAGAGCAAGAAAAGGAGCGTTTAATGAGGATAGCTACCCCAGCAGAACGAGAAAAATAAAAAGAGCCGTAAGCAGTGTACGGAGAATACTTAACCCAGGAATCAAGTCTTGTTGAGATGTACAGTGTGTTTCTTGAAGGCAAATGATATCAGGTGAGAAAGAAAGAAGCCAAACGAGAAAGGCAGCTCGTTTTAAATTGCATTTGATTTCAATACATTCAATAATACTTTTAAGTTTAAACATTTGTTTCAATAATGTTATAAATGCCAAGACGTTATTTGTCTTTTCTTGCATTTTAAGCAGGAGTAGGAACCTGGTTGGAGAGTCGTTTGAGATTAGTAAAGTGAGTAGGAGGATGCATGGCAACAGTGCGAGATTGACCTGGTCTAGTTTGTTTAACAATATGGCTAAAAGAAGGGGAAGAGAGAGACGAGAGGGAATCACTGAAATAGGACGGCTGAGAATCAGGAACAGTATCCACAGAGTCCTGTGATTCCAGATTCGGAAAGAGAGAGACAGATGCAAAAGAAGCTGGGATCACAGTATCTTGGCCTTCCTGAGAAAGAACATTACGTAATGAATCCTGGGATTCATTGTTAGGAAAAAGAGAGGGGGACTCTTGAGGGTCCAGGATAAGGACTTCGTTGAAGACATCCATGAAATGGGATTCATTATGAGCGGTGGATTCTTCCATAACAGTCACTTGACAAACATTATCAGAGATGTCTTCAGGTGGGGGTTCATCATCAGCATCGTGATCAAGTTCATGGACCAGATGGTCATCTATCGAACGTGGTAAAACTCCAGGGTTGTCCCCCCAGGTGGCAGGGAGAGGATCTTCCGTTGAGATGGCGAGGGATACACCAGTTCTTCCTCACAAACGTAAGTATAATGGGTTCTGCTGCCGCATCTGCCACATCCATCTTTAAGGGGACAGTGACGATCTTTGTGGCCCCACCAGTTACACTGGAAACAGCAGCAGGGTTGACCATGATATTGGACATTAGCTAGATAGGGTTCAAGGCACACATGGGAAGGAATAAGCTGGTTGAGAATCATAAGTAGACGTCTATCTCCAGTTTCAATTCCATCTCTATCTTGTTTGAAAGTGACTCTAAAGCTAGCCCCATTTGCAGACTGTTGCACGCATTGGATGGAAGAACGTCTGCTCTGACCAATACTCTTAAGAATGGCATCCATAAGTTCATCGCGAGTAGGAATTTGTTTAGTGCGTTTTAGATAATTAGTAAGAGAGAGTCCAACTGTGTTTGGCCTTTTGAACGGCATACATGATGAAAGATTATGAAAAGAGTTGCGAGCCAAGAGTCAGAATTGCCTCAAAAAAGAACGCAATCGCTCGAAAGACTCCAAAAGGCAAGAAAAAAATCAATGATTACCAAGAATGAGGTCCCACACGTCGAAAAAACCAGACGGCTGACATCAAACCCACAAGTGGAGATGCCCTGAAACACAGGTAACCCACAATGTCGACGGTTAGGGGAACACACTTGATCTTAGCCAAAAGGCCAAGAAAAATTAAACCAAATACTGCCACCATTCCACCAGGCCTGTAACAATCCTACTCCCAACTATGTGGGATCATGCATCCACCCTCCTGCATCCTACCTACTCACTCACTCACTACTCAATTACTACACTACAAACACACCCCTCAAAGTAAAAATTCGACAGGGGTCGCCCCTCCCCTAACATCTTCAGAAAAAGACCCCAACAACAACAATCCACTTGACTGCTCGACAAACACGGCTACAACACCCTTAAACTGCAACTTCATTCTTCTGTCTACGGCCATGCTTTCCTTACATATTGACATTTTTTTCCTGACAAAATGACATGTTGTTCTTTTGCTTTTTTCTTTCTAGCAAACGTATTTCTTTTTGGTTCTTTTGCATTTTTAAGAGAATTTCGATGTTCCTCGATGGTTTTTTGTGAAAATTTTCAAAATTTTTTTTTGAATTTTGTGCATATTTCCGTTTGATTATTTTCACCGGTAAAGGCATTTCAGGATTATTTTAAAGTTTTTTTACGCATCTTTTGAGATATTTTTTCAGGTCGGGATTATTTCAATATGCTATTTTAATGCAGGAAATTGGTTGATAGGGTTTATTTAATATTTCACAGGGTTTTCTTTGGTAGTCATAGGGATGTATATTGTTTATTGTCTTTCTTCACAATATCTCACTCAAATATTTTCATTTTTTATTTCTGGAACAATAACACAAAATTATATTACGCTAACAGGTTTCTTTTTTTTAATTTTTTTTTTAACTTTTTGAGTTTTTTTCCGATCTAACATGCATTCCAATAGGTTAAAAATAATATATATGTATATAGTCCATTTTTTTCTGATGCAATAATTTAACTCAAGCTTTTTTTGGGGAATAATGCTTCCACAGAGAGCGGACTTCGTCGTACAACTGCTCTCTGTATTGCCTGGAATCATCCCTTTCGTAGATTTCTCCTAGAAATTCTTTGTACTTTTCCAGAATGACTTCTTTCCTTGGAAGCACCTCAGCTCGTATCGTTTCGCTGAACATTATAGTAACTTTGGACTCTTCTACTTTGTCCCAGCTCACGCGATTTCTATAATAAATTAAAATTGATTATAGTGATAGTAGTCATTATTATTTTCATTATCGTGTTTGACCAACCTTTTCGTCTTTTTCAAAGGGCTCGCTTTAGTTGGAGATTCCGTTTCGGGCTTGTCCTTTGCTAATTCTTTCAACTTGTTTTCCATCACTTTAAATCCCTGTGTGGCTTCTTGTTGCTTTTCTGTCAGGTCGTACCACAGTCCTGCAGCTCTGTTGAGAAGGTAAGTTTGTATGACAATGGTTTTGTTAAGCGAACCAAGGATTGAACGTGTCGCAGTTGAATGTATTATACCTCTGGCTGTGCACCATCTTGGCAGCCAAGACCCTCCTCTCTTCCTCATTGCCGTTGGTGTATATGGTTGTGACCCACATTTTGCGTAAATCAGTGGGGCATGATTTCTCCCGGTCCAGTACACCCGCTTGTTTCACAAAGCTCTGGACCAAGGTAGAAACCATGCCGCTCTGTATGGGCGTTCCCGCGGAGTTCAAGAAGAATACGGGGTAGTCTGCGTTTTCTTTCAGCAGGGACGGTCTTTAAAAAAAACAAAAACAAAAAAGATGGAGTTGTAAGATTTGTTGCCTGGAAGACAGCGGTCGTACATTTATTTACCTAACTGCATACTGAAAGCCCTTTAGGTATCTATACTCTGGGCGCCGCATTTGTAAAAATGCGGTCCCTCTGGTGGCCGCCGTCTTGTGGTCTGTGATGAAACCAGTATATATGCCATCTTCACTTTGAATCGCATTTGCCGCCTCTACTGTGAAGTTGGATACTAAAGATGCTCGTCCACCGTTGTGGACGAGCAGTTTTGTAATTAAAAATGCCTGGAGGCGTTGAGCCTCCTCCATGTCGACTGATTCCTGCAAGAAGTACAATGACATTGTTTAGTCACAGCCTTGAAATGTTGCGCTGGTTTAGTATTTGGTTGTAAATATTAACCCGGTCTTCTTGATTTTCGACGACACTCTGAAAAAGATGTTTCAGTCGTGCCCCACAGTTCTGTGCAAGCTGAAAATCCAGATAATATACTTTATAACTATTGACATGCACCCATGATTATACTGGAGTATCAAATCAATTTACCTCCGACTCAAGGACTTTGTAGACATCTTCAAGTGTCATCATTGTCGACTTGTCCGTGACATACTGGTTGTTCCTCTGAAGAAAAGAACAACAAAAAAACACATTTCATCGGCTAAAGTCCACTGCTTTAAGTGATAATTACTGAAAAGGTCAACAAACCTGGATTCTTCTATCCTTCTTTAAGGAAATGCGCCATTTTTTTTGGCATGTTCCTAAAGCTAACACGAAGAAGAAACGACGTCAGATGCCTTAAGTTATGGATACATATTTCTTATTTATACTTTATGTTAATAAGTAATATGCCTTACCTGTAACTTTTTCTTTCGTTTCAAGGTCGATTGCAGAAAGTTGCTGTATTCCTCCAGTGCCATAGAATAGCACTGGAGGGTGCTGGGTTTTAAACCTCGTGGACCATCTGTAAAAGACATACACGCAAATATTAAGATCCGTAATAGGGGGAAAAAATATAACATCTCCTGCATCCTTACCCTTTACTTCCAAAAAATGTTTGTATTCCTGAAGATTTGCTTCGAAAAATACGTCCCAGACACGGTCGAGGTCTTCCCAGGGTTCCATCATAGTGGATGGCTGAGAACCCCCGACAACGGCCATTGCTACTTTACAAACTTGCCTGGAAACAACCAAGGCCTGTCGCTCGGCCTGTAAAAACAAGCTCCGACCATTAGTTGCCACAACCCAAAAGCAATGCATGAGTAGATATCCACATGATATAACACCTACCTTTCTCCCGCCGCCAGGTTTCATTAAAAAGTCCTTGAAACCCTCGATGGACTTCCCGAAATCCCCCTCTGAAGTAACACCGAGGGATACAAGGACTTTTTCCTCGTCCTCCTCTTCCAACTTCATTCTATTCAATAGCTCCACCTGGTCCTCTTCTGGCTCCTCCTCTTCCTCGTTCAATTGCTCTTGCATCTGTTTAACTTCGATCTTAGGTATGGCTGGTGCTGAAAAAAAAGGATGAACGTTTTTTCATTTATTTATAACAAAGTCTTAAGGATCGAGGTAAACCAACTCTTACTTGATGTTACCGGAGTAGCCGGAGTAGCCGGAGTAGATGTTGCACAAGACAGAATGGATGCGGCCTTCTTTTTTGTAAACAAATTGAAAAAATCATGCGATGACTGTGTTTTCATGATCGTTTGTTATGGTTAGGGGCCTGCCTACCTAGCTCTCGACGTTTCTTAACTAACATGCTCCCGCGCAGTTTCTTCATTAATCGTTGGTATCTGAAAAAAAGTCACACACCATCAACGTTTTTACACCTTAATGACGACGTGCGTGTTGCAAAAGGTTTTACTCACTCCTCGGTTCCCCGCTTGATGCCATGTTGGGAGGGGAAATGGCGATCGAACCTTACACTCCTGTAAGCACATCCCATTACCGGGCACTTTCTAAGAGGATTACGTTTCTTTTCCGAGCCGTACTTCATCCACTCTTTGTACTGTTTCTCACTCCAGCCGTGCATAGTTTTCAGGTGCCTCGGAAGGCGGGCTTGAGGTTTGTCACAAATGTGACAAATCTTCTTCATCTTCTTTGCACTCGGCTCTTCCTCCACTTGCAGCTCCTTCTCCTCTTCCTCCTCCTCCTCCAGTATCGAATAAAAACGCTTTGTGCAAGTTGGGGGCACCTTCACTTGAAGTATCTGTAGGCCTTTAAGGGTTGATAATCATTAGCCTGCACTTTTTATAGAAGCAGCTCAAAAACTCATACATACCATCATCGACTGCGACGGGTTTATCGTCGACCTGCTGCTGCTGCTGCTGGTGGTTTGTGTCGATGATAACAACTTTAGGTTCTAACGGTATGTCTTAACACGAACAGAACAAACAAGTGTGGGTCTGAAAATATGCACATTAGTGGCATCACTAGGTGCAAATCACACACTTACTTCTGAGCGGATTCTCGACTGCGACGGGTTTATCGTCGACCTGCTGCTGCTGCTGCTGTTGCTGGTGGTTTTTGTCGATGATAACAACCTTAGGTTCTAACGGTATGTCTTAACACGAACAGAACAAACAAGTGTGAGTCTGAAAATATGCACATAAGTGGCATCAGTAGGTGCAAATCACACACTTACTTCTTAGCGGATTCTCAAACGTTGGCTTCTCTAAATCAATTTCTGCAGAATAAAGAGTTGAAGTGAATTATTTTATACTCGGAATATTCATTTTTTGTTTAAACGTCCTTACCAGCCTCCACTATCTCCACTTTCCATGTGGTCTGCGTCTCTTTCTCTTCACGTGCGCCAGCTTTCCTCACTTTATAATCATCGTCATCCTCATCCACGCCATCCAATATCCTCTCTGCCTCATCGCACTGGATGGCGACATTGGATGACGTGGAGAGTTTCTGGAACCCGGAAGATTCATCTAGCATGAAAGACTTTTGTTAGAAAACTTATAGGATTTTTCAAAGAAAGACGAATTTTACTAGCTCACCAGTTTGGACTGCTGCGTCAGTGACGTTCGTCTTGGGTGTTTTCAGCGTCCCAAACGCGTAACGGGATTCTTAAATGGGTAGTCATAAGAGAAAAGTAAGAAGAGAAAGCAAGGATGTTTTATTACGATACATAGTATGGGCTTACCTGCCAGGATTGGGATGTTGTCGTGAAGGAGGACATCCAAGGCACGGTCGATATTCCCTATGTTGGTGAAGCCATACACCTTCACCAACAATTTCTTGTTCAATTTGAACTGCTCCGCAAGCTACAGAATACACAACAAGCATTAAACTGTGTGGAATTTATGTGACATGTTACAAACTGTAACACTTACCAAGCCTGCTAGTGTAGGGTTGCTTGCATAATGTTCATGGTATGCAACTCTTAGGGACTCAAGGTTGCATTTTAGCGACATTTCTGGAACTAGAGACATTTTTTTAACCTACAAAATAAAACAACGGTTGCTCAGAAATCTTAGTTAGAGCATTTGGTTATAAGTCAGAACATTTAGTTAAGTTGCACGGCGCGAAAATGAAACTTACGCTTCAAAAATGCCAATAAACGTGAAAATCTATTTTAAATTCAACATAGCCTAACCCCCCCTGAATTCCCCCCCTGACTACCCTTCCCCACAACCCTTTAATCAATCATGTACTTTGTTATTTTAAGGTTTTCGTCATGTTTCCTTGTTAAAATAGCTTTGATTTTGAAGAAAAACTAGAAAAAATATGCTTTTCCTACCTCTCCCCACCCCACCCCCCAAAAATCAGTTTTGGTAAATGGTGTAAGGATTCTCGTTAGATTACAAAATTCAAAAAACAAAATGTCATTTTACAGATAAAGAAAATTCGATCATCAGTAAAATTATTATTTTCGTGTAGCCAACAACGTTAGAAACAAATATTGATGCTCGGAATGTAGAGAAAAAAGAAACAACGAAGTTTTTTAACAGTTTTTTTTCGGGAGATGGCGTAAGCATACGCGTCAGATTCAAAAATTCAAAAAAAAATTAATTTTCCAAGTAAAAACAATTCGATCATTTAAAAAAATGTGATTCCCGAGTAACTACATACCTTAGAAACAGATGTTGATTCTTGGAATTTAGAAAAAAGTAGAAACAACGGAGTGTTTTGAAGGTTTTTCAATAGCGAAAAAGTAACGTCCTCAACGGTCTGTAAGTACCAGCGAAGAGAGGAAGGGAGGGGGGGGGACGATGACAATTTATTCACGATCATAGATGATTTTTAGCAAATTTATCAAGAAGATGACAGAAAAAAATAGTATTTCCCTGGGTCATACTATCAATGTCATGTTATTTCCATAAACCGTAGTCCTTTTTCAATGAATAGTCTTAAGTTAGACTTGTTTAAAGCGCATGCGCAGGATATGTGATTTTTTTAAAATTACCTCTTTTTGACAGAAAACGTTAATAAATCAGATCAAATAGACAAAATTGCATTTTTTTTCATAGATATCGTCAACGGACAATAATATGCATCATATCACCAAGTTTTATACTTAACAGAGCAATTTTAGTGATTTTGGGGGGTTAGGGTTAGCTCTTTTCTAACGCTAATATTTTTTGAGAATATGAACATAAGTGAGCGAGATTGAAAAGAAATGCTTAGATTTAGGTGTACAATAATATTCTTTAGCAAAAAATTCCATTAGAAACGATAAAGGGGATTTTCGTAGGAACGACCATTGCGGGCTCATATAATTACAGCGGTGATTCCTCATGCGCAAAGCCAGCAAAAGACTAGTAACGGTGGCATCGTATTGCGCTCCTTAATAGTATCATACGTCAACAATATCAAATTCAGTCGTTGCGACGTTAAGGAAATAGCGGACGTTGAATTCTCAATGAAACTTACCGCTGACCGTTTTTTCTTTCATCTCTGCTTTTCTCTGTAAAAACTTTTGCTGTGAATATTTACTTTCACACTGTTTATCTTTCCACTCTAAACAATAGTTGACGATTTTTTTTTCCAAAAAGCTAAAGGAGACGAAATTAGGAGGGGTTAAATATCGCGGGCTCATGAATATCTAACCTATCTTGACAGTCGCAGATAAGCCATATACCACTAAAATTGTACGTTTTCCTATGACGCACAGTAAGGTGACTTTCATGTTTGAAGATAAACATGCATTTTATTGCGACAACAAATTTATGGCTAACCCTAGTTGGGACTGGGTATTACCGCTGGCTGTTTTATTCAAACCCCCTTACGACCATACTGCAAAGCGTGAAAAGCATGAAATCTTCAGAACGTGTTAATAGCTTCTCAGTAAGCACAAAAACACCGAAAATTTGGATTCGTTGCCTCAAATAATCCATAAGGGAGGGTTCAAAAATCGCGGGCTCAGGCAAATTTAGGACGTACTAGCGCATGCGCGAAGCCTTAAATCGCAAAATTTAGGAGTTATTCGTATGACGCTTATCCAAAGCAATAATGCCATAGGAAACGAACTTCGATGATTAGAGCAACAACGTTGTTATTTCTAACCCTAGTTTGGACTGGGTATAGCTGCTGACCACTAATTAAATGAGCCATATCTCCCTTAATTCCAAAGTTTGGAAGTTGGCTTCAAAATATGTTGTAGTAGGGGCTTATGTTTACTCATTAGGTATATGAGTTTTACTTTCTGACGTGATTTGAATTTTTTAGAGCCCCAGGAATGAAATGGGTTTGAAAAATCCCTGCGCATGCGCACTTGTTTTTAACAGCTTGAAACTCCCCTAAACTATCAAACACGTCGAGGTGACTCAACAGGCCATATATTGTTGTGCTACCTCAAGAACTTCGTATCGAGCGGGAGGGTTTTGTGGAAATCCGTTGATCCTGCATAGGGGTCAGTAAAACCGGTCACGTGACCTTAATTCCCAAATTTTCATGACAAAACACCCAAGAAACACAAACTACAATAAAAGTACTTTATTTTTCTCCCACTTTAAAGGAATAATGACGAACACCAAGGTTTCGGTAGTGTTTTGAAGGATGTCGTTTTTCCCTGACAGCCAAAATCCGCCAAGCCAAAAAAAGTACCAAAAATAAACCGAAACTTAAGAAAACTTTCAGTACTGAAAGCTAATGATCACAGTATGTTGTGGAAAAAGTTTGGTTGATAAAGTCCAAAAAACAGAGAAGCCGGAAGAAAAATACAGATGTCAGCGAAAAACGACAGTTTGGCCGTAGAACAGAAGTAGCTCTAAATTCCGCGCATGCGCATCGATCACCACCAAATTTTGTCAGCAACCTTCTTTGACGGTCCTACAATATCTGTGAAAGTTTCACCTCACAAACCTGAAAAACACTAAAGATACAGTACTTGGTCAAATTGACATATGAGGTTGCAAATCAGATCACTAATTAGTCACACATCCTAAACAGGACTTGCTTCGACCAACGGTAACCCCACCGGGAAATACACGTAGACCATAATATGCACCGGCAAGGTAGTACTTGAGCTCCTGATTACGATGCACTTTTCGGTTTTTCTAGGTGAGGGGGTAGAGCTGTCGAAAGTAGGGGGAAATGGCCAAATTTGACTTTTCAAAGTGGTATAGCTTCACCCCCCTGACCCGATCGGCTTGAATTTGCAAACACGCACTAACCTAGGCGAGTACTACACACACACACCAAATTTCAGCTTTCTCGGAGGTCGTTAAGGGTCAATGTCATTTTGTCAGAAAAGTATGGCTACGGCCATACCACCGGGAAAAAACAGGGTGACTGGAAAATAGGACACCGAGCATTACCAACGGCTAAACGCCTACACGACCTGACTGTTCACAACACTCTGGAAACGCAACGGAAACTATCGAACATTTACTACTCCACCGCACGCAATTACGAAACTTTCGAACTCCATCCAAACCATAACGACCAAACTAAACTGTTTGGTACAACAAACACATGGCACACACTGTGATAAACTGGATACTTAAAACCGCACGCTTCGCCATACACAAATCGGCTGTGATGAAGCGCATTTACAATATAAACCATACCCCCCAAGACATCTTCAAAGCTGATGTCAAAGCACAGATACGAATGCAGCACAAAAAACATGCAAACAAATAAATAAATAATAATAATAAATGTTAACAGTAGAATCCACAGAGTGGCTCTTCCTCCACTGCATTCCAATTGGAATTTAGAAGTTGATTTTTAAAGAGGGGGTGAAAAAACCTGAGAACCCAGAAAAACCCACAAAGCACAGGAGAGAACCAACAAACAATTCTACTTACATACAACACTGAGCCCAGCGTGGCTCGAACTCGGGTCGCCTTAGTGAGAGGCAAGCGCTCTCACTGCTACACATACACATACATACTTATATTTATTTAGTGTTATTTTTTGTTATTACATTACATTTACAAAGAATTATAACTTAACCTAAATTGAGACAAGCTATCTATAATAACTGTAAAAGTTAACCAAGATAGATAGCTTCTAAATTTGATTTACAATAGCATACAATAAGGTCGAGGGGAGAAAAACTATATGATATCATAAATAACAAACGAATTACCTGTGCTTCCCAAAGACAAAGACTCCATACAAGACTTTCAGGACCTATGGCTCAGAAATGAAGCCTTAGGATCCCTCAGCCACGGCAAACACACGTTCAATACAGGTGGTGGTTGCTCTCAGGTCGCAATGCATTAATTAGAGTATTTTCAAGATGGCAGACATCCGACAAGGTATTCGTCAGATTCTACCGGTAAGTTGAAACACTTTTTCTCCATCAAGCAATCAAATTCACCTGGTCACACGTTGAATCGAAATTTAAAGACTATTTTTCTTAAATGGGTGCCAAATTAAAGTGTAATGTTGCCAATAAAAGGCTATATTACTGCTTTAAAAGTATGAACTATTTACGCGTCAAATATTTATTTATTTATTTATTTTTTAATTATTTTTCATGTTTACAGATTTAATAAGATACAATAAATACAAAAAATTACAGACACGAAGTACAAAAAAAAAATAGTAAATTACAAACAAAACTAACAAAAGTATACGATAAAATATTTGAGAGAAAAGAAAAAAAGTAAGAAGCTGCACTCCAAAAATTAGTTGTTTTTTGATTTTCAAATATGTTTAGTTATTTCTCTAGGTCAGGGAAAACCCATTTTATCATAGACTTTTTTTACAATATTTTTTCTTCGTTTTTTTCAGTACAATACATAGATTTTAGCAAAACAAGGAAACCATCTAGTGATGGTGTAGTCTCCTTGTTTTTACAAATCCATATATAGTGACGAGCTTGTAAAAATATATAATTGATTTGTATTTTATAATTTGAGTTATCTGGAAATAGGCCCAAAATATTTTTTGCCTTTAAAACATAGTTAAAGGGAATTATATTACAACTTTGAAGGACAAGTTTAGACTAGACCAAAAAGCTTGGGTTACATTGCATTTCCAAAATAAATGAAAGAGAGTCTCTGGTTCTTGTTCACAGAAACTACAGTTTTCATTTTCTACTATCTTAACTATTTTTAAAAAGTGTTTGGTTGGCAATGGCCTATGTAAAAATTTGAATTGAAAGACATTAATTCTAACGTTTTTAGAACATTTAAAGGCTAATTCGTATGCATCTTTCCATCTAATGGATTCATACTGTAAATTACAATCCTCATCGCCCATCGTGCCTGACTCGTAAATGGTATAGCCTTTTTCTTATCATTGTATAAAGTGTAGGCAAACTTACTTCCATGATTTGACTTTTTACATTGATAATATACAAAACTGAGCAAAAAGTGCTCAAAACTATAAGTTTAAAATGTTTGAAACACAGTGAAGGAAAAATACTTCTCAAACTTGTAAAAGTACGTTATACTTTTCTTACTCCTGACTTTCGTCGCTGCTTTCTATAACGCGTATTCGTTTCAATTTTCTACATTCAGATATCACTGTATCCTCTGGTTTATCAGGGGATCTTTTCTGCTGTAAATGTACATTGATATTAAATGTTCCTCCAGTTATCGTTCCCGAGATAAGAGATCCAAAACCAGGTGAGGTCATTTGCTGTGTTTCGGCCGGAAAACTAACACACTGATATTTTTCGGCCGACTCAATAGAAAGTTGCTTTGTTGTGGTACTTTTGGGACCCGTGAATGACAAAATATCTGATATTTTCTCTTGTTGTTTGTCCGAAAGAGATGAGTAATTGTTCACAGAATTGATATTTCGGTGCCCTGTGATCTGCATTATGTGAGTTGGTGGGACTTCGTGGTCGGTCAGTTTTTGAGCAAGGTGTTTTCGTGCACTGTGGTTCGTCAGTCGTTTACTTGAATCGAGTACCAAATTCGCCTCGTTTGCCATGGATTTCAGTAAAGAATTGAGCTTGTTAACACCAATTGGCTGTGATTTGAACCATGGTCTGGATGTTGTACCATACTGTAGAGTGTTCGTCACCAAATAAAACGGAGATTCATCGTTATTTGTGCTCTCTGGGCGCTTTTGAGCGTAAATTTTGTAAACACGAACTGGATCCTTTTCGGTCGGAAGTTCGGGATGTGAGAACATTTTAGGCTTAACTTTGCGAGTGTCTCTAGGATCAGAACCACTTCTTGTTTTTGTTTGCCTTTCAACGGAGTATTCTAAATACTCCTTTCCATCTGCAGTTTGTTTGAGCGTGACGTCTCCCCAGCATAAGTCTCTTTGTTCCTTACCACCTCGCAAACCGAAGTGAATGGTCGTTTGCAACCACAAAGTGTTTGTGATAGCTTGAGGGGAGTGAATTCCCAGACATTTTGCAGCGTAGAGTCTTTCAATCTCCTCATCTGTTAGTAGATCCGCCGCCTTGGGTTTATTCCCCAAACCTTTTGCTTTAAGGTCTTTTTGTTTGGCTTTCAGTGTAGTCATTGTGCCTTTGAACTGAACATCTTTGAAAATAGTAAAACCGTAGTTATGGCTGTTAAGATATCGCTGGATACTACCCAGAATAGCTCTCAAAGAGGTTGGTTCATATTCAGAACCATCTTTCTTTCGAACTCCGTACATGAATCTCGATAGTAAGTCGTTCAGAACTGTGGTGGAGAGCTCGTGAATGGCAGCTGAACGGAGTAGTTCAGGATTCGTGGTTTGAATGAATTCTTCAAAAAGTTTGATATCGTAGGCTGTTTTTCTTTTAGTATTCACGTTCTCTTGCTGTTCCACAAATTGAGTAAGCTCTTCATCTGTTATGTCGACAACAAATCTTGGCATTTCAGAATCCATCTTCTTTTAAGAACTAATAGAGAGTTTGTTGTCACCTTCGCTGTCCGAAAAAAGGCAGATAAACTGTCGGAAGGCGAACTGGCAAGAGCATTAGCGCGCGAAAAAATACTGAAAGTTGATTGGCCGAAATTTGACACCACCAGTGTTGATATAAATCGTATCCCCACTGGTGGGAGTGGGGATATCAATTTTATCATTTTGATGTCACTCAATATCACACTCTATTTCATATAATAAAACAATATATTGGTCTTCGTTTTCTAAAGATAAATGCTCAGATAAATGTTGATTAAGCAAGTATTTTTGTCAGGAATGATGTTTGAAACTACCTCTTTGAGGGTTGCAAACGTGTATTGAAGTCATGTATGTCATTCCATTTTTCTATTTTGACAAGAGAAAAGTTTTTAGACTAATAATAATTAGTAATTCATGTGCTTGGTGGTAGATGTTGATGGTAGGTCAGTGACGTTCACCACCAACAAAACCAAAATAGAGGAGATTTCATATGAGTGTGAAAAGCCAAGTGGCATATTGTGTTTTCATGCAGGGCACTTACACAGTTATGGCAAAGCAGTCATGCTGTAAGTTATATCATAGTCATACGAAAACTGCTCTATATCACTTATGGAATCAGTCTAATCTAGTGTTTGCAAAATGTCTGTGAAACTATTCAAATTTGAAAAACTAGTTTTCTAAAGAACTTGAGGTTTAGTTTCATACATTTGTGGGTATAGGAAATGAGTTCACGATGTCCCTGTTTTCCATGTTGATGTTGCCACAAGCAAAGTTTGTTGCACAGTTTACATTGTAAAATATAAAGAATATGTAGTAAGGAATAATATTCAATAACATATTTATTGGATTGTTTGATTACATTGTTCCATGTATTATGTGTTCTGATTATAAATCATATTGAAAAATTACTAGATAATAAACAATAACTTATATCAGTACTAAATAGCACTGATAAAACCATATCACTATTTTTACTAATTTGAGGTGGAGGGAGGGTGGGTGGTTGGGCAATTATTTCATCACACTTATGACTATTCTGATTTTAAAGGATTTATGACGATTTTAAGAAAGGATACTCTCCACATGCAGGACCAAATCTCTCTTTATGTTCATTTTGTTTCCAGGGTTCAAGGCCTTTGACTGTAAGCTTCTCAATATCATAGATGACTTGGTGATGGAATACAGCTGATGCTTGCCTGAAATCTGCCTCGTAGTGTATTGGGGCAAATTTGTGCTTTTTTAGAACATCCAAAAAACCACCACTTTCTACAAGCTGTTTAGCTCTGTGAATGCCAATAGTTTTGATATTTGGTGTGAAGTCACCACCAGCAATAATACACATACATAAAAACTGATGTTTATTGAAGTTCAGATACTTCAAAATGCTGTCCATTTCCCACAGGTCTGCACTTTCATTCATTTTAAGTTTGTACAGCACCTCAACAAAAGAATCAAAACACCTGTCACATGGCATTCTTTTAAGAATAAAGGACTAAGAATTCAAGTTATCAAACACTTTTGAAAAGAAAACAAAGGAAATACGGTCTACTAGTGTCTAAATAAGTCTACGATTAGTCTACTATGGTTTTTTTGCAATCAGTATTATTTCCAATAATAAAGGTGCTGTGCTTATACCAGTACTTTCACTGCTCGTATTCTGAAACCCCTTTTTTGAAAGGATAACAAAATGACTTACCTGTGGACAGCCATAGGCAAGTAAATCTGAATCTTCCGTAATAACGATATCAGCAAAGCCTTTTCTGACGAGGTAAGCTATTTGGGCATCAGTCTCGAAGGAAGCAACAACATAAGATATTCCTTTTTGACAACAAACCCATAACATAGAATAGCCATGACTTACAACAAGAACCATTTTATAAGACCATAGTTTTTCCAGCTTATATACAAACCTTTATAAATGCAACTATGTGCTTGAACTCCACAGTTACTCCTAGGCCTTTTAATTTCCAGGTATTTCTTTCTTTTCCTGCTCTGGTTAGAGCAGCAATCTTGGTTTTTAATTCGTCTTTTTTCCTGTTAAATGCGGAATGCTGATTAGTGATCTTATAAATAACCTCCAAAAATAGATAAATAAATATTACACAGCTTACTGCTGTTACTACGTTTATGAAAAAAACTTTCGCATAGCAATAGCACGACATTTACATTGAGATGGTTTCTGGTTGTATTCCAGTAATTACCTAACCACAACACGTCCTGCAGTAGAATACAGCTACGGTTAATACGGCTTCGAAACTACCCCACTCAGTCGAAAACCACTCTATTAGGATTATATAAAGCATTTATAAGGCTTTAGCTTAAGCATAGAGTTTGAATAAAAAATTTGACAAAACTCCGAGGTGTGAAAACATCACAGGTTTCAAACTCTACGAATTCGTGCTGGTAAAATGCAAACTTTCATCTTGTGTTAACGACAGTATATGAAGAAAGTACCATGAACATCAGAAGATGCAAGTTATCTACTAACCTTTTCCGTCTCTCCACTTCGTTTGACTTTGCTGGTAGGGGAAAACCATCCAACACAATGAACGGCTTTATCCCGCTACGGACGAGGAGTTGTAAGTAGCCTTCGCAAATCCTTATATAACTAAACATGGAGCAGTAAATATACTTTGTGAGTAACTAACAGTAGTAAGATCATTGATAGAACAATACAGAAGTAATGTCAATGATAGTTTTTTAGATTAAACACGTTTTGAGAAGTATTTTGCTTACCAATCAAAATTTCCAGTTCTACTGACTCTTGAAGTTAGTGCTTTGTGCAGCCAACAAGATCCGTCTGATGTCGCTCTTCTTCCTTTAAAATTTCCTAAAGTAGTTGTCTTAGTTGTGCTACTTAAAAATGGTAGGAGAGTGTTTATCCCCATTTAAAAAATTGAAAACATTACTGGAGAACTCCTTGACCGCCCCTCGATCATATCAAGGTATATAAAGTTCATTGAGCTGGAGATCCGCACACATCGACAGTCAGATGCAAATGAGCTATTTTGAATAAATCTCCCATGATGCTTGGCGACCTGACAGCGAACACCACCTGGGTTCAATATATGACCAAATAAAAATGAAAACGTGCAAACGAGGTATATGAAATAATTGCAAGATACAATTAAACACATATTTAGATTTATATAGCTTTTAATTCAAATATACCAATCTCAAATACAAATATTTTCAAACAAAAAATAAATAAATAAATGATAGGCAAAAAACAACTTGGTAACAACATGTAATAGAAAAACAAGAACAAAAATTGTAAAACCACAACTTATTCAAGGTAAATAAATATGTACTGCAAGGTACTCTTAAAGAAAGAAAAAATCTGGTTCTCGTCCGATCACCGAAGTCAAGCCCGGTAGGGCCAGGTTGATACTTGGATGGGTGACCGTCTTTAATTCATAAATGTTTAAAATTCCAGTATGTAAACTACTGTGATGTGAATTAGTACATCATTTGATATACAAAAGTGTTTCATAAATGCCATCAACAATAATACTGTCAATTTGAATGAGTTAAAATAAGCCTGCTTGAAGCATAAAATTAATATATATCTTTTTTTTATGGTGTTGTACGTAGGTTTGTTTCTTCTACGTTATTGTAATTATTACAAAATCTCAAGCTAGCGCCTCTGTCTTGACTTTGACGTGATATGCTATGATCTTTAACATGTGGGAGTAGGGAATTATAGAATGATTCCAATAAGCCTGTGAAATAGTTAGTAGACTAATAGACCCCTTGCACATGATGTCAGAGCAGCTCAAATTGGAGGGCAAAACAAAAGAATTTTGATCTCCAAATTAAGCTGCATGCTGCAAAAGGTCTATAGATATATATACTATTTGTTGGAGCTCCGCTTTTAGACAGTGCCTAAATCTATATATTATTAGAATAGTTACCAGCTGGAAAACTATACTTAGACTAGAGTGATTGCAATACTGACCTGTGAAATAAGAATTGAATGTTAGATAAACACAAGAGAAAACAATGGTAATATATATAGTCTACCAGTGCATGCACACTGTTTTCACTAGTACGAATAGCTTATAATTTGAGAAACAATTCAGACTATCAAAAAGTTGAGTTTTACAGAAAATATATTGGGCTAACAAAAAAGAACTTAAAAATATTTACTTTATAGACTTCAAAATTATTTTATTATTATTTCTAGATGTTTCTCAAATGATGCCTTTTTAATACCTCTGATCAGCCTTAAGCATAATATGTGCAGTGCTTACCTTGTTTACTTCCTCAAACCAAGATTTGTTATGAGCATGATGTGAAAGTAGAGAATGGATGCAAGTTGATTGTTGATCACTCCTGAAACATTACAATCACATGACTTTTAGTGAAAAGTGATCACAGAAGGAATTTGATTATTGATAGCACTACAGTATAGCAAATTCTTAATAGTTATAAACTTCAATCGCACACTTTTGTGCTGAAGATGTAGATGCTGAAGAACTAAATTTTTGGGTTCTGTTCTTGTTGTAACCTGAATTGAAAAACAAATGTGTAAATAAAATTTCATACACCAAATGCCATTACGGCCGCCATTGAATTTTACAAATAAAAACCTAATCTTAAAAAATAAGCACTACCATCAGAAAGAGCAAACAAAAATATGTATTTTTGGAAAGTTTCATTGCTATAAATAGAATTCAAGTGAAGCTATTTGGAATCAAAATTACAGAGAATTGTATGATTGTGCTCAGGGATGTGTTTCCTTGTTTGCCTCGTTGTGGTGTTTTTCACGTTTTTTAATTTAGCTAAAATTATCATAACTTCTCAAGAATTTATTATTGTTGTCTCAAACTTTCTTACTTTGTCAATGTCATTCTAATCTATAATTATAATGTAGCGGTCAACTAAAATATGAATTTTACAAATTATGATAATGAAGTGGCGGCCATACTGACATTCGGTATGATTACAAAATTCTGATTCAATTTGGTAGAAAATTTATTTCTGTAATTTTTCTTTTGGCCCAGAAGGGGAGTGCAATTTTTCTTGTGTAAACATTGGGGGATATAAAAAAAATAAGCAGTTAAAAACAATTCCTCTGACCCCCCCTCCATCCCCCTGTAGTATACATAATGAATGTAGCCTAAGATGAGCTATGTGTGACTGAATCCAATTTTTTGGCCAAAGAACACAATTCCATTCTGATTTACAGGCATTCTGATTGGTTTATGAGCATAAACCAAAAAACAATATATTAATTATAGCAATATCGATGTGGAAATGAATTTGATCAAGACAGCTTTTCCTCCTATGATTATTAAGTTGTATATTATTTTTTTATTCCAAGGTTATGAATTAAGAATTCCATTTATTTTGCTACAGTATATACCAGTAGTACATGGTAGCATCGCGATTCTCCTACAAGTTTGACTGGGATATATATACAGTAGAGCTGCCAATGTAAACCTGTATTGTTGGCTCAGAATTGCAAGGCGATAAAAGAATAGCGATACAAAATTTTTTTTCGATTACGGGGTTATATTTACGGCTTTGAAAGAAAAAATATATTCCGTATTGGCCTTCATTGCTTTGCAACTACAGCCAAATTATACGAAATATATTTTCTCCCAACTAGCCACCAATTATAATCCCGTATTCGAGGCTCAAAATTGCAATAAGTTATAAATATTTCATATTTTATACTCACATTTGTCGGTTGTAGGGCAATCATAGCTGATGTACCCCACACCAGCACATTGATAACATTTAATTGACCAGTTGTTTTCTGAAGGAAAAAAGAAGCCAATTTTTATATATGTATAATCTAGTTAATATGCAGTTTTTGAGTGACATACCATGATATATGCCATGCGTCACATCTGTTGTATTTTCTATAAGTGGGGACATTTACTAATCCTCCCTTAGCTTCAAGGATTAACAAGGCCTTTAAGACTGTGACAGTCATGAAATGTACTTACTTTTGCCTGCACCTTTTCCTTTTTTCTGCATGTCTGATTTATTCTTTTTTTTTCAATTCTTCGATTAGCTTCTTTCTAAGATCTCCAATAATTAATTTATATAAAACAGTTATATCTTACTTCTAAAAACTGCAAAGTGGCAAGCATCAATATGGTGGGATGGTTTCACTTTTCTATATGACCCTTTTTGGGATTCTGGCAATTTAAGCATGCGGCTGATCTTCGGTGTAATAAGCACAGCTGACGTCACGATGCTTTGTTTAACATAATAATTATATCAATAAGGAATATAAGTAATTAGCGTATCGCACTATTATATCTAGAATGTTTCAATAAAGCAACCCCGTATTTTTATAAAAAATTCATCATATTTGCTTCTCCTGTTTCTCCTGGTTCTCGTGGTTCTTGTGGTTCTTCTCGTGGTTCTCGTGGTTCTTGTGGTTCTTGTGGTTCTTCTCGTGGTTCTTGTTGTTCTCCTGGTTCTCCTATTTCTTGTGGTTCTCGTAGTTCTCCTGGTTCTTGTGGTTCTTCTCGTGTTTGTTGTGAGCCAGGTTTCCTGTGGTACACGTGATGAGTATTCCTGTGCTTAAGGTTCGCAGGTCTGCCCAGCGGTTTTCGTTTTCGTGTTAGAATACAATATGGCTGTATGGCTGACAAACGTTCTTTCTTTATAGTGTTTTTAAATCTTTTGATATTATCGTATTCTCATCTAACACCAATTTCTAAATCGAGCTTAAAAAGCATCAACCATTTTGAGTGGGATTGAATCAAGAGATGATATTTGGCGTCTTCAACATGGTGTGATAATACGAAGTCAACAGTTGAGGTGTCTCGTGGCGTCAGTATCTTCGAGTTGATCAGATAATTATGAGGAATATCAACAACAAGATATAATAATCTGGGACCCGTTAGGTACTGGCTTATTGTTAACTCTGTGGTGTCCAAACTGTCTCCATAACAATGGAAAAAATGAAGGACTTAAACCTACAAGATGGAAGGACGGTAAAACCATGTGTGACCAGCCACGGCGTCTTTACGGGTTGACAAATGACGCACTACTGGTTAGTCGAGTGTACGTTTGTTGCCAAGGACATCAGATTATTGCTCATGACCCATTCGTTATCGCTCAGGTAAAGAATTCAGTACTGGTTCCATTTATTTTGTTTCACAAAATGGGTATAACGAGAGAGCTACCAAATTTCATTACAACTCATGCAAACGTTGGAATGTCGGTGAGTGATATTCAGACACTGTGGCTACAGACACGTTTTGATGCACATGGTGAGCGTAAGCAAGCATACTTGATGGAATGCCAGAAGACTGCGGAGTCTCCTTTGCCCTATTTAGAATTTAATCAACCAGGAGAAAAGATTATTGCAACATTAATTGCACTAGAGTACTATAAAAAAGAGCACCTATATACACAAAGAATGTGTCAGTTGACAGCTAACAAATGGTTGAGCTGTGATCACACCTTTAAAGTGCCTATGACCTCTATTTTTTTCCTTTTTTAAATAAAAATATAAGCTATTCTAAGACTTCTGGTGAAAATTTTTTTTGATTCTGACGAGTCTTGGTATTTTTAATCGAGCGATCAAGTTCCGTTTCTAAAATAATGACCGAGTGACTTGGGGGACTGGTACCTGTGACGTCAAAGGGAGAACACATAATAAGAGACATGATAACAGTTTATATGGGTTTTCGAGTTACCACTGAATGTTTTGCGTATTTTTTTGCCTGAATATCAAGATGTCTAATAGCTTTTCACAATCCGATGAGCAATCAATGTCAGATGATTCAGATTATAACTTTATACCGGGAATTTGGCCTCAATTTCTCGAGCATTTGGAGGTCAAAAAACCAGACGGAGAAGACGTGCAGGAAAATGGCGACTATCCTTCCCAACCATACGCCGACGAACTGCTTGCTGATAAGGAATGGATTCGCGAATACGAACTAGAGCAAGCTAAAAAAAACCAGGAGCTACTTGAGCGCAATAGTCGCTTAGATGGTAGCACACAACTAAGCAGCTGGTAAGATTTTCTTTTATGTGCAGCACTTATCCACGTCGTCAATTCGAGTCGTCTAAACAAACAATGCACATTTAAGCTTTGCTTATATTTCCTGATCCCTTTTTTCTTTCAAGGTGCAACGGCGGCCATTGCAAGATAGATTTTCTGCAAAACCCCAATGAGTGTTATTGTTGCACAGAAATAGAAAAATGTATCGATATCCTGGGTTCAGATGAGGTGTTACAAGAGACTCAAGACCCTCCAGTTTGTGTTACCCTTCATCCAGCCTTTCCAATACTTTGCCTAAATAAGTGGTCTTTGAAATCTGCTGCTCGAAAGTACAGAAGAATTGACAGAACTAAATACACTCAGACGGGATCAGAGGAAACGTAAGCTTTGTTATTTATACGAAATTTCAACCAGTAGTAATATTATTTCGAGAAATAATCTGGGTACTGCATGGATCTATGTATCATATAATTTATATATCACAGTATTTTCCAAAATCCTATATCCCCAGTGCAGTTTGACAAATGACTATTCAGTAAATAACAAAAATTGAAATGGAACAGTCAAATAATAAATTATGGGTACACAACAATAACAACATAATATATACTGTACTATCTAGGGAGTTATATAAGTAATTGCCATATTAATAATAAAATTATTTTTGCTATTGACCTTTCACAAACTGTGTATAATAAATATATTTCTTGCTTCCAGGTTTTTAAGAAGTGTATCATACAGGGAATTTGTACAACTTGTATATGGTCATCTTGGCGACACAAGACTTCCTCTTCCCGCATGTGCATATACAAAGATAAGGTCAACTTTTTCTGCTATTGATACGAATGAATCATTCACTGGTTTCGAAGAAGACAACTAAATGTCAATAGAAGAAAACTTGACAAAAAAAACCTTGTTATTAATATTTAAAAATCATCAAACCTATTAGAGTACAAACACTAAAAGTGTGCAACATAAATACCACTAAATACTGGTAAATTATGCTAATTCTATTCTCTATTGTTTAATCAAAACTATTTAGTGGTAAATAGTGCAAAGTATTGCACATTTTTAGTGTTTGTACTTTATTAACTTCAACTAATTGCTTGACTGGTTTTTTGGGCAATGGGCTACATTTTTATGCCCTTTCATTGGCATTTTGCAAAGACTACAATGTGGCTTGGCTCGTTCCTTCCTTGCTGCTGCATTGTGTGCTTCTGTTGCTTGTTGGGACTCTGGTACTGGAATGATATGATTATAAGATTGATTTATTTTTTCTTCTGTGGGTATATGTATATATGTATATATTTATAATAAATAGAAATACATACTTTTGATTACTTTGTATATTTGGGCCTTTCTCCAAATGCCATCAACAGCAAAATGAACTGGTTCCAAAATAATAATTCAGTTTAAAAGGCTCAGGGGGATGAAATACATGTATATTTATTTATTGACCTTTGATCTTGGAATGCACTATTCAGTATTCTCACAGTATTCAACTTTTTTTGAAATAGCTGTATATGTGGGATTTGAGACTGTTTCAGTTTGTAATGATGCAGTATCACAATGGCATATTTTCACTTTCATGAACATGTACTTTAGCCAATTGAAAAATGAACATTATATTATAGTACACTTGTAATTGAGCTTCTTTTCCTGCTTTTTTATACCTGGTGCAGTAGGAGGAACATCTTGAACAACCATATTTTGTCTCAGATTCCTCTTTTCAATGGCCTGCTCTTTAGGTTGTTTATCGAACATCGTGTTCATTGGTGCAGGTGTCATTTCCACAAGTTCTGCCACTGCTTCCTTAATTTTTTCTTGTCTATGAGCCCGTATATATGTTTGGTAAATATCCTCAACATAGTCTGGTAATAAGATTGAAATTATGATTAGTATTATTTGTTGATATTATTTATATATTACCAGTACCCCTATGTCAAAAAATGGTTCAATGAAACAAAAAATCATAAATGTGCAGTATTCAAATAGGCACACACACAAAAACAATTGAAATAATATCCACAAATCTTCAATTATTAGTTGCTAAAACCATTTAATAGAATAAATTAAGGTACATGGGAACCATGAGAAAGTACTTGGGAAACTACTCTACAGATTTAAGTGAAAAGAAAATCCCTTGTAAAACCAGGAAAATCTCACCAAAGTTAGGCTCCACACGAACACTTCTAACAGTTGCTTGGCCATTTTTAAATTTTGGATACACAACTTTAAGCTGTTCCGTTCCATCTTCATTCTTCTTGGTATCTCGGCTGAGATTATAATTAAAATGAAGAGCTGCAAGTATATGCCTGTCAAAGGGAAACAAAACAAAATTGTATTTGGCTTCAAATATTGCAGAAATCAATTAAAGTGGTACTTTTGACACTTTCTCATGAACCGTGATGTTCATTCCTTGTTAGGATAGGATAACAGTGTTTGACTTTACCTTTGAAAAGAATTTGATAAGAAAATAATTAAGTGATACTTACCTGCAAAGCATTCCAGGATATGAATATGCTGTCATTTTCGGTGAAAACTGGTTCACAACTGAATGGAAGCCTTCCAGACAACTTGTTTGATCAAGTGGTGATGCCAGACTTATTCCATTTTCTAGCGATTTCTTGGTCAATACTGTTTTCATCTTAATATAAGCTTGTG
Source organism: Anthopleura xanthogrammica (assembly GCA_964019055.1). Lineage (NCBI taxonomy): Eukaryota > Metazoa > Cnidaria > Anthozoa > Actiniaria > Actiniidae > Anthopleura > Anthopleura xanthogrammica. Next base: position 9,561,596 of record OZ025214.1, on the reverse strand, counting down.
AATCTGAAGTTAAATTATAATAAAGAAATGTTTTTTTACTACACCTTGCATACAATAAGTGAATTCTTTAGAATATTTACCTAAAAGCTGAAAGAAACATTTTAGTACATGCATGTGTTTATTTCTCATTTTCAATCATACCCATTCCCTTGAGCATAAGTTTGAGGTATATTGATAATTGAAATACTGGAGCAAAACTTGACACATGCTTTCAAGAAGGGGGACCTGTCAGCCCAATCTAAGGAGGTCTCATGGATAACTGAATAATTGACAATAATTACCTTCATTCAACCATCTTCGTTGTTCTATCTCACCATGTGAACATTTGTCGAAAAGGGGGTCATCAAGATCTTTATGTGTGTTGATAACATGGCTTAAGAATGACTTAAACTTAGCCAAAATAACCTTTCCATTTCCACTGATTGTACTTGTAGCGCTACAAAGAAAATGGTTTGTACAGGGTGCTATCCACTCAATCAATTTATCACAGCCTGTTTCCTTGCTTAGTTTAGTTAGAACTTTATGGATTTCTATGTAGGAAACCATAATAGAATATAAAGAAAAAATTATAACAAGATACCAAAACAACAATTCCTGTTATCTATAAAGGACAAATCTGTTCCAATTATTGCTGTCTTCTTAACAGAAGTTATGTCTGGATTATGTGTTGTCCTACAAAAAAAAAGTACAATGTACACCCAAAAGTTCTGTTCCCTTCGATGTAAGTTCAATGGGTTGTTTATGTTATAGGAAAACTTTTCTGCCTTTGTTCTAAAGGGAGGTAGGGAGGGGCATTCATACTATTGCTAATGCACATGGCATTGTACAGGGAAAATATGTTATACTCAAATAAGCTTATAAATTAAAATCATAACTTATGATTTTAAAAGAGACTCTTACTTTTTTTGATATGCCACAGATCAAAGTAGTGTGTTATGTTGCTAAGTTCCTCTCGCATGTGTTTTACGATTGATGTGTGGCGATCTGTGATTAGTGTTGATATAACTAAGCCATATCCAATCAGGTATGCCATGGTTTCTTTGAAGCCATAGTATTCCATAGCTGGGCTATTTCCAGCAACCTTCCTCTGAAATAATGTATAAATGTTACAATTAAATTCAAGCTCAGTTTTTGTCACTCTTACATTACCAGACCGTTGAAAATCTGGAAGCTACATCCTGAGACGCTGTGGACCCCAGAAAAGAAAGCTGAGACGTCGGAATTGCGTGTCATGGCAGCACGAGACACGAACTGCTGGTTTATCGGCTGATCGGACCTAGCCACAGCTGTGTTTGGGATTGCTGATATAGGCTGAAAATTGGTCGACGAATGGGCTGAAGTGGCTGATACAGGCATCAATTCTTTGGACATGGATCTGCTAAGTGTCAAGGACATGGCTTTTTGGTGCTGTTTGCCGGCTGTCTTGTAGGATTGAAGGCTTTCGGTCGATTTGTGGCCACTCAGCTGAGCGACGAAATTCTCGGGGATATTTGCATCTAGAAGGCGTGAAATACTAGTCTTCCGAACTGAGTGATTAGACACTTTAGCCCCTCTGCCTTCATGGATTCCAGCATTCTGGGCAGCCACGGAAAGAAATTTCCCGACCTTTTTTTTTCCGAGTGGAGATTTCTTGTACCAAATTGGATCATTGGTCGCGCGATTGTGCTTTACCGCCAGGAAAAATGGCGAATCTGGAGCATTCATCTCCCTGGGCCTGTGAACTGTAAACGTTTTGTAGTACTTCACTGGGCATCTCTCCCCTCCAATGGCATAAATCTTTGGCTGAAAAGCTCTCTGGTGGCCTTTTTCTTTGCCTGTGCGGGTTTTTGTACCGCGCTCGTTCAGCCAAACAAGCATTTCTTGGCCATTGCTTGCTGTTTGCAGTTCCACATCTCCCCAACACAATTTACGGCTTTCATCTCTTGCTCTGAATCCGTAGTGGAGGGACAGAAACCACCAAAGTGTCCGTTGCAGGACTTCTGAGCTGTAGTCCCCAAAAACGCGTCCTCGTCTTCATCTTTAAAGACTTTGTCGCTTGTGGCTTGTTGCCTTTGCCGCCTGCTACAAGGGACCGTCGCTTTGCTAACAGGACCGTTCGTGAAGTGTTAAACTCTTTATCCTTAAAGATGTTTAGTTGGGATCTCTTCTCTTCAAGGTATCTCTGTATACTTCTCTGGAAGCTGCTGACAGTGTTTGGCTCGTAGTTGGACCCGTCCGCTTTCTTCACCTCCATGAAGAACTTGCTTAACAAATGGTCTAGGTCGTTAGCTGGTAAACTTTCAATCTCTGTGTTTTGTCCAATGCTGTTTAGATATTTATGGAGTATGTTCATGTCCGACTTGGTTTTTCTAATCGTGTTTTTAGCTTTCTGGTTCGTAATGAAGCTCTCAATCTGTTCTTGACTGTTAGGAGCTGTGTTTTCATCTTGTTGGTTTTCATTTTGCATGTCCACTTCGAGCTCGTCAGGGTAGTAAAATTCGCTCTGAGAATGGTCCTCTTCGTCGCTCATAATTTCTTTGTTCGCTTTTTGTTTTATTTTGTTTATAAATTTATTGTTTAACGAGAGAAAATATCAAATTTCGCACCGTGAAAATTGTAAACAAACTCGCAAAGTTGATATACGATCCGGACCAATTGTCATGGTAACGGTCTGAGATGGGAAAATCTCAGACCGGAAATCAGCCAATCAGAGCGCGCGTACTATCGTAGCCATATAATAATGTTTTTTATTGTGTGGGTGGCTGGCTGAGGTATTATGATGTAATTACCCTGAAAAAGTTTCTTTTTCTATTTCTTATATTATAGTTCATTTGATATCCTAGTTGAATACTATGTGATTGTTCACTTACACCCTGGTGCTTGAAGTATTTTCTTAGTGATATGCAACTTAGCCCCATGTTCCTAAACATCTGCAACACTTTAGATGCCGAACACCCAGAAAGCAGTATGGAGAAGCACAAGAGAAAATTAGCTACAGGCATCCTTGCCCCTGTCATATTTGGTTGGCTGGTCCATGTCGTTTCTCTCTGGGTGCAATTGGGGTTACCACAGGAGACCTTCACTTCAACCATGGTCCCAACCTCTCTTGTCTCAACCAAAGGTTTGTCTTCCTTACATACTGGACAAATGTTGAATAACAGAAGCAGTTTTGACAGAAACACTATATATTTTGGCTCTGTCCTAAGGTTTTCACCTACAATCCTACATAAAAATATAATAATAAAGCAAAAAATTAAAAGATAAATAATTTAATGAACCACTGTAAAACTCCTTTTTAGTTTAGCATTGCGACAATCTTGCCTCTTATTCCTTTGAGCCTTGGCCTCTTCCTCAGCTGATTCTGTCTCTGTCTCTGTTTGACTGTCCATCATAAAGCTTTCAGAACAGGAGAAATTGGACAATAAAGGTTCTTCCTCTGTAATGGTGAAGTCATCATCCTCTTTTTCCTCCTTTTCCACTCCATCCCCTTCATCCTCGTCATCTTCCTCTGGTTGCTCAAGAGATCCAGACTTGGTTGACACCCCATGTAATTCTTGTGAGGTTCCATAAAAAAGTTAAAGAGAGATTTTCTATTAGAATGTTTTATAGCTGTGTAATGTGCTATCTGTATGTGTATGTGTACTATCATCTAATAATATTAATTTAGTAGCGCAACAACATTTTTTTTTTGAATAAAATGCTTACCAGATCTTAATTTTTCTATCAAGAAATCCTTCTCCCTTATTTTTCCTTTCAACGTTATTACTTTGTTCGTTGTTTGCCGAATAGCATTTTGCAGTTTTTGGCACCCGGTGCATTCCCCTGGCGTTTGAGTACAGGCATCTTTTACCTTGAACAGAAATAGAAAATGCATTGTTTTCAGAGAACATGGCCCAATTCTTAACTAAATAGCAATGCTTTATTTTATTACTGGATAGGAATCCTCTTCTTCGGCCTCAGATGACATTTCTTGAGGATCAGGGTCAGCACCTTCTTCGTCTTCTGCGTCAGCATCATACTGTTCGTGTGGGGTCGCTGACGAACTTGGAACAGCACCTTTCATCTCTTTTAAAATCTTCAAGAAAATGGGGTAAAAGCCCATTAAAGATTACTGTGCGGATACTCCAACCGGGACCACTTTTACGAAGTTAACCAATCAGATTGCAACATTAATACAATAGGTTTATTTTGACCAATCATAACTCAGTATGTTCTTAGGAAAATTGTCACACTAACAGACACTTTAGAAAAACTATAGTAGAGAAAAAACACAACATTTAATTTATTTTCCAGCTTTTCTAAACCTAAAAAGTTGGTAAATGTTTAAATAAATGTCATTATCAGTTCTGTTTTTGAGGCGTTTTATCAAAACATCTAGCTAACCCGCGTGTGTTCAGTCTCGATGGTATACGACATTGATACAATAAATATCTAATCTTACTCATATAAACTATGACAGTGTACTAGGAAGTACAGTAATAACTCAACATTGTGACAAACAATGGGATGGCAGTGATAACCTATGCTATACATGCATTCAAGTTTATGAGTTTTCAAAGATTGTTCTTGTTTACATATAAATTTCAAGTTGTGAGTTCTTGAAGCGTTCGATTATAAAGGGCAGTTCCCAATCTCGCGTTTCCTCCAATGGGATCTTATTTGCAAGAGCTTTCTTCAAAATCAACAAGTCCTTGTCCAACACTGACCTCTCTATATATTTCATCGGGTTTTGCTTTCGCAAGCGTGGCCTCATCACAGCAAAAAAGCTGGTGGCGGCTCGTTGCCGGGCACAGACAAAGCCATCTAGATCATTCTTCGCTCTTTCTTCTTTCTTTTGGATTTCCTTCATAAGACTTTTCAGCTCACTGAGATCTTTATTTACCTCTGGGTGTTTAGATGGAATTTTACAGTATTCAAAACCAGGGCATTCTTCTTTAGGGCACTTTGTTTTATTATGCCCTGAGCAGTGACAGTTAGAGCAAATCTTCGCCTGTGGATTGACGCATCCTTTTATCTCTTTTTCTCGTGTCGAGATTTCAGATTTTGCGCTTTCAATCTGAGCTTTCATAAGTTGGAGGTTTTCATTCAGTTCCTGTTGTCGTTTCTCCAGATATGAGCTGGATGATTGGTTTGTACTGGTCGAAGAACAGGAAGAATTGGCGGGAAATGGTGTCGTACATGTTGAAGTTTGAGGCCACAGTGTATTGTATTGCTGAGGGCTGACGTTGAGTGAAACGCTACATGTCGACTGTGGGTTTTTTTGTGCTGCATTTTGTCCTGTAGATGATGGAGGGAATAGTTCTCGAGGTTGTAAATTATCAGTTTTCAGGCGATCGAGTTCCGTAACAAGAATCCTCTTCTCAGCTAATAGCAACTTGTGTGGCGAAGGAAAGAAGCCGTCAATATCTTCTCTTTCCAAATAACGTAAAGACAAACGGGTAGTAAATCCTCTGATTTCGAAATCTTTATATAATCTCTCCAAGTTCAATCCACTAGAAATAGATTTGAGCCACTGAAATACTTCTGAGTCCATTGCGAGAAAAGAAACAGCGAGACTACCTACAATTTCCCGCTCTATCGACTGTCATAAACTGGTCAAAGAGCCAATCAAATATCACCACTCTCACGCCTGGGTTGTAGATTTCCAAGTTTGTTTATAAATTATCTAATGGTCCTTCTCTAAAGCTAGCGCGGGCCAAATCACTGATTAGATGAGATAGCCACAATGTCTAAAAATATTCATTGAAGTATTCTGAGTTATGCTTTCGCAAGACAAAAAAATACAGTACTCTGTCTGATGTTCAGCAAGACCTTGATGTTTGTTCAAGAAAGCTTTGATATGTCGAAAACAAAATTCACAAGTATTGAAATACGGTGAATAAGGTGGTTGGAACAACACACCTATTCCACATTCGCCCAGCATATTTCGTAGAGCTGTCTCAGTAAGTTGTCCATGATGAAATCCACAGTTATCAAGGATAATGGTATCACCGTGCTCAATAGCTACAGAACCATCTGGTTTGGTAATATTCAAAGCCTCTTCGAAAAACAACAATAGTTCGTGCCCATTTGAAGCGCCATCTAAGATGTTTACATAATCGATTCCTTGCAGGGAATGTAGGAGATTGATCGTGAAAGTTCGATTGGACGCATATCTTTGGATTTCAAAGGCTGGCTCTCCAATTCGAGAATTGCCATATTTTCGGTTCATTGAGGTTTTTACGACGCTACTTTCATCGAAAAAATGCAATGTCGTAGGAGCTAAGTTGCTAACTTCCTCAAGGAAAAAGTTTCTGTATTCCATATTATCTTGAGTCGTAGATTTTCTAGGTATACATTGAATTCTTTTCTTGGACATAAGAAGGTCTTGTCTGACTGACTTTTTTATAGCACTACAGGAGGGGACGTCGGCCGGATGAACGATTCCGTCAAGTACCAATCTTTCCCTAAGTTTAGAAGTATAAATACTAGGCTTACAGATCTTTTCGATTTCTACATACTCGGAAACAATATCCGTTATCTTGTGACGCCGAGGAGTCTCTTTGGGAGTGGGTACAGCGGAATTGGTTTCGTCGTAGTTTTTTAGGACTTTGTGAATGAAATGTTTACTTGTTCGTAGTTCACTTGCGATCATCCGTTGACTCATTCCAATATGCGCTAAATCTAAAACACGCTCTCGATACATCTGCGGCAGATTACGTCCATTGTCGTAAATTCCGCCTCTTTGGTTTACTCGCAGTTGAATGTTTGCCATTTTGGATAGCAGTTAAGTTTAATTTAATCAAACTAACTCTAAGCAGTTAAATTTTCATGTTTTGGCGCGAAGAATTTATAAACTGTTACATCGATGTGCTATCTGATTGGCTGGTTAAAGATATTGAACTAAATGTCGCAATGTGATTGGTTAATGATACTAGTTTATCTAAGTGGTCCCAGTTGGAGTATCCGCACAGTAAATATCTTCAAAAAGTTAAATAAAATAAATACTACACAAATGAGTGGAAGAAAAGTAAAATAAACTCACTGAACGACGATCGCGTCTCGACAGATGAGGTTCTTGTTTTCCTTCGATGTCAGTAGACTGAATCGAAGGAACTGCGGCAATGCCTACTTCATTGGAAACAAGTCTCGGTAGATAAACCAAAGACTGGCCAGGCAGCGAAGAGAACCTTCGAACAAAGTCTTCTGGCTTGAAGTGAGCCGAACACACGTGAATTTTGTGTCGGCTCCCACTTAGCTCTCTTCTTCTTTACAAACTGTACCCACAGCTTTCTCCTTTGCTTTGCTAGCGGCCGATCATCTTCAGGAAAAGGTATCTTATGAAGAGCTATTCCTTTCTTTCCATCTGGACAATTAGAGCACCCAAAAACTACACACCGGTGTGGCATTTTCCACACAAATTTTGAACTAAAGTACTAGCACACCATGAATCTTACATACACTATTTACTATGCCTTTACTATGATAAAAACTTGTGTTCTCCCTTTGACGTCATAGCCCAGACTTCTACGGGTGTTGTTTCACTCAGTCATTATTACATAGGAAGCCCAAAATAGCACTTTTTAGTGGTTTTAACGGCCTCGAAAAAATACCAAGACTTGTCAGAATCAAAAAAAATTTTCACCAGAAGTCTTAGAATAACTTCTATTTTTATATAAAAAAGGAAAAAAATACAGGTCATAGGCACTTTAAAGTGTCATCAAATATTGGATTTTGGTTCAATAAACGCTGGGTTAAAATATATGATACCCTTTTTATTGTGCTTAATGAAGAAGGAATTGTACTTACCTGGAAACTCTGTAAAGGGACAAAATTTTCATCAGTTAAAAGTGTTTTGACACAGTTGAAGGAAAGACTTGATAACCATGTAAACAAGCCAACCTTATTCTTAATAGACAATTGCTGTACATGGAGATCCAAGCTTAACCAGATATTTCCAGAGATTGATGTAAAGCTGGACATTTTTCATGCCTTACAGAGAATTATACAAAAAATCCCCAGAAAGAAAGGGTGCACTGAAGCACTTAAGCTGTTACGGAAACAGCTAATACAGTCGTTGAAGAATTGAATCAGAAACTCGGCTGACATTGGAAAAGAGAGATGAATGGTCACTCCTACTCCAGACATCACGGTGAAAAATATTGACATCTTCTTAACACAGTGGGAAGGAGTGGAAATAGATTCAATTAAATTATTGCCTTCGGCTGCAATAAAAGAAATTGAAAAGTTAAAATGTCATGTTGAAAAAGGTTGTTTATCAAACATACCACCATCAGCTGGAACAAATAAAAATGAAGCCTTGCATAGAACCCTAAATAAATCACTAAAGCATTCCAGGATTGGCCTCGAACTAGCAATTGCTTTTCTTGGAATATTCTTTTACCGATGGAATGAAAAAAAGCTGGCCAAACAGGGCAAGAAAAGAAATATCGCTTTTGTTCACCCGGTAGAGACCTATATGAGAAATGACATGACATTATTGACTGACAATGAAGTAGAACACTTTGGTGGATCACTAGCAAGTGCTGAAAAGATAGAAGCCACGAGCTGTGAGTTTTCAGAGAACCTTGCTGACCCCAGTGAGGTTATAGATTGTATTAATTCTTTATTGTCAGAACACAATGCTGAGTATGCTTCCAGTGATGACAGTGAAGATAGTTTGCCACCTGCTGACAGTGATCACAGTAGTGGGGAAGAGGATGACAGTTTTTTGCTAAGCAATGTTGGAATTGCAAATGCCATTGAACAGGCATCAAATTTGAGCTTTTTAGCCAAGATATTGGAAAATGTTAAATGTGAGATTCCATTATCAAGAAATGCCACTAACCTTCTTCATCTCAAAAATTCACTTTCTCTTCTGTCTACTGTGGAAAGCAATGAGAATGATAGCAGTAACTTGAAAAATCTTGATGATTTACTTTTGATAAACAATATGGAACGAATACAAATTGCTGGGAATGGTAACTGTTTTTTTGTATCTCTGACAACTATGATACAGCATCAACTGGTAACTGGCACTTTAAGTAATGAAGTTAAGGCACATATTGAAAACCTAGGAATTAAGCTTGCCTCTGAGAGTACTGAGCAAATTGCATCCTCATTGCGCCAAATTATTATCTGCCCAAGATATAAAATTCTCAACAACACTCCAATTTTTCTTGCGTATGACATGAATTTTGCTGGCCATTATGATGCTCTTAAGAAATGTGACACTTTAAGACCAGTGAATGAAGATCATGAAGAAAGTGGCACCTCTCTCAGTGACAATCAACCGCCAGTATCGTGCCGGTGTGGGAAAGGGGCAAAAAGAAAAAAGAAATATTTCACTTCCTGCCACGAATTCAAAAGTGGTTGCAAGTGTTTCCAAAATTTTGTTGGATGTAGTACTTATTGCCAGTGTTTAAATTGCATTAACCCTAGAGGAAAAAGAAATCCAGAAGGGACACAAATTCCATGTGCATCCCGTAAACGAAGACATCACGAAAACACTACCGAAAGGTTAGGTGGGAAAGTATACACAGAAACCAAGGCAGGTGGAACAACAACTATACACTGGACGTTGTTTGAAGAACTTGTCTTGATGCACATTTTGCTTGCTCTTTTGGCAAGAGACAATTTAGAACCTGAGACACTGTCCCATGAATACAACCATGTTGTTGACTCTGTTGATTCTTCCAACATTAGACATTGTTTAGGTAAGAAGACAAGTAGACAGGTTTCACAAAAGCTATCAGTATTTTTGAATTGCCAACATGTATTTGAGACCCTTATAAGAGAGCAAGCTAGACTTAATTTTAATTGAGTGGTTTGTACAGCCAAAGTAGGGAAACCAAGTGCTGCTGCCATATGATAGATTTATAAGAATAAATACTAATTAATAGTTGCTATTTGATATCTACAATGGAACTAGAACAGTTCATGACAAAAAGAGTCATACACAAGAGAACACATTATGATAAAACTTTATTGTGTATATTTTGTTCTAGTTTTGTGATAACAAATATTAGCTACTAACTAGTATTATTAGTATTTGCTTTTACTATTTTTTTTATGTTTTAATTTGTTATTTAATGTTCTTGTTAAATGCAAAATTGATAATGGTAATTGAACTGAGTGGAGTGCAATTTGGTCTGAAATCAAACGAGTGATCACAAACTTGCACGACCGCGTAGCAGGAGAGCAATTTGTCAATCACAAGTTCGATTTCAGACCAAAATTGCATGACACGAAGTTCGATTACCACTTAATTATATCCATTTCGAAATCACTACTGTAGGAATTTAAAATTTAAATCCATTTTTTCAATTTCATCCATTTTCACCTAGAAGGCCTCACTCAAAATTTTTTCTCGTGCTTTGAATTGGCTTTTGTTTTCTGTTATCTGATTGGTCAAATTTCATGTTTTCTGCAATTTCATTGGCTCTTCAAAAACATAAAGTTATAAATAAAAAAGAGTATAACGCGACGTTTCGGTGCTCAGCCTGCACCATTCTCAAGCAATAAAGTGAAAAATTATAAAGTCAATGTCTATATACGAAAATATTAGTACACAAATTTGCAATTAAACAAAGAGTTTAGCCCGGAGGGAGTCCGACTGCACGTTCAAAGTGGGCCGTCTATCTTGTATTCTTCAAAAACAGTTTGATTTACAGTTGATTTCGTAAAACTTCGGCCTCTAAGTTCCCGAGGTTCGTTCGGAAGTTCATAACTTGTTTCCGAAGTATGCAAATTTTTACGAAGTTCCCGGTGAACATTCGAACTTCGTCGTGAACTTCGTAACGAACTTTGGAACGAAGTTGCGAAGTTTATTTTGAGCGCGAAAACTGAAATATACGTACCCCATACGTACATTTCATGGCCAATTCCTTTATAAAACAGGGTCAAGCAATTCCAGCAAAAGTTCGCGAAGAAATAGTTGAGAGATGGTTGAACGGTACCACTCAAAATCAAATTGCAAGAGATTTGAAAGTAGCGAAGAGTACCATTTGGGGCATTATTGATAACTTTGTCAAGCGCAGAAATTGCAACAGGGCGACGGGAGGAAACAATACGCGAACAGTATGCACCGATGATGTTGTTGTTTACACAGAATACTGTAAGCAGAGAAAGCCAAGTACAACAGCCAGGGAAATACAACGAAAATTGGTCGAAAACCAAGTTTGTTTGGTTCAAAATACCCCTTCCGCTTCTTCAATTTCCCGATCGATTCGTGAAGATCTTGGATATTCTTTGAAACGACTAACTGTTGTTCCAAGAGAATCATTAACAAACGACTGTCAACAAAGATTAATACAGTATTTATCTGCTATTGTGTCAATAGATCCGACAAGAATGCACTTCTTTGATGAATCGTCTGTAATAAAAACTACGGGAAATCGACATTACGGCCACGCGCCAGTTGGCAAGCCTGCCATTGAAGTGCAGAGATACGCCTCGAACGCCACGTTTACTGTAAACTTACTCCACAGTTTATTTGGAGTTGATCATATGAATATCATTCAAGGACCTTCTAACGGTTTAGAATTACTTAACTTTTTTGCCGAAGCCTTGGAAGAACTAGACATATTAGGTAATCCTGTACTGAAACAAGATGACTTTATTATTATGGACAATTGCGGATTTCATCACGCGAGGCTAGTGGAACCAGTGTTAAGAAATATGCTTGCTCTAAACGGATGCAATTTACTATATCTACCTCCATATCACCCAGTGTACAATCCATGTGAATATTGCTTTAGAGTGCTGAAAGGGTGGCTACGTAGGAATACTGAATTAGCGGAAAATCACACAGAAATTGCAATATATGATGGTTTGAGCAGGGTCACTCCTGGCATGTCAAGGAACTTCTTCAGGCATTGTGGTTATCTCTAGCTTCCCCCCGGGAAAAACATATGCGTATCACAAAGAAATTACTAGTTCCTCAACTCGAAAATAAGTCAAAACAATTTGAAATTAGTTTTGAAGCTGTCATTCAAATTTTGATTTTTAAAAACTTGTCTACCATACTACTCATGAGTATCAGTTCAAATAGTTATACACTTTAACCGTAAAAAGTTTGTTGTTAATACCAAAGGAAAGTGTAGTGTTTTTTATATTCATAACAACATCTGATGTGAAATCTACAAGTTAATTAGTTCATTTTCTCACCAGTTAATTAGTTTGATCATTTTCTCACCATTAGCAGATTGTCAAAGTCTAGACATCAAAACACCCATGTTTTTTTATCATCAAGTTTATTACAACATTCATTAAATAAAATCGTTTTACAAACTGTAAAAACATGTTAATAGCAAATAATTAAAGTTGAGTTTTACAGTAAATCAAATTGTTTTATCATAATATGGGAGCAGAGTTAGTAACTCTGATGGGAGCAATAAAATATGAACAATCAGACTAGTGACTCGTGACTAGTATTTTATAAACAAGATAATGGTTTAAGTTATTTAGATCAATTGTGCAAAACTGAGTTGCAATTAAACAATAAAAACAAAGTCTACTGGGAGCGACTGCACTTGGTATTTAGTGTTTTCACTCTCTAATATTTCAAGATACCGTCAGTCGTAGCTAATTATGCGTCATCTTATGATAATGTGAACAAACTAGCCCATGACAGGCAACACAAGAAAACACAACTTTTGTATAACGTTAAGTGATTTTTTTTAACCGTGAAAGAAAAAAATGGCTTACCATCAACTGTAGCTTTACGCAAAGCCGGAATAAAATAATAAAGACAAAATATTTTCGGCCTAATTCAAGTATCAGAAAAAAGAAGATATTGCGATAAGGAGCAAGAAACACGAAAGATGTATAAAATATTTTTGATGATTTTGCTATAAATTTTCAAGGGTTAAATAAAACCACTCACAAGAAAATATGTACATTGTTAAAACATGCTACTAGTAGTTTGCTAATTTACTAATCCTCAACCATATCTGCCGCTGTGGCTAATGTGTCCAGATTGCCAAACTGCGAGTTTGGACATTCTAATTTATTTTTTGAGTTGGGTGATCCCTGCCCCAAGGAAACCTGATGAATATTAGTAGTATTTAAAGAAGCAACAGGCAGAATACTATGCTGGAATGGGGGTGTATAATGCTGGTATATAGCAGTCGGCATCTGAAAAGGTTGATTTGGAAACTGATTATAAGGATTATTATTCAAACTATTTACCGCTGGGTTATTTGTTCCCATTCCATAACCAAGAAATGGGCTATAATAATTCATGTATGGTGGATAACTGTTACCATTATCAGTTGACGCTGTATTTGTTGTACTAGTAGAGCTGGGGAACTTGTTAGGCGCTACTTTAACAGGTGAATCTAGAAAACTAGATTTATCACGATGTTGTCCCTTACTTTTCTTCTTTCTCTTCGCCTTTTTCTTGTGCTTTTTCCTCTTTCGATCTTCTACGCTGCTTTCAGATGATGTCGACGAGTCAGATAGCTCTGAGTCCGAGTCCTCATGATCATGAAGAGAGAGACCTTTTTTGCATTTACTAATAAGTAACCTCAGCTGCTCCTCGTCGTTTGTTGTCTCGGGAGGAATTTTGCCGCCAAGGTGCTCTCTTATCATACGAACATCTCGCATGAGTTTAGGCTTGTTTGTTCTGTAGTTGTTATCGACTTTGTATAGCCTCGGCGTTAAGCTCTTTATAAATTGATGTTCGCTACTGCTTGAAAATTGATTCATGGACTTGACTTCGTTCTCTAGCTCATTTATTAAATCTTTCTTCTTTTTTCTTTCTGTTTTAAGCGAGTTTAATCTGCTAAAATACTCGGGGTGCTTATCACGTATGCCACAGTAGGTGTAATCTGTGCATTTGTCGTACTTACAAGCGTTTGTGCTTTGGTTTCGGTGGCCACGGTGGTGGCAATTACCGCAAACAGTCCTACGTGTTCCTAAGTTCGGCGGCTCTTTCACTGTTATGTCCATCGACTCTATATTTATGTCAAATTCTTGTAGTTCATCTTTGGCCTTTCTGATTTTATCCGTCAATTTTTGTTCTTCGTATTGTAAGGCTTTCAAAACGTTCTGTCAAAACGAAAATAAACACATTAGTTTTGATAAACAGCGTGCCTTGAATTGGCGCCAAAATGATTCTGGATTATATTAAAATCCTGAGTATACTAACCTTTTTAGCTGGCTTTTCTTTGCCTGCTGCTTCAGTGACAGTGGACTTAGCTTTTGAAACCTTTGTTTTAGTTGGAAGTGGAGACTCGTCTCTTAGAAGTTGAATTTGATATTTTATAACTGCTTTCGTTCCAAGTGATGCGTTTGGAAACATGAGCATAACTTGATCATCGCTGATCAGTTTGATTTTAAGTCTTGTAGTAAATTGGTTTGCCTTTAAAGTACCATATACCAAGGAAAATGTCTCTTCATCCAGTTGGTCTGACATCCAGGACATCATCCACTTACTTAGTTCATCAGTCCATTGAGGTGAAGACATCTTGCTCGCGCTCAAAATGAACTTCGCAATTTCGTTCCAAAGTTCGTTACGAAGTTCACGACGAAGTTCGAATGTTCACCGGGAACTTCGTAAAAATTTGCATACTTCGGAAACAAGTTATGAACTTCCGAACGAACTTCGGGAACTTAGAGGCCGAAGTTTTACGAAATCAACTGTAAAACTCAAAATGGTGCGATTCGTGAATAAATCGCACTGCTGAGAAACAATCAGATTGCAGGATTTGCTAGTGATTTCAAAATGGATATAATTAATATCAAAATTGTTTACATTTATTATTGACTGAGCTCTATGAACTTGAGCGGGCACATACAATAATAGTAAATCGGACAAACTTCTGGCACCCTGGGTGTTTTGGCTATAAACTGTAACAAATGAAAGAACTAATGACAAAAGATATTACATTCAATATATTTGACTGCAATGAAATACAACAATAATCCATGAAATGCAAATTTCTATTTTGTACAAATTTGTGCAAATTAAAAAATACTCCAGTTTCACAGTTGTACTCTACTGTGGCAAGAAATCAAAATAATACATTTTCACAGTTTAATTGCGTTCACTCTACTTGACAATAAATTATCCTATTATCATATATTATGATAATTATTATAATCCCAAGATTAATGTTTATCCACATTGCAGTCTTTATAAATGCATAAATGAAATAAAAGCAAACAACATAAGGGGCGGATCCAGAGATTTTGAAAGGGGGGTGCGCCTAATAGATTCTGTTTGTCTGTTTTAATTATGCAGATCATGTGAATGTTATATCATATATAACTTTGAAATGAAATTAGTCAATTCACCACGAAAGGATAATTATTCAAACAATGAATCATTTATTCTTTTGGCAAATCATACATGCACAATATGCATCTGTAGTATAATGGGAATAAATCACATCTGGAAAATAGTTGTTAGGTGATTCAAGCAACAAGTTCAAAATAAAACCAGCCACTATACTTATTATCAGGCCTTAATTTGCAAAAAGGGGCGGGGCACCCCCTGGATCCGCCCCTGAACACCTCAGACCACAAGATCAGCCATATTTTCACTAGAGATTGCAAGAAACCATGACTGCAAAAGATAAACTTCCATATATTGTTGTTTTATTTGAGTTTGCTATCAATCAGATGAAGAATAAAAAGTTATTTATCTAATGTTGTTATCCTGCAAGCAACCTGAGTCTTGGTTGCTTAAAAGTCCCTGATGATTGAAGGGATGTTATATATATTTACAAAGTTTTAATTATTGCATGCAAATCTTTTAACAGGTAGAGTGAAGTTGCAAAACCCATGAAATAGATATTAAGCTAATACGCCTTAGTATTTTAATAGGTGTATTAGCTTAATATTTATTTAAAAGTAAAAGTCTCTAATTTCATTGTTTTCTTTTATGTGTATTTGACTATTATACCTTGGATATTACATCTTTTTCATGGGTTTGATATCTTCACTCTATTCTACCAATAACTTTATAATTTTCAACACTACTGAGACACTTTTGTCTTCTCAATACATTTTATTGACCTGCAATGAAATCATGGAAGAAACATATAACATTACATCCCTTCTGTTTGTTCAACATTGTTTTTTTCTTTTCTGAAGAAATTGTATCCGCTAAGGTAAAAAATTATAGAAATGCCAATTTCGGTAAGGTTCATGTTAGAACAAGAGAAAATAGGCCTTAAAGGGGCACTTGGACCAATAACAATGGGAATTTAAAATAAATCGGAAGCGATAATGTATACATAAAAGTGATTGTACATATAAAACCAACTAAAATTGACAAATCATTTACTTCGAATCTAAATGCTAATAACTTTAGAGAATTTGTGTATCTCATTTGGATGAAAGCAAAATATTGCTTCATGGTATTCATTGTGTTCATATAGATAGGATTCAGTAAGCTTCAATTCATTTTAAATTTTCATGGATTTTGGTCCAAGTGCCCCTTTAAACCAGAACTTAGCATTTTAGCTTAACTGTTACTGTATTTAACTATGACAATATTCTAAATAATTTTTTAAATCATATATAGATATATATATTGTAAATATAAAATCATTCAACTGAAATATATATGTAGTCACCTTGTAATTTCCTTGGATACATTTGTGTGCTCATGCATCATATAACTATGGCAACTAATATATGCTGTATTTATAAATTTTGTACACTTTTTTAGATAAGAATTCATAAATAATTAAATAGATAATTTTTAAAATCATATATACACGTGTATATTGTAAATATAAAATCATTCAAATGAAATATATGTTGTCACCTTGCATATTGCTTTGGATAAACTTTTGTGCTCATGCATCATAAAACTATGGCAACTAACATATTTGCATTCTATAAATTGTGTACATTTTTTAGATCAGAATTCATGTTTTTTGCTTTGTGATACACTCATTATTGCATAAGCTTAACTGTAACTGTATTTAACTATGACAATATTCTAAATAATTTTTCAAATCATATATAAATAATTATTATACTGTAATTAAAACATCTTTCAAATGAAATATATGTTGTCACCTTGCATATTGCTTTGGATAACTTTTTGTGCTCATGCATCATAAAACTATGGCAACTAATATATTCTGTATTTTATAAATTTTGTACATTTTTTATATCAGAATTCATGTGTTTTGCTGTCATATAATCACATTTTCACATTGTGTTAAAAGCAATAAAAAATATGCAGAAAATCAAACCTAGGTAAATATCATCCAAAATCAACCAACATTAACAGTGCCAATGCATCAAATAACTTGTAATAGTTTGATTATTACAGCCATTATACTCAACTAGTGTGGCTACTTGTGGCTTCATGCTCCAGAATAGATTCCTTATTCCTTGAGGTTATTCTTTCATCTTCTTTATTAAAACATGCTGAATATTCCTCCAAAGATATTCCATGGGCTGCTAATTTGGACTTACACTCTTCATCTGGCTGTGTTTTGAAGAACACCTTCAGCTTGTTTACTGTTTTAAAGGTGCCCAAACCATCCATTTGCAACTTCTCCATAGAGGTTTGCACTACTTGTGAAGTTGGTCTACTTCTCGAGGAGAATGATGTATATGTCCGCCTTGCTGTGGTGAATGGTCCAGGAGACTTGATAATTGCCTTTTGAATCTCTTCAGTACTTATTCCGACTTTAACTGTTGCATCTTTGGGTCTTATCTCACAGCACTTTTGTCATGGAAGGGAAACAAAATAGCAGATTAATTTTAATTATTAATTAATTATTTTAAAATTTATTAACTCACAGTTCACTCTTCCAATAACTTAGATTGGGTGGAAATGCTATTGTGTGCCTATTTGGTTAAAATAATAAAAACTTATGTAATATTTTATCAAAGAAAATAACTTACCAGTTCAGAAATTCCCTTAAATGTCTCGAGGGTCTCTATCATTGTAATTGCCATATTCATGGTGTCCATGGAAATCTTGTCTGGTGTTTTCCCAGTCTCATGGGAAATGGCCTTTTTTAGTCTTTCATACAAGACGTGCATATTAAGTGCAAGACGGAGGACTTGAGTGTTGCGTTTGGCATTGTGGCATTTTGACTCCGCATGTACAGGTGCATTGGATTGTGATGATGGCACAATGTTTTCTTGAGGTTTTGCAAACTTGAAAAATGCCTCTTTGGCACTGGCATTAAGTTTGTATGTTATTTTTTCGTCGCTGTTATGCTCTGAAAATATATTTTCAAAGACTACTTTTAACGACTTAACAGGCAGTTCTTCTAACTCGTTGGACATGCTGGCCATCTTCTCCAAATCTTTTTCTACCTTGGACTGATAGAAAAACAGGATTCGTTCTGAGAGGCCATTCTCAGAATCGAGGATTTTCGGCCATGCCTTCTCCAAAAACTAGCATGGTGTGGTAAAGGCTAGTAATGATGCACTGGCTGAGGACGTGCCACTCCTTTTGCCTTTGCTCCCCTTCAGTACATACCAGCAGTCCCCATCATAGAGCTTGCAGAGTCTCTCCATTGACATATACACTTGCGACGACTTTGTGGGGCTGGCAAGTTTCATCAGAAAGGAATGCGCTTCATCAATACAGATGATTGGTACATGCGAACTTGAAATAACGTGATTAAATAGACCATTTGTTGAGGTGACATCTAGTAGAAGCGTAGAGTCAATCTTTCTCTCCAAATGGTCTATTATTGGGTCGATACATCCCAGATGACATGCCGGTGTCTTTCCAGATCCAGAAGGGGAAATGGCGACCAAAAAGAGGTTTCCACGCTCTTCATAGGTGCTAAAGACCTCTATAGCAGTCTTCCCTACTAAAGCACTGGTGGATGTCAGAGCACTGAGGAGCAGTAGTTCTGGGGTGGTGCCATGACTCGATGCATAGACACTGAACCAGTTTCTTAGTTCTTCTGGCACTACATTGTCAAACGGGAAAATCACTTCGGCTGGTTTTGTCTCAACGTCTTTCAAGGATCGTACTTCACTTTCGCCGTCCATTTTATGAGGAACAGGAGCAAAGAATACAAGAAATTATCAATTTTTGGCCACCTAGTTCGCCTCGATTGGAACAGTATCGCGTATCGAAAAAGCGCGCGAACACGAGACCGCTGGACAAAATGAGCCTACCACAGGGAACCCAAGTTCTCATACAGATGCCTCAAAAGGCCCCAAATGAGAGGGAGGGGAGGGTCCATGATATGAGAACCACGAGAACCAGGAGAACTACGAGAACCACAAGAACTACGAGAACCACGAGAAGAACCAGGAGAACCAGGAGAACCACAAGAACCACGAGAACAACAAGAACAACAAGAACCACAAGAACCAGGAGAACTACGAGAACCACGAGAACCACGAGAAGAACCACAAGAACCAGGAGAAACAGGAGAACCACGAGAAGCAAATATGATGAATTTTTTTAAAAAATACGGGGTTGCTTTATTGAAACATTCTAGATATAATAGTGCAATACGCTAATTATTTATATTCCTTATTGATACAATTATTATGTTAAACAAAGCATCGTGACGTCAGCTGTGCTTATTACACCGAAGATCAGCCACATTTTGAGGGTTGAAAAAAAAATAAAACAAACATTTTATAGACAGAATTTACATTTAAACTGCAATAGCTTATTATAAATAAATGACAGCAATGAATATGATTACTATACATATATCATATAGTTATACATTTTAGGGTGGAACTGGGGTGGAATTTGAGTCCGTAGTAATTTGTTGGGGCCATGTGTCCAAAAAACTTCGAATAAATTTATTATTATTATTATTATACAACTGTGACGTAAATTTACCAAATAAGGAATAGAGAACTAAGCAAATATGAGGCTGTGTTATACATATATGTTGAAAACCTGTTTGCCGACGTTATTCACAGCTTTTTTTTTTCTTGGTTCAGCTAATTCCTAAGGCTTACAAAATTAGACTCACAGTTTCTAAAAATTGGCTTCGTTCTAGGCTCACACATTAGTCTCATTAATTTGGTTCACATGGGTTAAAATGAAATCACCCTTAATCTCATTTAACTATTTCCCCAATTCTTTGCCTGAAATGTTATGTACTGATTTTTGAATGAAGTTATATATTATGTATGACAATTTACATATGTATGTATTAAACAATTATTGGATGAGGTTGAGCATGATATCGTAAATTATCAAGACCAAGGCCATGTTATCTGCCGAAGCCGTAGGCTGAGGCTGATAAAACGGCCGAGGTCTTGATATTTACGATATCATGCGAAAACCGAATTCAATAATTGTAAATTTTTCAATTTTGTAAACTAAGAATAAAGATTTAATTCTGCTGTCGAAAAAATAGCAAACGTATCTCCATTTCCATTGTGACCTTGGGTGAACTCGACATGATAAATGTATTATCTGTAGGTAAAACCTACAGATAATACATTTATCATGTCGAGTTCACACGATATCAAGGATTGGCTGAGGACTCTCGGCCAATCAGAAGCGAGATAGTGAGTAAAATGTATAATAATACCTTTTATTGAGTCATCTTCATCAAGGATCACCAATAATTAGACAAATAATGAAATTAATAAATAATCAATTTAATTTAATTTGTTATTCTTAAATATTGAGCAGATTTGGTATGAGTGTGAAAAATAATGGGCACATGACATGGATACAGTTTTAGCATGTACATGGCACAGAGTTGTGAATAATTTCATACTCAGTACGACACTGACAAGGTCGCAACAAGGCAGGATCCATGTGTACGTTTTTCATAGTTATACAAAAACTGCTCTAAAAAAAGAGGCAATGCATACTTAAGAAGACAAAGTTCATGTAATACAGTGGAGCTTCTATTATGGACACTTTTATATTATTGATGCCTCTAATATTACAAACAGCTATTTTACGTCCACAAAAATTGCCATTTATAATTCAAATCACCATTCAATTGTATAAATGCTGATACTTTTCTCTGGCTATTCTGTTTTTCCATTAGAGAGGTCCCACTCTCAGTAATATATTAATAAGGTAAAATTATGAATTTATTAATTCTTTTTTTTTTGTTATGTAACAATATAATTCTATATTAATTTTAATATAAAGATAAAGTTAATCAAAAATATATAATTACCAAGCACACCAACAGCATCATCATCATTTTTCTTTTCAGCATCTAATTTTATAACACGAAAAAAAGTATATGAATTTTTCGTTCTAATTATGAACTAGTAATTTATGGCATTAGAACCATCAAATTGTCTTTGTTTGCTGAATTAAGATCCTAACAGGCCCATAGTGTGCTCTGAGAGCAAGGGGTGCATTTGTTAATAGATAGCGTGCTTCCAGATTGGGGGGTGCCTTCATGAATAATTGTCTCCTGTTATGAGCAAATCAACATTTCACTATCACATCACTCCTGTAAGAAATTCAAAAAATCCGCACTCACATACAACACTGAGCCCTGCAGAACTCAAACCCAGGCTGCCTAGCTTTGTGAGAGGCAAGTGCTGAGCATCTCTCTGCTATAAAAGCCAAGCATTCTTCCCTTTTCAATTACCTTCTTGTTCATTACGATGATGGTAACCACATTCTGATCATCAAAAAGACAAACAAATTTAATATTTCACCAGAGTTTATATTTGACAAGGAAAAAAAAAAAATTTATGACTAAAATGAAATGTAACATGTTAGGTATGAATACATCTTCTTACATTTAATTTATATAATAAGTTAAAGTTGTTTCACATTTAAAATATCCCATATCAAGCTACATATACACGTATTTCAAATAACGTTGACAATGGGAAATGGTCGATCTGAGACCAATAGGAATTGTGGGAGTCTATTAAATTACAAATCCATTGTTGTAATTATGACTGAATATTAATACTTACTTCTGGCATACTATTATCTGTGATTCAGTACCATTCTGGTGTGTCTATATGACAATGCATTTGTAATTTAATAAACTCCCACAATTCCTATCCGTCTCAGATCGACCATTTACCATTATCAACGTTATTTGAAATAGGTGTATACAAAATACCTTCACCACTGGAGATAGAATAGTCATCATCTTATAAAGAAAAATTCAAAAAAAATTAGCATACAACATAATAATCACACAACAATAATGCTCTTCATTAAATTTTGCAATTTTCTATTATTATTCATTGTAATTTTGCAGGTGCAAATAAATTATTTATTTGCACCTGCAAAATTACAATGAATAATAATAGAAAATTGCAAAATTTAATGAAGAGCACAGCTATCTAAAATAGCTGGAAAGCTTAACGAGTTAAACAGCTAAAAGGACACGAAGTTTGCTAATGAGAAGTTTATTTATATAAGGAAGGAAGATAATTTACCGTAACTAACTTATAAGAGCATTCCATCTGAAACAACATAAGCTTACTAGCTACAGATAGAGAGCAAATCGCTGTATATTTACTTCTTATTTCAAATCCATGAGACCCACAACGTCCTTTGGTCTTGGAATGCCCTATTCATTATTCAGTATTCAACGTTTTTTGAAATAGCTGTATAAGCTTACAGATCCCATGAATACAGCCAAATTATATGAGCTTAAGCTTATATACCATAAGCTTACTGTTTTTCATTTGATTAGGAGTAAGGTTATCGAAGGCAATAAATCTCAAAATAGTATTAATTTCCTCATTTTTTGTTGTGTGTGTGTTTGTGTGTGGTTCTTCTCTAAATATATTGCATAGATTAACAACAGAGGACATTAGTTTTTCCAAAGATGGAGATAAAGATATTATTTATTTTAACAAATAATTTCTTAACTTTTTTCCTTCATACAATAGTAAAACAGAAGAAAGCTAGGGAAAAAGTAAGAAATTCTATAAGGTAATTTATAAAAAGAATATTTACTCAGTTAATCTCATCTATTAATAATAAAAAATTCTTACCTTTTATCCCCTTGAAGTGAAACTAGTTGAAAGAAACATAAAAGAGAAGAAAGTTAGGAAAAAAGTAAAAAATTCTATAAGCTAAAACAATTATTTTTTTTGTAAAAAAAACGCGTCGGAAGGGAGTTAGCAATGGCTCAATATACAAGATTATTTGATGACGTTTACTGCTAACTAATGAACTCAAAGATTTTTACTACATTTATAGGTCTTGTACATGAATTTGCATATAAGGACAAACGAAAAAACAACAATAAACAAATATTTGCTAATTAACTATGCAACTGAAATCTCGTGGGCCTTTTAATTGTCCTTCCGGATCGTGACGTACGGAACTGTACAACAATATCAAGTACACAAATTTCATATATTTACCTTTTCGCTTTTTGGCTTTGTTTTTTTTCCTATCGACAGTCGCTTTGGAATCTTCAAAGTTTGCCATTTGCAAGGCCAGCGTTGCATTTTCTCCCTCGGACACAGTCGGGATTTTAGACATTTCTGGGAACGGTGTCGAGTTAGACACTGCAGTAGTGCTCGACAGCTTGTTAGAACTATGCGAAAGAGTTTTTCTCCACAGTCTCCCCTTGTCATTGGTTTGTTCTCGAAGAGTGTTTTTGTGTGCCAATACGTGATTGGACTGGCACATTTATTGCAAGTGCAGTTTGCATACGGGCAAACTCTCTGGTGACCTTTTAGAAGTTCAACTTGGCCATGTAGATGACATCTTGTACAGGTTCTACTTGACAAACTGAAAGTACAGCTAGCTATCTCTGAGGTAAAATCAGTAATAAATGTGAACTTGTTTTACTGGGACAGGAGCCTTTTATATCTGTATGTGTCAAATGCATGCCGTTGTGTGCACAAAGCTGTCGGTGTGATATTCATGCATCTAATGCCTTTACAGCTGTATTCAATGTATATTTCACATGTATTCACAAAAAAACGATTTGAAAACTGAGAGTTGTGAAAAATTTGTGCAACCACGAAAGAAATTTGGAATGTCACATAATCTTTTTTTACGTGCTAATGAGTAAGGCACCGTCCACACATATCCGGATTTTTTTGTTTTTTGAAAACGAACACTTTTTAACTGTATTTCTATGCAAGTCCACACGTTCACGAAAAATCTACATTTCAAAAGAAAACTCATCCGGATTCAGCATCAGGTATCGCTGGATACGTGTAAACGGGGCCTTGGACAGTGAAATAACAAGCAAATTAGGATACACACGTGCGTAGCTGATATGATTTGACAAGTTGCGAGTATACACCAATAACCTTTGCGTAAACGACGCTTTACTAAAATTCTTGGTGCCAGTGGTTAAATCATTTGTTGAAAAAATACGGAATACCACAAGCTAGCGCACTGTCTGTCAAAACGTTAATCTCAAAGTTAAACCGATGCCGTGGCATTTAAATCAAAAAGGTGGTTGCTACAGATATGGCTATACTTATCTGACTACAATGTCTACTGCAAACACTACCAGAATCTGCCAAGTGTCCTACAACTGTGTTGACAAGTTTGTAGAATCGTTTCAACAAAAAGCAACATTAACACCAGCGATTAATAATAATGCAAGACCAAAGAAAATAGCATGGTGGATGGAGGCATATCTGGAGGCTCTAGTTGTAATATATCCCACGATTTATCTGATATTATTGCTTGCCGTTGACTTCATTTTAGCCCCAAGAGATATCCCTTCTATTACAACAATAGTAAGACTACTAACTGAGCTTCGTGAAACCCAAAAGAAATGCGTACATGTTGCTACAGAACGAATGTCTCCATACAATCGTAGCTGTCGACAGCTATTCTTTCAGTGGAGGATAACAGTTGATCCAAGTCATGTTTATTTTTTTGACGAAAGCTGCTTCAATAGTGAAACAGATAGCCGTGAATATGGGCAAGTCTGGAGTCGCATGCCCATCTTTTCGGCCAAAGAGTAAAGCGCGTATTGGAAAATTTTCCGTTCTTGGTGTTTGTGGTTTTATCGAAGGAGTGGTACAAGTGATTCCTATTGCTGGAAATTGCACAGCAGATATTATAGTTGAATCTATTGAACACCAGGTATTGCCATTACTACCAAGAAATGTATTTTAAGTAGCTGACAACGCCAGTGTTCACAATGAGCAAATACTTCGTGCGATTTTACGTCGAAAAAAAACATTACACTTGTTAAACTACCGGCATATGGATATGACCTAAACCCAATTGAAATTATATTTGGCCTGGCAAAGGCTATTGCACGTTCCACTCCTGGATTCATTATGCAAAATCCCTTGCTTGCTATTATAAATGCTTTTGAACAAATTAGCCCGTTAGATGTCAGGAAATTCTATCAACGTTCATGGAAAATCTCAGTGTAATCACCTCGGAACTACGTTGTATTGTTTTATAATTATTTGTTCAATAGCACTATTACACTTTAATACACTTTATTACTCTTTACCTATTACACTTTGTTTCATGGGTTAATGAAAACCACTCTATCAATTTTATGTTAATTAGTTTGAGCATAATAGTACTAAATAAATCAATGTCATTGTCATTGTCAATCAATAAATTTATTGCTACCTTGGTGAGTGATTTGAAAGCACAGAATTCATGGAACCAAATGATATTCATTCATGATCGCTCAATGGATCTATGACAGTCAAATTTCCTTACTTGATTATAGTTCATTTTCTTATCGTTTTTTTCTGTTTTTTTTATATCTTTTGAATAAAAAAAAACATTTCAAAAATCTGAGACACGTTTTTTAAGATCATATTGTTATTTATCATAATCCAAAGTTTCAGTTCGATCCAATGTAAACCAAAAGAGCTACAATGTTTTTAAAACGATATTTTGGTCACTCAAAAACTGAGGAGAAAGCCAATAACTTTTTTTGTGTCACGAAGCAGAAAATTCCATATTGATTTTGAAAACTACGTTTATTTAGCTTCCAGAAAATGTATACTATTATATAATAATATCGAAAAAGCAGCGCGAAATTTTGGTCGCGCGTAAAGTAATATCGAAGGCCTCAAACGTATCCTGATACCTTAAAAATCAAAGCTTCGCGTGCTGCTCCATGAATAGATGTTGCCTTAGCAAGAAGAACCTTCCAGAACATTAACAATATTTTGAAACCCTGTTGATCTTGCGAAATTGACGTGCAAATAACGAATAATAAATGGAAATCACTAAAAACAGAGCTGAATGTGAAATCCATTTTGATTTTTAAGAAAGTTTTTAGACACCCACGGTCAACACTTCATCGTTCTCGATTAGCTAATGACATTTTGATTCAGATTGACTGAAGTCAGCTACTGTGTCAAAAATAGACTAAATAACGTTAGACACACACACACACACACACACACACACACACCCCCATCCACCAAGTAAACTGGGGACTTGGGTTATATATCTACAATATGGGGACTACATGAAAAATATTATAAAAACAGCTGAAACTTTTTGTGAGGATTTAGTTTAGCTTAGAGAAAAAGATTTTAGTTTCAAATATTTATTTTTCCCGTTTTTGCATAGTGGGGACTTTACACAGATAATATTCTGGGGACCTCAAAATTCCAGTTGCCTAATGGAACCAGCACCGGAATGTGGGTACTTTTATTATCGAAAGCATAAAAACTATTACTTTCATTGATGAGGCAAATAACCGAGTGTGTGAATAAGGATTTTAACAAAAACACTATAATTTTACCGGAAGCAATCCTTTTGGCTCACAAAGTATAGCGCTTAGGCTTGTTTCGGGACAATTCAAGTAAAAAGATGTTGCACCGCCAAGCTTTCATAACTTATACACTTGTTCAATTAGCCACTTCACGCTTTTGTACACCGTCTTGGATTGGCAAACACGGCAAAGTATATAGAAATCTGCTGATCACTTCGAATTTCTGTAACTTTGCTTAACTCTGATGGATTTTAAAGATTTATACTTTAATAACCAGCAGACATACACAACAGTTATCAGACTCAAAATAAGAGCAAGTTGGGAGTTTTCACTACCTTTTACGAGTTGAATGTATTTTCGCAAATTTTGTTTGTAAACGCATTCATCGTCATTGTGAAAACAAAAAATATAATTTGTTCGATTTTTTTTGCTTTCCAATTGGCCTTTCCGAAATTCAAAAAGGGACTTGGGGTGTGAGAGTATCAAGAAATGAATTCCATCACATGAAAGACCATACTAATATTAGTACTATTAAATCTTAGCATGTCTGGATGAATATACTAGGGACGTTGAGCGATTTCTATATATTTTGCCTTGTTTTTCACAATCCAAGATGGCGTACGAAAGCATGAATTGGCTTACCGGAGAAGATTTTGTCCCGGTTCAAGTGCAGTTTGAAAAAAAAAATCCGGTATACTTTGTGTGCCTAGACGATTTCAGAAAATCTGCTATCCAGTATGTTTCATTTCTTTAACAGCTTTTTCCTTTTGCATATTTCGTTATGCACACAGTACTTTACTTGGTACCAGTCTCTGCCTTTGATGTCAACTCCCCTTATGCAGGCCTCGCACTCTTTCTTTCCAGGCACTTTCAGATTCCGTAAATTACGGTCAAAGAACTTCAGAATAGATGCTTTGTCCTGTTTTGACCAAAGCTTCTTGATTGTTGGTTCTGAGCAAAAAAATATTTTAGATCACGAGGATATTAGCTCCTTACTGAAATTGAATCGAATGTAATGATTGAGCACTCGTCTCTCGTAACCGGGTATACTGAATCTCTTATTTCTATTTAACAATTAGCGGGTCATAATTCATTGGAACCAATTTTGCAATTGACTTTGTTTCTCATCAGTGGTTTTCCAAAATTTCATGCTAAACATATATGTACACCTTAAATGTCTTACTTTTTGTTTTCATCAGTACATAGGGCTTCTTTTTAGTATTGCCTTGACTGCCCTCTTGACTTTCGTGTTCTGTATAATAAAACGACATGTGTTTAATTTGCTTACAGACGTTAATAATCCTTTATCGGAGTAGAGGAAAAGGGAAGAGAAACGTGCACTCTCATAGCGTGAGGAATAATGTAGTTAACTGATGGAAACAAAAACAAAAAAGATAAAGGAAAGAATACATTGCATTCCTCACAACTGATACACAGGGAAATAAAAATATTTTTAGATTACCTATAGGTTCTTCGTCATCCTTCTCTTCTTCTTCTTCTTCTTCTTTTTCTTCTTCTTTCGAAGCTTCGTACTTGTTAGCGCTTTTGGTCGTTGAAGCTTCAGTTCGCCCGTCACTTTCCTCAAGCAGTCCCAGCCCCGGAAGTAAGTATTTGAACTGCTCTTTACTCTTGCGAACACATAAGGGTTGGTATCTGCTATACCAACAGCATTTCTGTGTTTCACCAACAAGTCAATGCTGTTTTTGACTTCCGGGGTTAGAATGATAGGGACAATTCTTCCCCTTTTGCCTCTTATCTCTACCAAATCTAATCTATAAAGAAAAAAATCAGTAAAATCCATTAAATTACCGTGCACCAATTCTAATGATCTTGGAAAACTATTTTTCGATGGTATTTCTTATTTTAGTACTTTCCCGATTTTTAAAGTTGCAAAAAAAATCGGGTCCCGTACTGCGCAAACTGGGATTTGGTGCTAGCAAAAATCTTATTGAGAGGAAGGTGATCGACAAAGAAATCTGTTTATGTCTAAAAGTTTACTCTAATTCTTCACGTTTTCGTGGTTATCGAATTAGACTGGTTGTAAAATATGCCACTTAGAGGGTCGTCTTGATTTTGGAAGTTACGAGTAAGTTCTGATCTCAATTCACACGTTGATTCTTCGCAAATTAGAGATCAAGGAGCCGGCAAGACGTACAAGACAGAAACGACTTTGAAAGAGGTTCAGAGGACTTGCAATTGGTTGTTTTCTTTGTTTTCGAAGCCTTATTAGGGACTCTTCATTAATTATGCCTCAGGGGGCTGGAGGGAAAGTAGGGGGGCTTCGGAAAAAAAATCACAAAAGGAAGGGGGGCTCTGAATTTTTTTTACCGGGGGGGGGGGGGGGGTAAAAACTATGGACAAGTAATGTGACAGAATTAGAATATTTTTAGAGAAGAGTTCAATACCCAGAATGATCAAAATTGCATTTCCAAGCTTCTAAATTTAATTTTTTTCTGGGGGGCATGCCCCTCAACAATAACCTGAAAGCCTCCCCGCAATGTGAATGTTATTAAATGACATTTTGGAGATTTGTCGCTAAATAGTTTTCGCTCCTTTGTGTTTTGGATGGTAACAAAAAGGAAATCTTATGGAATGCGTCAGTCCAATATATGTCTTACCTTTTGCAAAGTTGCGATTCCAAAGGGTGCAAACTTTGGTAAATCTCTTGGCAACGGGCATCACCCCAATTTGGGCGGTTTTCGTAATCTTCTAAAAGCAGTCTCGAAGCCTCGCCCGAACGCCGCTTGTTGAAAATTATTAGTCGTGATGCTGTAACCTGGCATAACTCTCCCCAGACATCTGGAGTAGGGGCGTCCTGGAGCGTCTCGGAAAGCACCTTCATGCTATCTTCCATGTAGGTCTTGATTTTTTGTAAATCACTTGCAAGAGGCAACAATTCCACATTATTCCTCTTCCTCTTACTTAGTGTAGCAAGGGAAAAAGATGAGATTTTGTCGCCCCATTCTGACTCTACGAGTGCAAGAAAGTTTGTGCAATCTTTTAGCAGCTCGTCGTCTTTTTCCCTAAGCGCCTTCCCCTTCAATATTTTAAGGCACCTCGTAAGGGCGTGCCCTATTTTCAAAGCGAGGGATGGAGTCTTAACTTCATCAGGCTTCTGGGGCTCGAATTCACAGAGGGATTTTACTGCCATGATAACCAGGTCAAAGTTCTCCGGCTTCAAGAAAAACTCCAATGACCCCTCCTGCGTTTTGTTGAGCTGTATCAGTAGTCTTGCAAGCTGTCGCATTCTTTGGGACACGTCTTCTGGCTGTACTACTCCGCCTTTTTCGATCAGGGACGTTCCAAACATCAGAATGAGATCATCCCTCTGTGCACGGAATGCGATGTTATCATTTTTCATCCTCTTGAGCACCCTTTCATTTAACATGGGGCTTGATTTGGGGCAGGTGAATGGAATCAGCATCATCTTTCCATCCAAAACATAACGGCGGTTGTTTTGCACGCTGTCCTTATTCACTTCGCTCTGTTTTTCTGTGCAGAGTTTGGCGTGCCTCCACAGTTCTTCTCTCCTGTAAAATCCCTGACAGCCCGAACACGGAAGAAAAGAATTTGAGCTGACCTCTTCCCCTTGTGTCGGTCTTTTACAAACAATAAGATCGCCCTGTCCACTGCTTAAGACCTTGGCGTTATGATGGAAATCACCTTTTCGTCGAAGGTCGTCAAGTGCATGTCGTCTGTTCTTCGAGTTTTTGGGAAAACTCGTGGCCTGTGCGACCTCAGCTTCTGAGCCATGGACGTTCTCGAGATGTCTGCCAATTTTACTGTACATCTTATTGCAGTAGAAACAGGAATGTTTCTTATCATACACTCTGGTGTTAAACCTTGATTTGTGAGTCGTCTGCACTTTAACTAAGACAAACAATTGCATATCAGAAACAAGAAATATATCAAAAACTATATATTACCTTAACCGGTCTAGATTAAGCTGATGTAACACAAGACGATTGCAACGAAGATTTTTCGCGATACGCTGATGCGCGAGAAATTGATATGTGTAACAAGCCGGGCAAAACGATTTTCGGATGTGGCAACACGTTGCGAGTTTTTGATTCAATTTCAAGTAGATGCTCTTGGAGCGTTCGCTGGGTTGCCTATGCAAGAGCTCGTCCACTCGCCAAAAGTGTTCCTTTCGGGTTTGAAATCTCCCTTTTTAGAATTCTAGTAAGACAATAGTTACCGACGCGTCAACGTGTGTTAGGTTTCTACATGACATAATTGGCTAATAGACTTCTTTAGCTTCGTTGTTTGTTGTGCCTATTTCAGACCACGTGATGCCACTAGCACTCTTGGGAGTTGATTCTTTCATGTGTAAATATTTTAACAAAAGAACATTTCTCGAGGGAATGACACTAAGGTCTGAAATGGGCATTTTGCATACGAAGCTAAAGAGGTATATTAGTCCAGATCCGATTCTTTTAACCCCTTGCATAATAAAGAACAATTTAGTGGTTTCAGGCTCTCCGAAGCCCTCCCTTCCCCTCTCCTCAGTCTCTCTCGGATAAGCCTGATACTCAGGCTATGCGCGCATTTTACATGCATACTCACTTCCTTTGAAATCAGCGTCGTCTCCGCTTTGGTCGTTATCCTCGACCCTTGAATTGCCTGGAAATGAAAATTATGTCAAAAACAACCTATGAGCTTTAATTAAATCTTATATTCCCTCTAAGGGACTAGACTAATTCGGTGTTTTCGTTCTTTGTTGATTCTGAAGTCGGTACCCAATAAGGAGCAAAAACTACGACTTATGGAATTAGTCCAGCCCCTTAGCGGAAAGATAAGGAACCAGCAAAGGAGGCAAAGAGGTGAGAGAAAAGCTAAGATATAATTGCAGCAAAATAAACCTCTTAAGTACAGATGTCTCGCACCGCTTAGTATCACTAATTGTAATTGGCTAAACAGAACAATAAGCTCTATTGCATGTATAGATGTCCTATTTTTAATAGGCTTTCAATACCCCCTTATCTATCCTTTTGATATTTTAGGACCCCCCATATTTCATTTTCTTTTCTTTTCCACCCCCCTCCTAATTAAATAATGTCTGGTCCCTAATTTACTACAAAATTTACGCAACTAAAGAGGCTGACCTGGTTCATATTCAGTTGGCTTCTTTGGCCTGTCGAAAAAAACATCAAACATCGCGTTATCCACTTGAATAAAGGGTGGACCATGCGGACCATTAGAAAAGTCATGGGGGTGGGGGGGGGAGATTATTGCCATGCAACTTAAAAAAAACATATGTATGTGACAAACCCCCTTTCTTATGGTCCGTCCCAAACCAGCCTTGGTGGTTACCTCCGTATCCGAAAAAGCGCGACTGCTTGGAGTTTAACCAGCAACATTACATTAGTCTGCACTGTGCATTATTAGCAGCCGCGCTTCATTTCGTTTTCAGTTGTTTCGTTTCGCTTTGTTAAATTTTCTTATTCAAAAACAATTTGCCAAAGGACGCTCACCTGTCTTTCTCTTTCTCTATTTCTTTTCTAGAGCTATATGAAAATACTCTTTTGATTCTTTCTTTTGGCGACAATTCCCTGTATCGAAAATAAAAATCACAGCTGTTATCCAAGAAAAGTTGAAACATCATATTAATGATAATAATATTGAATATGTATATATATTTAAAGGCGCTTTACAATGAGAT
This sequence comes from Anthopleura xanthogrammica, assembly GCA_964019055.1. Classification (NCBI taxonomy): domain Eukaryota; kingdom Metazoa; phylum Cnidaria; class Anthozoa; order Actiniaria; family Actiniidae; genus Anthopleura; species Anthopleura xanthogrammica. The sequence continues at coordinate 9,529,385 of OZ025214.1, read as the reverse complement.
ATGACAGAGATGGTTAGTTTGAAGTGTAGGCACTGAGGGTAGTCACTGCCAGGGTTTTATTACGTCCTCAGTGGTTCTTTTACGTCCCTCCAATGCAGGGTTAGGTAGTGTGGAGAGACGGAACCACCATTAGCGTGGTCATCCAAGCCATGTGAAGGTCTAACCATTTGTAGATGTTATTACAAAGGCAGCACCTTCTCAGTTATTTTAAGACAGCGAGTGAAAGATCCTGTCGGTGGGTATCGAACCCGCGACCTTCCGCACGCAAGTCCGGCGCTCCACCAACTAAGCCAACCGGGTGGCGGTAAAAGTTAAAGTAAATAATTTTTTCCATGCCTATCTCTAGATGTTTGATAGTGTGCTCCATCAACCTTTTTGAAATATCTAGAGTGCAAACAATATATTTATTAAATACAAGCGTAAGCCGGATGCACAATTTAACATTGTGTTTTACCTTTCCCCATCTCCTTCTTCTTCTGAACTGGTATAAACATTTTTCCGTTTTTTTTTCTTTGGCGGCAACTTCAAGAGCTCTGTTTAATAAATGTACGAACGAACGAACGATGTATGAGTCAATCATATCAGGTAGAAACTGGGTTGGTGGGTTGGTGGGTTGGTGGGTTGGTGGGTTGGTGGGTTGGTGGGTTGGTGGGTTGGTGGGTTGGTGGGTTGGTTGGTTGTTCGCCGGTTGGTTGGTTGGTGGATTGGTGGCCATGGGTTGATGGGTTGGTGGGTTGGTTAGTTTGTGTGTTAGTTGGTTGGTTGGTTGGTTGATTTAATTGTTGATCATGAGAAAAATATACCTCTGTCATAAGTGTTATCATCATAATGATTATGCTCCCCGCGATTCATGCGTGTCTTCTTGATGGTTTTCTTAAATTAGAAATTAGAAATCAGTAAATTATTTTATGCTTGCTTAGGGTATAACATATATTTTTGGAATTTGAGTTTTAAAAATCCAAACATCATTAGGACTTTTAGCGCTGGAAAGTTAAACGCTGCAAAAAGAGTGACTTTTGGAGTTCTGAGACACGTTGGCTGTTAGAAACTCTTCTCGCACCTTCAAGATGAAAAGAAAAGCGCGAAATTGAGCTTTATACTATAACAACTGTTATCTTTTGTCTTACCACCATCAAAGTGGCTTTTTTTCATCTCACTTGTTGTTTCCTACCGACCTACGTCCTGCGTCTACAGTTTGCGGGGTTTCGGGAGAGGCGGGAAAGGATAGGGAGAGTTCAAAAACCGTATCCCTCCCCAACAAAAGCGCACAGACCAACGATCTCGTACCCAGAGCCAGGGTTCCTCTATGCAGCTACCTTAATTTATATAATTATGGTTCATAAGGTGCCGTTCATTTTTTATTGGGAAGGCAGGTGGTGGGATTAAGGGTTGGGCATCTGATTAAAGGGGGGGCCACCAAAAAATGACTTGAAAGGAGAGGGGTAAAGTGAAAAAAATATGTTAAGAAGGGGGAGGGGGGGGGGGCTCCAAGAGGCAAGCCACTGGTCTCCTAAAATCGTTGCCTCGTTATCGGTAAGTAACTGCCGTCGCTGAGTAGCTTAGAGGACGGTTTACTAATGCGTGCGTTACACACTTAACTGGTCCCAAGTTAGAGGGAATTTAGTCAAACTGTTCAATAGTTGACGTCACCTAAATCAGATAACTAAGTTACTCTGCTATCAAGCGTACGACGTTCAAATCAGATTTATTTCTGTTTTATTCATGTACAATAATTTAATGTCGGGCTTCCTGTGCTTATACACAACTTGAGCCCACGATGTTGCGCGCGCATAAAAAAGCACTCGAGCCTTTAATTTCACTTCATGTCGAGGAACCATCCAAACCATGCATGTTTTAAAAGGAAAACATCCTCAGATTTTGCCCGGTACCCTATAACTTCTTTTTGGATTTCCAAAACAGTGTACCAAGATGAAACTTTTGACAAAGTTTGACGAATTTTACCTGGGTTTTACTTGTGGAAAAACCAGTATAAAGGTAGTGTGCCCAGCAAATCAGACTCGACTAACCAACTTAGAAATGTGTATGATATATTGCCTGATTATATTCTTACCTCTCTCTCTTGCCTTTTTTTCCATTGATCAAAATGTGGATCAGGAATGTCATATCCTTCTGCCTGTCTTTTTCTGTATTTCTTGAGTAAGGTTTCATCTTCGCTATCCTTTGGATATATCATTGAAATATACTTAAATTAAAAATAATGTTATTAAAAGCATGTACTCATATATATGGCCCATGAAAAACTTCTGTCATTTGAAGTTAAAAATGTTAGCAAAATTAATGTTTTGCTGTTTTTTTTTATGTTTTTTTCTTCTATTCCACCTGTTTCTAGCTGAACAGTTAAGTCAAGTTCACACGAGGAAGACAAATGCAAAGTAACGCAAATACAAGCAATGTTCACACGTGAACTGCAAATACAAGGAATAAATGTTTTAGGAATCAGTGATTTTTAAAGTCAATTTGATGTTTGGTTACTGAAGATTAAATTTGTGGAAAATTCAATATAATTTAACAAAGTTGAAGTGTTTTTGCCACAAACGCATTTAGAATATCTATTTATCTATTATAATTTCTATAATATAATGTAAATTTTTTTAATCTTCTATCATTTCAAGGCTTTGAAGTTTTGACCGCCATCTTGATGTCCCTTCATGGAACACCTAGATGGCCGCTCCATTTATTTTTACCAAAAATCTCTTAAATGTGTTTGCTCAACCACAACTCTGTGACGAAATGCTCCACAGTCTTGAAACTTATATCGTAGATTAATAAGTTTTACACCGTAGTGAAAATGGAAACTGACGTTTCGGACGTTAGTCCTTCGTCAGAGTCAATGACTAACGTCCGAAACGTCAGTTTCCATTTTCACTACGTAAAATTATTAATCTACGATAACTGTTTCATTAGAAACACAGACGCAGTCCACGCTAGTGTTCACTAGCCATCATCCAGTCTTGAAACTTGACCAGCATATGTAGTTTTGACTGCTTTATAAGAATATGAAACTCATTTTTTATACAATGCGAAATTACACTTTTGAAAATCATGATGACCCTGTGATGACGTACCGGTAGGTGAAAACCACCAATAAATTTATTGTAACAGCTTATGGTAATGAACCAGCAGACAAATTCAAATGAATTGACACCTCCACAAACTTTTTATGAAAACAGAAAGTTTTTTCAAAAACTTTTCTTCCAAATTGTTTTCCAAAAATTGTTATCTACAGTTAAAATGCTTGAACCACAATAGTACACCTACTGTACATTTAGATGAATAAGTTGGGGTGCCTGGTTTGTATGATCAGTCACAAAAAAAAATTGATGGGAGCTGAACTGAGGATCTAATCAACCAGCTAGTTTGTGAGTCTTTTGTGATATTATTTAAGGGGAAATATGGTTGATATATGCAGATCATTAGTTATAAAGCTGCTTAATTATTGGCACATATGGAAATATAAAAATTTCCTTGTGCAGACTACATGAGTATTGAAGTTAGTCACATAAATAATCTTATAATTTGCTTACCTCATCATCCTCAGTAAGATTTTCATCTGTGGTACTAGAGAGATTTAACTCCTCAGGCGTTGGTTCATATATTGAAGATAAGTCATCTTCAGAATTCTGCTGTAATTGAAAGATATATGATATATATGATAATTTACACTTTACGAATTTTAAGGTATTGATACCAATACAATAATTATTAAACTTACATCCTCTTCTTCACTGTCTTGATCAAGGTATTTTCTAGATACTGGAAGATTAAGATCATTTTTTACATTCAAGTGCTTCAACTAATGGTGTGATATCATAAGAGGCATCATTAATTGTACAAAAAATGTCTGGGGTGGTAAAACATCATTGTATTACCCAGGGTTTATAGGAAGGTTATTTCAAATTCAATTCCTGATATTGATCTATAAGTTAAGAGTTTAAGAGTCCCCACAAACAACTACAGTATTAATCAACTTTTACCATTCAACTGAACAACATCACCTTCAATTGTAGCTGCAGATTTTCTTCTTGAGGATGTGGTCTGCTGGGACAATACAGGAGTTGGAGAATATCAAAATTAATGGAACCAAATTTTTTTGCCTTATTTGTCAGAAATAAGCAAGGAGGTGGGGTGGAGATTTTAAATTTTATGTGACCCCAGTCTCTCCTTTGATTTAGCGTAAAATAGCAAAATTTTCTACACCCCCTTCCCCTGCTAATTTCTGACTAGTCCCTTATCCATGCCTTGTAAAAGGTACAGTACAGTACCTTGGGAGTAGTTTTTTGTCTTACAAAAAATGTTTATTAATTCCTAGATAATTATATACTCAATGGTTCTCCACAATACTCACATTAATTCCAGGTAAACTTTCTTTAAGTTGGTTAATCTCTGATTCATCATCTGACTCTTCTGATTCATCAACTAGGTTTTCTGATTCTAATAAGAGAAAAATCTTGTTAAGGATTTAATGTTTTTGATTTTTTTTCTCATTATAGTAAGGAAAATTAGCTTTGATCTGCAGCTTGGATTAACCTCAAATTATGAATGTTAATTTTATTTATTTTCATTCTCACAGCTAGTGGAATAGTCAAAATAATTGTCTTACCAGCTCTGGAACCTTGGACTGTTTCTGCAAAAGATGAAGAAGATACATGTTAGTAAGTCAGAAATCTGAATATCAACAACCATTGTTTTAAAATTGTAGTTTGTACAGTATTTTAATACCCAAAGTAGTTAAGGGAATAAAAACACAGTTTTATTGTTTCAGTTAAACGTTGGTTATTATTAATTTGGGTTCCTTAATTTGTAGCAATTTCATGAAATTTTAAACATGAACATTTTGAAGCACAAAAAGCAGACGAAATTCAGCCAAAAATCATTCTCATCCTCGATAGGGACATTTGAAGTTAGTCTAAATATTTCCTCTTTTTTCACTGTGTTGTTCCAAGTATCTGTAGATATATTGAAGGGTAACAAAGGCGTTATTAGCAAAATGGGCAATTAATTTCACATGCTTATTAGCAGGTTAATCATAGAACTTGGTTCAAACCCAGATTCTATAGTAAAGTCTGCCAAGGGTTTCATAAGTTTAAGCCTTTAAGCTACACTTGTAGTAACATAGGGCTAAGGATTCCATTAGTGGTCTAATTACTTCCCCCCCTGGATTATACTACTATAGCCAAAGAAATTAATCAATCCCTCCATCAGTTTATCGGATAGCGGTATAGTGCATAGTACTAGAGTAAGCATACTTGGTGTTGCTGATTCCTGTTTATCTGTTATAGTGGATGATCTTTCAGCTGTTGATGAATAAGATAAGAAGTTAATATTATTATCATTAGTAATGTATAGCCAAAGAAATTAATCAATCCCTCCATCAGTTTATCAGATAGCGGTATAGTGCATAGTACTAGAGTAAGCATACTTGGTGTTGCTGATTCCTGTTTATCTGTTATAGTGGATGATCTTTCAGCTGTTGATGAATAAGATAAGAAGTTAATATTATTATCATTAGTAATGTATAGCCAAAGAAATTAATCAATCCCTCCATCAGTTTATTGGATAGCGGTATAGTACATAGTACTAGAGTAAGCATACTTGGTGTTGCTGATTCCTGTTTATCTGTTATAGTGGATGATCTTTCAGCTGTTGATGAATAAGATAAGAAGTTAATATTATTATCATTAGTAATGTATAGCCAAAGAAATTAATCAATCCCTCCATCAGTTTATCGGATAGCGGTATAGTGCATAGTACTAGAGTTAGCATACTTGGTGTTGCTGATTCCTGTTTATCTGTTATAGTGGATGATCTTTCAGCTGTTGATGAATAAGATAAGAAGTTAATATTATTATCATTAGTAATGTATAGCCAAAGAAATTAATCAATCCCTCCATCAGTTTATCGGATAGCGGTATAGTACATAGTACTAGAGTAAGCATACTTAGTGTTGCTGATTCCTGTTTATCTGTTATAGTGGATGATCTTTCAGCTGTTGATGAATAAGATAAGAAGTTAATACTATTATCATTAGTAATGTATAGCCAAAGAAATTAATCAATCCCTCCATCAGTTTATCGAATAGCGGTATAGTGCATAGTACTAGAGTAAGCATACTTGGTGTTGCTGATTCCTGTTTATCTGTTATAGTGGATGATCTTTCAGCTGTTGATGAATAAGATAAGAAGTTAATATTATTATCATTAGTAATGTATAGCCAAAGAAATTAATCAATCCCTCCATCAGTTTATCGGATAGCGGTATAGTGCATAGTACTAGAGTAAGCATACTTAGTGTTGCTGATTCCTGTTTATCTGTTATAGTGGATGATCTTTCAGCTGTTGATGAATAAGATAAGAAGTCATTAGTAATGTATAGCCAAAGAAATTAATCAATCCCTCCATCAGTTTAACGGATAGCGGTATAGTGCATAGTACTAGAGTAAGCATACTTGGTGTTGCTGATTCCTGTTTATCTGTTATAGTGGATGATCTTTCAGCTGTTGATGAATAAGATAAGAAGTTAATATTATTATCATTAGTAATGTATAGCCAAAGAAATTAATCAATCCCTCCATCAGTTTATCGGATAGCGGTATAGTGCATAGTACTAGAGTAAGCATACTTGGTGTTGCTGATTCCTGTTTATCTGTTATAGTGGATGATCTTTCAGCTGTTGATGAATAAGATAAGAAGTCATTAGTAATGTATAGCCAAAGAAATTAATCAATCCCTCCATCAGTTTAACGGATAGCGGTATAGTGCATAGTACTAGAGTAAGCATACTTGGTGTTGCTGATTCCTGTTTATCTGTTATAGTGGATGATCTTTCAGCTGTTGATGAATAAGATAAGAAGTTAATATTATTATCATTAGTAATGTATAGCCAAAGAAATTAATCAATCCCTCCATCAGTTTATCGGATAGCGGTATAGTGCATAGTACTAGAGTAAGCATACTTGGTGTTGCTGATTCCTGTTTATCTGTTATAGTGGATGATCTTTCAGCTGTTGATGAATAAGATAAGAAGTTAATATTATTATCATTAGTAATGTATAGCCAAAGAAATTAATCAATCCCTCCATCAGTTTATCGGATAGCGGTATAGTGCATAGTACTAGAGTTAGCATACTTGGTGTTGCTGATTCCTGTTTATCTGTTATAGTGGATGATCTTTCAGCTGTTGATGAATAAGATAAGAAGTTAATATTATTATCATTAGTAATGTATAGCCAAAGAAATTAATCAATCCCTCCATCAGTTTATCGGATAGCGGTATAGTGCATAGTACTAGAGTAAGCATACTTGGTGTTGCTGATTCCTGTTTATCTGTTATAGTGGATAATCTTTCAGCTGTTGATGAATAAGATAAGAAGTTAATATTATTATCATTAGTAATGTATAGCCAAAGAAATTAATCAATCCCTCCATCAGTTTATCGGATAGCGGTATTGTGCATAGTACTAGAGTAAGCATACTTGGTGTTGCTGATTCCTGTTTATCTGTTATAGTGGATGATCTTTCAGCTGTTGATGAATAAGATAAGAAGTTAATATTATTATCATTAGTAATGTATAGCCAAAGAAATTAGTCAATCCCTCCATCAGTTTATCGGATAGCGGTATAGTGCATAGTACTAGAGTAAGCATACTTGGTGTTGCTGATTCCTGTTTATCTGTTATAGTGGATGATCTTTCAGCTGTTGATGAATAAGATAAGAAGTTAATATTATTATCATTAGTAATGTATAGCCAAAGAAATTAATCAATCCCTCCATCAGTTTTTCGGATAGCAGTATAGTGCATAGTACTAGAGTAAGCATACTTGGTGTTGCTGATTCCTGTTTATCTGTTATAGTGGATGATCTTTCAGCTGTTGATGAATAAGATAAGAAGTTAATATTATTATCATTAGTAATGTATAGCCAAAGAAATTAATCAATCCCTCCATCAGTTTATCGGATAGCGGTATAGTGCATAGTACTAGAGTTAGCATACTTGGTGTTGCTGATTCCTGTTTATCTGTTATAGTGGATGATCTTTCAGCTGTTGATGAATAAGATAAGAAGTTAATATTATTATCATTAGTAATGTATAGCCAAAGAAATTAATCAATCCCTCCATCAGTTTATCGGATAGCGGTATAGTGCATAGTACTAGAGTAAGCATACTTGGTGTTGCTGATTCCTTTTTATCTGTTATAGTGGATGATCTTTCAGCTGTTGATGAATAAGATAAGAAGTTAATATTATTATCATTAGTAATGTATAGCCAAAGAAATTAATCAATCCCTCCATCAGTTTATCGGATAGCGGTATAGTGCATAGTACTAGAGTAAGCATACTTGGTGTTGCTGATTCCTTTTTATCTGTTATAGTGGATGATCTTTCAGCTGTTGATGAATAAAATAAGAAGTTAATATTATTATCATTAGTAATGTATAGCCAAAGAAATTAATCAATCCCTCCATCAGTTTATCGGATAGCGGTATAGTGCATAGTACTAGAGTAAGCATACTTGGTGTTGCTGATTCCTGTTTATCTGTTATAGTGGATGATCTTTCAGCTGTTGATGAATAAGATAAGAAGTTAATATTATTATCATTAGTAATGTATAGCCAAAGAAATTAATCAATCCCTCAACAATGAATTATTCATTTATTTGGTTGTCCACCCATTTAGTGTTTTCATATATTTATTGATAGCAAAAGCTACTTTATGAGAATATATAATATAAAGTATAATATATTGTAATATGATATACATATGATATATATAAGATACTGTACATAAGATATTTTGCATGGTTTAAGCATTGTTGACTCACCATGTTCTTCAGAGGGTATTTCTGAATCATCTGTTGACATAGAGTTGAAAATAGAGTTGAAGTTAAAGTAGCTTGATATAAATCCATCCATCAAAGTGATACATGATAAATTAATATTTCTTGAAGTAGACATGTTTTATCAGGTACTGTAAACCTCTGAAAAAAAGGACCTTCAAAAAACAAGCCCCCCTGATTTCTAATGAAAAAATTCCTTCCTATAATAAGCCCACCCAAATATAAACCCACTAACCAGAAAAACACTATGTAATCATGACTTTAAAACAATATGAAAGTGATGTCAACTCAGATGAAGCAACTGTCACCCCGAATGACCTGGACTTAAGACTTAAGACTTGATCATTTTGTGTAAAACCATGTGGTTACATTGTCGAAACGTATGTAAACATTGTTGTCAATTCGAACAGAAATTCCAGGTTAACAAAATTTGAAGACAGAAAATACCATCCTAAAATGTAACCCCATCGATTTTCCATTCAAAAATAAGCCTATCCAAATATAAGCCAGAGCAAAGAGGACAGTGGAAAAACTTGGTCCATAACTTACAGTACGGAGCTTGCACTCGGTTAATAAGAGCTATATATAGACTATGATAATTGTATTATATTATATTTTTGTGTTCTGGAAATTGGCTGGAAAATTACAAGCTTACCCTCAAATCTGCATGGTTTTGAGGTATTTTTGCCTGAAAGATCAATAGATCAATGTAGTTTATTAAAGTTCTAAAAAGTTGGAATTATATATCATTTAAATAGGTAATTCACACTTTTGAAAGGTTACCTTTTTTCCTCCATGGAAGGTCTTTTATCCCATAATCATATCGGAGCTCCTCTCCTTTGTTGATATTTTTTTTCGCAAATATGCAAAGATGCATTTTGTCGTTTGACTTTATTTTTTTGATGGTGCAATTGGCATAACGAGGAGGGCTATCATTAACAAGCCTTCCTAATCCTTCGGTATATGTGGCATCTATGCTGCTTGTCCATGCATAAAAAAAAGCATTAGGTCTAATGTGAGTTAAACAGTGTACAAATAAACAAAAATTTCAGCCAGGTGCAGCGATGTTTTCCCTTCTTGCATACTAGCCATTTCCTTATTTTTTCTTTCTTAACTAGCCCCATCCCCCCCCCCCCCCCCCCCCATGGTACCCCACCTCCCACCACCTCCTTTCCATACTAATTTTCTGTATTTTTCCATCTTAGCTCCTCTGCTTTTTGGAGTGCTCCACTGTCTCAACTGTCAATCCAAAGTGGACGGTGAGCCTTACAAGTTTAGAAAACCAATTAGAAGGTCACCAATAGATCAAATTAGAATTTAGAAGTTGATTTTTGTGGAGGGACGAAAACCAGAGAACCTGGAGAAAACCCTCGAAGGACAGGAGAACAAACAAACAATTCTATTCACACACAACATCAAACCTGACAGCAGGGCTTAAACCTGGGTCACCTTCCATTTCATCAAAGTACTTTTGATATAAGAACTGTCTAGTCTTTCAAAATTAAACTCACCATATAGGGATCCCATAGCTGTCATTAAAAAAAAAGAGGAAGCTTCCTACTCCTGGGACAGCATCATACAGTTTTTCTCTTCTCTCTGCCTCTTCTTCTGATATTAAATCTCCTTTGTATTCCAGAAGAAAATCATTTTTCTCAAAGCTCTTATTTGCAAACACTCCCTGACCTTTAAGGTGAAGAATATTTAGTATTAGTATCATTACCCAGGTGATTAAAGAAAATGACAAGTGCTGAGAACTTCTAACTATTTCGCTATAATCACCTACAGGTGAATATAGGATTGTGAGTGCTTCATTTCTTGATATTTTCTTCTTTTAAAACACCAAAATAATAAGAATTTAAGAAATAAATTGATGTTTTTGAATAATCACCTCTGTAATGATCCTAAAACAATTATTCACCTTAGGCTCTGTGATTATTGATAAATATTTACCTTGACTATATCTTGGTAAATACCACCAATAATCACTTCACCTTTGGTGAATAATTGTTAAATAATTTATTCATTCTGATAGAACGATAACACTAAAACCATGAATAAGTTATTTTGTACAAAATATGATAGTAGCTGTTTTAGTGGCTCTAAGTCACTACCACTCAACCAGAACATGCATTGTGCAATGCATGTTCTGGTTGAGTGATAGTGACTAATTGTCACTAAATAGCTACTATTTGTCAAAAACAACTTTGTATTGTATATTTTTTTCTTTCATGGTTTTAGTGCAATTGCTTAGTTTGAATTTCTTTAATTTTTTAGTTTTAATTTATGATGTCTTTGTGTAAATCATACTGTATTAAATAAGTAATAACAAGAAAATCAATCCATACCAATGTAGTCGTTAATGTATAGGGCCTTCAACCCAGGCCTATCGTGAGCACAGTCAAGCCATTTTGTAAGTTCAAAATGATCTGTCTTTCCACGATTCTAAAATAAAAAGATAAAGTGTGGGTTAATTTATGGGCCTAATAAAAATAGTGTTGAATAAAATTTTACTATATTGTTTTTTATTCCTTATAATCCTAAACTCAGTTGTTTGTCACTTGAGGGTTTTCCTCCAGGTTCTCTGGTTTTCTTTCCTCTACAACTTCTAAATTAAAATTAGAATTAGAATTCTATCTGTTGAATCCACTGCAAATCCCATGTGATGGTGATGGTGACAGTGCAGGGCAGATCCAGGAATTTTTTCAGGGAGGTGTGCACCCTCTGAATCTTGCTCAGGAAGGGCTGTACTGCTTACTTTAGGGACACGAGCAGCAAAAATAGATATTATTAAAGCCATTATTTACTATACAATCTTCACCTCACGGAGCGGTTGTGCACCCCATGCACCCCTTCCCTGGATCTGCCCCTGTGGTGATGATGTTGGTAATGGTTGCAGTGGCAGTGGTGCCAGGTGGTGGTGGTGTTAGTTGTGGTAGTCACTCAGATGTGATATTCTTGATGAGGATGAGGATGCTTTACATACATGAGAAAAATTACTTACACTTGACTTTGCTTGATTACTCATCTTTAGATTTAAGCTGGGGATAAACATTTCAATAAGAGAATAGAATACGGTATAAATATTACATTATTAGGAAAGATGTACAAAATACCAGAGTTAATATGATTTTTCTATCATGTACTCTCATAATTAAGAAGTACATAATATTGATTTGGTTAACTAATTACTTCAGAAGGCTGGAGCATCTAAGGAGTTGGGCATCCATCCATCCCCCCCCCCCCCCCCAAAATATCTGAAATTAAGGCTCTTCAAAATATGATAATTTGCAACATTCTTTCAATTCCTGGTCCTCCACTTCCACTGGAGAACAATGATTTTTTTGAGAGGCCGGTCATTTTTTTCTGGACCCAAACTCACAAAGGATCACAATTGTATGAAAAATGAAAATAGCTCAATATAGCATTTACACCAACACTTAACATTTTTTTTTTAATTATTGGTTTATTAGTTAAAAAATAATTATCCCATTCTTTTTATGTTTTTTTCTTATATACCTGGATTAGGAAGATGATGAGATATTAAATTGTAAATAATTAATTGAAAATAATAAAACCCTCCCTGCTGATTGGAATTAATTATCCTGGCTCCCCTCAGAATTATTTTAATGATAACGATAATAGTTACGCCTGTAACATATTGGGGGGGAGGGGTTGGAGGGTCGTGAAAATGGGAGAATATTGGGCATCCTGTGAGCATGCGTACGCATTCCACGCCACGGGGGAGCTGACGTGTGAAATGCGACGCCAGCCATGCTTCCCTCGACTCTTTCCTACTGTGCTTTTTTATGCTTTTTCGTTATTATTTTGCTTGTTTTTTATGATTTTTTTGTTATTATTTTGCTACAAAACCAAATACTTCGAGTCCATAAGGTAAGTTCTCCAGATATTTTGAGCGCACCAGCTGAATTATCTTGTCTTCATTGTTTGCTTTTGTTTTTCATGCTAAGACAAATTTTAATTTCGTTTTTCTAGATTCCAAAAATCATATTTTGAAAGAATTTTAGCTTATAGCTGAAGAAAAGAAAAAAGCAAAGAAGAAAGTTTAAGGTAAAAGGTTAAAAGTAAGGAAATCTGTCTTAAGCTAAAATCCAAGTTTTATAATTCGCATGTGTTTGCCATGTGGTTAACCTAACAAAAATTCAATGGAGTTCTGTGACTGATTTTCACTTTTTCACAAAGTATTTTGAAGTTTTGCTACCTTGTTCAAAAGCCAAACAAAGAATATGTATGCAAAACAAAATTTAGATAGAAATATGTCTTTGTATAGTTCAGAGAAGTTATCTTCCCCTGTTCAAACGTGCCAAATGCAACGCGCGCTACGTTTTTCGTTTTCTCTTGATCAAATGACTTAAAATAACTTCATCAAAGAAAATTTCAACAAACTTGAAAAGCAAAAAAAAAAAAATTAAAAGAAGAAGAAAAAAAAACCGATAAAAGCCATGAGAAGATTAATTTTTAAATATAATTAAAATTTTTCAACTATTTTACACGTTTTGAACATACTGATAGGTTCAGTTTTTCGAAATGTTTTGACTGCTATTAAAATTAGAAAATTAGTAAACCGGTAAACCGTCAAAATCTTTCAGTAAATTGCACTATATATATATTTTTTTTCTGATCTAGCAAAAATAGTTATGACAGTTTATTTACCCCAAATCTAATTTTTTTTTTGTCTAAATCGTTCGATTTTTTCGCGGGCAAAGTTATAAAAGAACACCGTTCGAGAATTAATCCGTATAACAAAGGCGACTCCTAAAAAAATAATGGAATATTTTTGACGCAAAACGAGCGAATTTCGTTCTCATTAGTTGGGAGTCACCTTAACGCAATTAGTACTAGTTCAAAAAAGGTTTGAAGTTATGTGTGTTAATTTCCGGTTTATTGGCCCAGTTTAGTCACTTTGATAAATTGTGACATATTTCCGGATCCGCTAAAATAAAGGAAGGTCAGCGGTGTCACTTTGAAAACGTTGTTATAGAAACAAACAAAAACTTTTTTACCGGTTTTTCTATTTCTTTGTTATTTTCGAGTTCACAACAGAATTCTCAATTCAAAATTAGTTTTTGCTATAGTGAACACCCACTAAAAACTTGTATTAATACAATCAGAAGTGAAAAATTCAGTCACGTACAAATTTTAATATGTTTAGAAAAATAAATATGGATTTTTCTTCACATCATCAGTCTTCATAAATGACGATCGTAAATCAGTAAGCTTTTTAGTCAAAAACTTCGAGCTAATTAAAAGCAGAAATTTTCACTTAACTTTTAACTAAAGAGAGCACCCCCAGAAATTTTTATCAATACGATCACAAGTGAACAAAACAAAAATCATTCAAATGCAGGTTTGAGTATGTTTATGATCTGAAATAGATTTTGCTTCTCATCGCGCTCGTCATTCACGATCAAAAATCATAAATTGTGAAATTTTGAATGACCAGTATATAAAATAATGTCTAAATAATCCTTAACTCGTGCCTTATTTATATTTAATAGGTTTATTCTATTTGTCTCTTTATTACATCTAAGATCAGAAACCGAAAAAAAGTGTTCTGACTCTTGGAATACCACCTTTCATTGAATGAAAACGAACCTGGAAGGTGTGACCAATGAGAAAAAATCTTTTGCGGTAAAAAAAAAGTAAATTACACCAGCATTGCAAGCAATCCCTTAAAATCCCTTTTAAGGCTAGGGTGGGAAATTATGGTTTTCAGTTTATGAAATAAGCGTGAAATCCTGTACTTACACTTGAAAATGAACCAGGGATCAAGCCATTCAGTAAGGTCGGGCCCAAAATCACTGAATCTAATATAAAAAAGAGCAAAAATTAGTGTGATTACAGTTTAAAATGTCGTTTGCCTACCCCCACTATAATTTTAGTTTATAATGTGGCTAAGAAAATAAGATATACCTATTGATAGTGCCCAAGAAGTTGTCCCTCACTTGCTATATGCTTCAGTGGAGAAATATGATCATCCCTCGCATCCCTCCAAGGGTTTATAGTCATTTTTCGCGCGAAAAGACACAGCTGTGATTGGATAAGCAAATATTTTTGCCGCGAAAAAACAGGTTCAACAGGTTATAAACAAGATTTACCGGAATAGTGATCAATGCCCCCCCCTGCTATCTCGTTCCCAGCGAATGAGGCTGCACCCCCCCTCCCCGCGCACCTTATTTGGATAAACATTTTGACTTCTGATTGGTTATTAGACTTGACTTCGATCACTTGCGCGCTGAAGAAAGCACAGGGTACCCAATCAGAATCTTGTGCAAATATACACGCATCACGCATCAAGCATTCCGCGCGACTGCTCTAAGCGCATGCTCAGGGGATTAAAAAGTGAGATAATATTTTGTAAAACATGTTATATTTTAGTTGTATTTTTCTTGTCAAACAAAATTTTCATTAAATATTCAAGATCACGTACCGTTAAGCGAATTTTGAGTCAAATATACCAAAAAAATTGCATATTCTACAAAATATTATCCCCCTTTTTAATCCCCTGAGCATGCGCTTAGAGCAGTAGCGCGGAATGCTTGATGCGTCCAACTTGGTTGTTTCGTAAAACAATTCTTACCCCTCTTAGTCATGAAGATGCTAGATTCCATACCTGCGCGGACAAGAAAAATGATTTATGCTATGGTGATATATATGAACAACATCTTTGACTTCCAACGGTATTAGAGCGAACCGGCGTTGCAAAAAAGAGAACTAAGTTCTACTATTCGCAAATCGTTGCAGCAACTGACAATAATGCCATTGAGGGCTCCTGCATCCTCGGGAACAAGGGGTAAAATTCTGTCGCTCGTTCCTCGCTACTAGAAAAATACCCCTGGGCACGAAATCTGTTGGGACGTGTACCGGAAGTAGAAATTCAAAAGCCCAACCAATCAAAAAGTAGTAGCAATAACGATACTATTATATGCATTGTCTAACTATACTTCATGCTTATTGGTTGATCCGCTGGGATCCCGAGGACGGGGTAGGGCATTGCATTATCTATTGTTATGCAAATACTCGCTATTATTATTACCTTATTGTTACTTATTTTCGCGGGTACTCAATTTCGCGAAAATGGAACTGGCATATTTCGCGGGTCTTTAATTTTGCGATTTGGCCAAAAATAGACTTTCTAAAAAGTCCGCTTTGCGGTCTCATTAACGCCTCGCTTCGCTCGCATTAATCCCCCCCAAGGACGCTGAGGCCGACTCGTGGCAAGTCTAGCCAAAAAAATACGTTTAAGGGAACTAAATTTCGCGATTTGGCCATTAAAAAAATTGAAGAATTGAAACAACTGAAGGTATAAACTCACCTACAAAACTGAAGCACAACCATATAGGCACTGTATAACAAACTATGAAATTGGTCCATGCGGACAACATTTGTAAACCATTAATTCAATGTATCCGTCCATGATCAAAGAAATATAGCAGGGTATTAAATTTCGCGTGTTTAATTTTCGCGTAAACTTTTATTCGTGGGTCTTTAATTTCGCGATTTTTCGAAAATCGCGAAAATCGCGAAATTAATTAAGACCCGCGAAAATTAGTAATAATAAGGTAGTACTTCAAGCTTTGGACTAGAGCGTACGTGGTTGGTATGCTAAAAGCATCCTCCCCCCTAAATTACGGTTTTTAGTTTATAATTTTCGGTTGATATGCTTGTTTGAACAGTTGCCCCCACTTTCATTTCAAGCCCACATTGGCGTTTCCCTAGATCTCCCAAAGTATTTCATTGAGCTGATTTTTCGTGAGAAGGTCCTGGGAACGAGGTTGGGTTGAGAATACAAAACATTTTGATTATTATTGATCCCCCTCTAGGGGAAGATAATTGTTGGATTTTTCAGTTGAAAACTTCGAATTCCAAAGAAGAAAGAGTTCAGTCGGCAAGGGACAGTATTTCTTTTAAAGTGTTAAGTAAACCTGTTCACACTTTGCTGAAAAACGCTGATGACAGTAAGGACGAACAGGAGGGAATTTTCCGCTTTTGCGGACATGGCTCGATGAACACAGGTACAGTAAAAATGTGATCGAGTAAAATTTTATCATTTGGACTTCTAATGTGTTTAGGTAAAACATGATTTTTCACGACACCAATCTGTGCATAGTCGTAAAGAATAATAATGTGTAATTTAGCAACAGTAGAGATTGGTTTTCTTGAAGATTTGTTCAAGTGCATAGGAGATCTAGATTATGAGATGTTATACTGAAAGTGTGAATGAATAGTGAAGTAGGAATATAGAAGAATTTGGATGGTCTAATAGAACTTTCCCTTAGATCAGAAAGGGTGACTTTGTGGGATAATAGAAAAAAACTACCCAAATAAGAATCCTTAGCACAATATCATAGCTATTGAATGAGTTTAGGGCTGATTTAAGAATGTGTAACGGAAAACACACCTACAATCTGGGGACCCCATGCAAACTGGGGACCTCATGCAAACTGGGGACCCCATGCCAACAGCTTGGGACCTCATGCAAACTGGGGACCCCATGCAAGCAGCTGGGGACCTCATTCAAACTGGGGACCCCATGCCAACAGCTTGGGACCTCATGCAAACTGGGGACCCCATGCCAACAGCTTGGGACCTCATTCAAACTGGGGACCTCATTCAAACTGGGGACACCATGCAAACTGGGGACCTTCAAGTAATGGAATGAATTGACATGCAAATACTTAAAAGTCAATATTGATGAGTATGAATTATTTTTTTTTTAATTCATTGGGACATGAGCAGCATTTTCAAAAGAATTGAATGTATAACAATGTAAATTTTAAAGGAAAAAATGGTTACCTTTGTCTTTGATTTTCCATGACATTTTGTTTTTTTTTATGCCAGGTTGCTAAATCACAAGACATTTCTGGTGGCGTTTAGAGAGAATGGTTGGAAATCATTCTATCCAGGTATTGTCAGATGTATGCATTATGATCCAGAAACTCATAAGGGGAGTTGAAACGTGTAACAACCTTGCATTTCTTTATTCTGACTGATGCTCTATGGAATATTCAAATTTTTGTTGACAGATTTAATTTCAATTTTATTTTTTTCTCCCTTTTTTGCTTCAAAAACTCTCAAAATAAACTTTTAAAACAGATATTCCAAAAGTTTTTTGAGAGATTCCATGAAACTCTACTAAAATCCAGTATATTCTTTGAAAAGGTTTTGAGGCGGCCTTCTTGAATCAAGCTTTACCTCCAAATATGGTATCAGACCTCCTAATTTGCTCATATTTCAGAGCATGGTTTCTGCATTTCATAGTTCAAACCCATTATGAGTTTCTGATCTTGATTATTGTCAAGTATTGAATATTTTCTAAGAGTTTTGATATATCATAAATGGTTGTACAGATTAAGTCCTTTTAATCTGTGCATACCGTAGTTGTAAAGGATGGCAATGTGTAATTTAGAGTTAGGTTTTCTTGAAGATTTCATCAAGTGCATAGGAGATCTAGATTATGAGATGTTATACTGAAAGTGTGAATGAATAGTGAAGTAAGAATATAGAAGAATTTGGATGGTCTAATAATACTTTCCCTTAGATCAGAACGGATGACTTTGTGGGATAATCGAGAAAAACTACCCAAATAAGAATCCTTAGCACAATATCATAGCTATTGAATGAGTTTAGGGCTGATTTAAGAATGCGTAACAGAAAATACACCTACAAACTGGGGACCCCACGTGAACTGCGGACCCTATGGTGAACTGGGGACCCCATGTGAACTGGGGACCTCATGCGAACTGGGGACCCCATGCGAACTGGGGACCCCATGGAAACAGCTGGGGACCTCATGCAAACATCTGGGGATCCCATGCAAACACCTTGGGACCTCATGCAAACTGGGGACCCCATGCAAACAGCTGGAGAACCCATGCAAACTGGGGACCCCATGCAAACAGCTGGGGACCCCATGCCAACTGAAGACCCCATGCATGGGGACTTGAGAAGCATTTTCAAAACGATTGAATGTATAAAAATGTAAATTTTAAAGGAAAAAAACGGTTACGTTTGTCTTTGATTTTCCATGACATTTTGTTTTCTTGCAGGGTTTGCTAAATCACAAGACATTTCTGGAGTCTTTTAAAGAGAATGGTTGGAAATCATTCTATCCAGGTAATAGGTTTTCTTGAAGATTTCATCAAGTGCATAGGAGATCTAGATTATGAGATGTTATACTGAAAGTGTGAATGAATAGTGAAGTAAGAATATAGAAGAATTTGGATGGTCTAATAGAACTTTCCCTTAGATCAGAAAGGGTGACTTTGTGGGATAATAGAGGAAAACTACCCAAATAAGAATCCTTAGCAGAAAATCATAGCTATTGAATGAGTTTAGGGTTGATTTAAGAATGTGTAACGGAAAACACACCTACAATCTGGGGACCCCACATGAACTGCGGACCACATGCAAACTGGGGACCCCATGTGAACTGGGGACCCGATGCGAACTGGGGACCCCATGCGAACTGGGGACCCTATGCGAACTGGGGTCCCCATGGAAACAGCTGGGGACCACATGCAAACTGGGAACCCCATGCAAACATCTGGGGACCCCATGCAAACAGCTTGGGACCTCATGCAAACTGGGGACCCCATGCAAAAAGCTGGAGAACCCATGCCAACTGAGGACCTTCAAGTAATGGAATGAATTGACATGCAATATTTAAAAGTCAATATTGATGAGTATGAATTTGTTTTAAAAATACATTCATTGGGACTTGAGAAGCATTATCAAAAGGATTGAATTTATAAAAATGTAAATTTTAACGGGAAAAAACGGTTACATTTGTCTTTGATTTTCCATGACATTTTGTTTACTAGCAGGGTTTGCTAAATCACAAGACATTTTTGGAGTCTTATAGAGAGAATGGTTGGAAATCATTCTATCCAGGTAATAGGTTTTCTTGAAGATTTCATCAAGTGCATAGGAGATCTAGATTATGAGATGTTATACTGAAAGTGTGAATGAATAGTGTAGTAAGAATATAGAAGAATTTGGATGGTCTAATAGAACTTTCCCTTAGATCAGAAAGGGTGGCTTTGTGGGATAATAGAGAAAAACTACCCAAATAAGAATCCTAAGCACAATATCATAGCTATTGAATGAGTTTAGGGCTGATTTAAGAATGTGTAATGGAAAACACACCTACAATCTGGGGACCCAATGCAAACAGCTTGGGACCTCATGCAAACTGGGGACCCCATGCCAACAGCTTGGGACCTCATGCCAACTGGGGACCCCATGCAAACAGCTGGGGACCCCATGCCAACTGAAGACCCCATGCATTGGGACTTGAGAAGCATTTTCAAAACGATTGAATGTATAAAAATGTAAATTTTAAAGGAAAAAAACGGTTACGTTTGTCTTTGATTTTCCATGACATTTTGTTTTCTTGCAGGGTTTGCTAAATCACAAGACATTTCTGGAGTCTTTTAGAGAGAATGGTTGGAAATCATTCTATCCAGGTAATAGGTTTTCTTGAAGATTTCATCAAGTGCATAGGAGATCTAGATTATGAGATGTTATACTGAAAGTGTGAATGAATAGTGAAGTAAGAATATAGAAGAATTTGGATGGTCTAATAATACTTTCCCTTAGATCAGAAAGAGTGGCTTTGTAGGATAATAGAGAAAAACTACCCAAATAAGAATCCTTAGCACAATATCATAGCTATTGAATGAGTTTAGGGTTGATTTAAGAATGTGTAAAACACACCTACAATCTGGGGACCCCACATGAACGGCGGACCACATGGAAACTGGGGACCCCATGTGAACTGAGGACCCTATGCGAATTGGGGACCCCATGCGAACTGGGGACCCTATGCGAACTGGGGTCCCCATGGAAACAGCTGGGGACCACATGCAAACTGGGGACCCCATGCAAACATCTGGGGACCCCATGCCAACAGCTTGGGACCTCATGCAAACTGGGGACCCCATGCCAACTGAAGACCCCATGCATTGGGACTTGAGAAGCATTTTCAAAACGATTGAATGTATAAAAATGTAAATTTTAAAGGAAAAAAACGGTTATGTTTGTCTTTGATTTTCCATGACATTTTGTTTTCTTGCAGGGTTTGCTAAATCACAAGACATTTCTGGAGTCTTTTAGAGAGAATGGTTGGAAATCATTCTATCCAGGTAATAGGTTTTCTTGAAGATTTCATCAAGTGCATAGGAGATCTAGATTATGAGATGTTATACTGAAAGTGTGAATGAATAGTGAAGTAAGAATATAGAAGAATTTGGATGGTCTAATAATACTTTCCCTTAGATCAGAAAGGGTGGCTTTGTGGGATAATAGAGAAAAACTACCCAAATAAGAATCCTTAGCACAATATCATAGCTATTGAATGAGTTTAGGGCTGATTTAAGAATGTGTAATGGAAAACACACCTACAATCTGGGGACCCCATGCAAACTGGGGACCTCATGCAAACTGGGCACCCCATGCCAACAGCTTGGGACCTCATGCAAACTGGGGACCCCATGCAAACAGCTGGGGACCCCATGCCAACTGAAGACCCCATGCATGGGGACTTGAGAAGCATTTTCAAAATGATTGAATGTATGAAAATGTAAATTTTAAAGGAAAAAAACGGTTACGTTTGTCTTTGATTTTCCATGATATTTTGTTTTCTTGCAGGGTTTGCTAAATCACAAGACATTTCTGGTGGCGTTTAGAGAGAATGGTTGGAAATCATTCTATCCAGGTATTGTCAGATGTATGCATTATGATCCAGAAACTCATAAGGGGAGTTGAAACGTGTAACAACCTTGCATTTCTTTATTCTGACTGATGCTCTATGGAATATTCAAATTTTTGTTGACAGATTTAATTTCAATTTTATTTTTTTCTCCCTTTTTTGCTTCAAAAACTCTCAAAATAAACTTTTAAAACAGATATTCCAAAAGTTTTTTGAGAGATTCCATGAAACTCTACTAAAATCCAGTATATTCTTTGAAAAGGTTTTGAGGCGGCCTTCTTGAATCAAGCTTTACCTCCAAATATGGTATCAGACCTCCTAATTTGCTCATATTTCAGAGCATGGTTTCTGCATTTCATAGTTCAAACCCATTATGAGTTTCTGATCTTGATTATTGTCAAGTATTGAATATTTTCTAAGAGTTTTGATATATCATAAATGGTTGTACAGATTAAGTCCTTTTAATCTGTGCATACCGTAGTTGTAAAGGATGGCAATGTGTAATTTAGAGTTAGGTTTTCTTGAAGATTTCATCAAGTGCATAGGAGATCTAGATTATGAGATGTTATACTGAAAGTGTGAATGAATAGTGAAGTAAGAATATAGAAGAATTTGGATGGTCTAATAATACTTTCCCTTAGATCAGAACGGATGACTTTGTGGGATAATCGAGAAAAACTACCCAAATAAGAATCCTTAGCACAATATCATAGCTATTGAATGAGTTTAGGGCTGATTTAAGAATGCGTAACAGAAAATACACCTACAAACTGGGGACCCCACGTGAACTGCGGACCCTATGGTGAACTGGGGACCCCATGTGAACTGGGGACCTCATGCGAACTGGGGACCCCATGCGAACTGGGGACCCCATGGAAACAGCTGGGGACCTCATGCAAACATCTGGGGATCCCATGCAAACACCTTGGGACCTCATGCAAACTGGGGACCCCATGCAAACAGCTGGAGAACCCATGCAAACTGGGGACCCCATGCAAACAGCTGGGGACCCCATGCCAACTGAAGACCCCATGCATGGGGACTTGAGAAGCATTTTCAAAACGATTGAATGTATAAAAATGTAAATTTTAAAGGAAAAAAACGGTTACGTTTGTCTTTGATTTTCCATGACATTTTGTTTTCTTGCAGGGTTTGCTAAATCACAAGACATTTCTGGAGTCTTTTAAAGAGAATGGTTGGAAATCATTCTATCCAGGTAATAGGTTTTCTTGAAGATTTCATCAAGTGCATAGGAGATCTAGATTATGAGATGTTATACTGAAAGTGTGAATGAATAGTGAAGTAAGAATATAGAAGAATTTGGATGGTCTAATAGAACTTTCCCTTAGATCAGAAAGGGTGACTTTGTGGGATAATAGAGGAAAACTACCCAAATAAGAATCCTTAGCAGAAAATCATAGCTATTGAATGAGTTTAGGGTTGATTTAAGAATGTGTAACGGAAAACACACCTACAATCTGGGGACCCCACATGAACTGCGGACCACATGCAAACTGGGGACCCCATGTGAACTGGGGACCCGATGCGAACTGGGGACCCCATGCGAACTGGGGACCCTATGCGAACTGGGGTCCCCATGGAAACAGCTGGGGACCACATGCAAACTGGGAACCCCATGCAAACATCTGGGGACCCCATGCAAACAGCTTGGGACCTCATGCAAACTGGGGACCCCATGCAAAAAGCTGGAGAACCCATGCCAACTGAGGACCTTCAAGTAATGGAATGAATTGACATGCAATATTTAAAAGTCAATATTGATGAGTATGAATTTGTTTTAAAAATACATTCATTGGGACTTGAGAAGCATTATCAAAAGGATTGAATTTATAAAAATGTAAATTTTAACGGGAAAAAACGGTTACATTTGTCTTTGATTTTCCATGACATTTTGTTTACTAGCAGGGTTTGCTAAATCACAAGACATTTTTGGAGTCTTATAGAGAGAATGGTTGGAAATCATTCTATCCAGGTAATAGGTTTTCTTGAAGATTTCATCAAGTGCATAGGAGATCTAGATTATGAGATGTTATACTGAAAGTGTGAATGAATAGTGTAGTAAGAATATAGAAGAATTTGGATGGTCTAATAGAACTTTCCCTTAGATCAGAAAGGGTGGCTTTGTGGGATAATAGAGAAAAACTACCCAAATAAGAATCCTAAGCACAATATCATAGCTATTGAATGAGTTTAGGGCTGATTTAAGAATGTGTAATGGAAAACACACCTACAATCTGGGGACCCAATGCAAACAGCTTGGGACCTCATGCAAACTGGGGACCCCATGCCAACAGCTTGGGACCTCATGCCAACTGGGGACCCCATGCAAACAGCTGGGGACCCCATGCCAACTGAAGACCCCATGCATTGGGACTTGAGAAGCATTTTCAAAACGATTGAATGTATAAAAATGTAAATTTTAAAGGAAAAAAACGGTTACGTTTGTCTTTGATTTTCCATGACATTTTGTTTTCTTGCAGGGTTTGCTAAATCACAAGACATTTCTGGAGTCTTTTAGAGAGAATGGTTGGAAATCATTCTATCCAGGTAATAGGTTTTCTTGAAGATTTCATCAAGTGCATAGGAGATCTAGATTATGAGATGTTATACTGAAAGTGTGAATGAATAGTGAAGTAAGAATATAGAAGAATTTGGATGGTCTAATAATACTTTCCCTTAGATCAGAAAGAGTGGCTTTGTAGGATAATAGAGAAAAACTACCCAAATAAGAATCCTTAGCACAATATCATAGCTATTGAATGAGTTTAGGGTTGATTTAAGAATGTGTAAAACACACCTACAATCTGGGGACCCCACATGAACGGCGGACCACATGGAAACTGGGGACCCCATGTGAACTGAGGACCCTATGCGAATTGGGGACCCCATGCGAACTGGGGACCCTATGCGAACTGGGGTCCCCATGGAAACAGCTGGGGACCACATGCAAACTGGGGACCCCATGCAAACATCTGGGGACCCCATGCCAACAGCTTGGGACCTCATGCAAACTGGGGACCCCATGCCAACTGAAGACCCCATGCATTGGGACTTGAGAAGCATTTTCAAAACGATTGAATGTATAAAAATGTAAATTTTAAAGGAAAAAAACGGTTATGTTTGTCTTTGATTTTCCATGACATTTTGTTTTCTTGCAGGGTTTGCTAAATCACAAGACATTTCTGGAGTCTTTTAGAGAGAATGGTTGGAAATCATTCTATCCAGGTAATAGGTTTTCTTGAAGATTTCATCAAGTGCATAGGAGATCTAGATTATGAGATGTTATACTGAAAGTGTGAATGAATAGTGAAGTAAGAATATAGAAGAATTTGGATGGTCTAATAATACTTTCCCTTAGATCAGAAAGGGTGGCTTTGTGGGATAATAGAGAAAAACTACCCAAATAAGAATCCTTAGCACAATATCATAGCTATTGAATGAGTTTAGGGCTGATTTAAGAATGTGTAATGGAAAACACACCTACAATCTGGGGACCCCATGCAAACTGGGGACCTCATGCAAACTGGGCACCCCATGCCAACAGCTTGGGACCTCATGCAAACTGGGGACCCCATGCAAACAGCTGGGGACCCCATGCCAACTGAAGACCCCATGCATGGGGACTTGAGAAGCATTTTCAAAATGATTGAATGTATGAAAATGTAAATTTTAAAGGAAAAAAACGGTTACGTTTGTCTTTGATTTTCCATGATATTTTGTTTTCTTGCAGGGTTTGCTAAATCACAAGACATTTCTGGAGTCTTTTAAAGAGAATGGTTGGAAATCATTCTATCCAGGTAATAGGTTTTCTTATCTAGATTATGAGATGTTATACTGAAAGTGTGAATGAATAGTGAAGTAAGAATATAGAAGAATTTGGATGGTCTAATAATACTTTCCCTTAGATCAGAAAGGGTGGCTTTGTGGGATAATAGAGAAAAACTACCCAAATAAGAATCCTTAGCACAATATCATAGCTATTGAATGAGTTTAGGGCTGATTTAAGAATGTGTAATGGAAAACACACCTACAATCTGGGGACCTCATGCAAACTGGGGACCTCATGCAAACTGGGGACCCCATGCCAGCAGCTTGGGACCTCATGCCAACTGGGGACCCCATGCAAACAGCTGGGGACCCCATGCCAACTGAAGACCCCATGCATTGGGACTTGAGAAGCATTTTCAAAACGATTGAATGTATAAAAATGTAAATTTTAAAGGAAAAAAACGGTTACGTTTGTCTTTGATTTTCCATGACATTTTGTTTTCTTGCAGGGTTTGCTAAATCACAAGACATTTCTGGAGTCTTTTAGAGAGAATGGTTGGAAATCATTCTATCCAGGTAATAGGTTTTCTTGAAGATTTCATCAAGTGCATAGGAGATCTAGATTATGAGATGTTATACTGAAAGTGTGAATGAATAGTGAAGTAAGAATATAGAAGAATTTGGATGGTCTAATAATACTTTCCCTTAGATCAGAAAGAGTGGCTTTGTAGGATAATAGAGAAAAACTACCCAAATAAGAATCCTTAGCACAATATCATAGCTATTGAATGAGTTTAGGGTTGATTTAAGAATGTGTAAAACACACCTACAATCTGGGGACCCCACATGAACGGCGGACCACATGCAAACTGGGGACCCCATGTGAACTGGGGACCCTATGCGAATTGGGGACCCCATGCGAACTGGGGACCCTATGCGAACTGGGGTCCCCATGGAAACAGCTGGGGACCACATGCAAACTGGGGACCCCATGCAAACATCTGGGGACCCCATGCCAACAGCTTGGGACCTCATGCAAACTGGGGACCCCATGCCAACTGAAGACCCCATGCATTGGGACTTGAGAAGCATTTTCAAAACGATTGAATGTATAAAAATGTAAATTTTAAAGGAAAAAAACGGTTATGTTTGTCTTTGATTTTCCATGACATTTTGTTTTCTTGCAGGGTTTGCTAAATCACAAGACATTTCTGGAGTCTTTTAGAGAGAATGGTTGGAAATCATTCTATCCAGGTAATAGGTTTTCTTGAAGATTTCATCAAGTGCATAGGAGATCTAGATTATGAGATGTTATACTGAAAGTGTGAATGAATAGTGAAGTAAGAATATAGAAGAATTTGGATGGTCTAATAATACTTTCCCTTAGATCAGAAAGGGTGGCTTTGTGGGATAATAGAGAAAAACTACCCAAATAAGAATCCTTAGCACAATATCATAGCTATTGAATGAGTTTAGGGCTGATTTAAGAATGTGTAATGGAAAACACACCTACAATCTGGGGACCCCATGCAAACTGGGGACCTCATGCAAACTGGGCACCCCATGCCAACAGCTTGGGACCTCATGCAAACTGGGGACCCCATGCAAACAGCTGGGGACCCCATGCCAACTGAAGACCCCATGCATGGGGACTTGAGAAGCATTTTCAAAATGATTGAATGTATGAAAATGTAAATTTTAAAGAAAAAAAACGGTTACGTTTGTCTTTGATTTTCCATGACATTTTGTTTTCTTGCAGGGTTTGCTAAATCACAAGACATTTCTGGAGTCTTTTAAAGAGAATGGTTGGAAATCATTCTATCCAGGTAATAGGTTTTCTTATCTAGATTATGAGATGTTATACTGAAAGTGTGAATGAATAGTGAAGTAAGAATATAGAAGAATTTGGATGGTCTAATAATACTTTCCCTTAGATCAGAAAGGGTGGCTTTGTGGGATAATAGAGAAAAACTACCCAAATAAGAATCCTTAGCACAATATCATAGCTATTGAATGAGTTTAGGGCTGATTTAAGAATGTGTAATGGAAAACACACCTACGATCTGGGGACCTCATGCAAACTGGGGACCTCATGCAAACTGGGGACCCCATGCCAGCAGCTTGGGACCTCATGCCAACTGGGGACCCCATGCAAACAGCTGGGGACCCCATGCCAACTGAAGACCCCATGCATTGGGACTTGAGAAGCATTTTCAAAACGATTGAATGTATAAAAATGTAAATTTTAAAGGAAAAAAACGGTTATGTTTGTCTTTGATTTTCCATGACATTTTGTTTTCTTGCAGGGTTTGCTAAATCACAAGACATTTCTGGAGTCTTTTAGAGAGAATGGTTGGAAATCATTCTATCCAGGTAATAGGTTTTCTTGAAGATTTCATCAAGTGCATAGGAGATCTAGATTATGAGATGTTATACTGAAAGTGTGAATGAATAGTGAAGTAAGAATATAGAAGAATTTGGATGGTCTAATAATACTTTCCCTTAGATCAGAAAGGGTGGCTTTGTGGGATAATAGAGAAAAACTACCCAAATAAGAATCCTTAGCACAATATCATAGCTATTGAATGAGTTTAGGGCTGATTTAAGAATGTGTAATGGAAAACACACCTACAATCTGGGGACCCCATGCAAACTGGGGACCTCATGCAAACTGGGCACCCCATGCCAACAGCTTGGGACCTCATGCAAACTGGGGACCCAATGCAAACAGCTGGGGACCCCATGCCAACTGAAGACCCCATGCATGGGGACTTGAGAAGCATTTTCAAAATGATTGAATGTATGAAAATGTAAATTTTAAAGGAAAAAAACGGTTACGTTTGTCTTTGATTTTCCATGATATTTTGTTTTCTTGCAGGGTTTGCTAAATCACAAGACATTTCTGGAGTCTTTTAAAGAGAATGGTTGGAAATCATTCTATCCAGGTAATAGGTTTTCTTATCTAGATTATGAGATGTTATACTGAAAGTGTGAATGAATAGTGAAGTAAGAATATAGAAGAATTTGGATGGTCTAATAATACTTTCCCTTAGATCAGAAAGGGTGGCTTTGTGGGATAATAGAGAAAAACTACCCAAATAAGAATCCTTAGCACAATATCATAGCTATTGAATGAGTTTAGGGCTGATTTAAGAATGTGTAATGGAAAACACACCTACAATCTGGGGACCTCATGCAAACTGGGGACCTCATGCAAACTGGGGACCCCATGCCAGCAGCTTGGGACCTCATGCCAACTGGGGACCCCATGCAAACAGCTGGGGACCCCATGCCAACTGAAGACCCCATGCATTGGGACTTGAGAAGCATTTTCAAAACGATTGAATGTATAAAAATGTAAATTTTAAAGGAAAAAAACGGTTACGTTTGTCTTTGATTTTCCATGACATTTTGTTTTCTTGCAGGGTTTGCTAAATCACAAGACATTTCTGGAGTCTTTTAGAGAGAATGGTTGGAAATCATTCTATCCAGGTAATAGGTTTTCTTGAAGATTTCATCAAGTGCATAGGAGATCTAGATTATGAGATGTTATACTGAAAGTGTGAATGAATAGTGAAGTAAGAATATAGAAGAATTTGGATGGTCTAATAATACTTTCCCTTAGATCAGAAAGAGTGGCTTTGTAGGATAATAGAGAAAAACTACCCAAATAAGAATCCTTAGCACAATATCATAGCTATTGAATGAGTTTAGGGTTGATTTAAGAATGTGTAAAACACACCTACAATCTGGGGACCCCACATGAACGGCGGACCACATGCAAACTGGGGACCCCATGTGAACTGGGGACCCTATGCGAATTGGGGACCCCATGCGAACTGGGGACCCTATGCGAACTGGGGTCCCCATGGAAACAGCTGGGGACCACATGCAAACTGGGGACCCCATGCAAACATCTGGGGACCCCATGCCAACAGCTTGGGACCTCATGCAAACTGGGGACCCCATGCCAACTGAAGACCCCATGCATTGGGACTTGAGAAGCATTTTCAAAACGATTGAATGTATAAAAATGTAAATTTTAAAGGAAAAAAACGGTTATGTTTGTCTTTGATTTTCCATGACATTTTGTTTTCTTGCAGGGTTTGCTAAATCACAAGACATTTCTGGAGTCTTTTAGAGAGAATGGTTGGAAATCATTCTATCCAGGTAATAGGTTTTCTTGAAGATTTCATCAAGTGCATAGGAGATCTAGATTATGAGATGTTATACTGAAAGTGTGAATGAATAGTGAAGTAAGAATATAGAAGAATTTGGATGGTCTAATAATACTTTCCCTTAGATCAGAAAGGGTGGCTTTGTGGGATAATAGAGAAAAACTACCCAAATAAGAATCCTTAGCACAATATCATAGCTATTGAATGAGTTTAGGGCTGATTTAAGAATGTGTAATGGAAAACACACCTACAATCTGGGGACCCCATGCAAACTGGGGACCTCATGCAAACTGGGCACCCCATGCCAACAGCTTGGGACCTCATGCAAACTGGGGACCCCATGCAAACAGCTGGGGACCCCATGCCAACTGAAGACCCCATGCATGGGGACTTGAGAAGCATTTTCAAAATGATTGAATGTATGAAAATGTAAATTTTAAAGGAAAAAAACGGTTACGTTTGTCTTTGATTTTCCATGACATTTTGTTTTCTTGCAGGGTTTGCTAAATCACAAGACATTTCTGGAGTCTTTTAAAGAGAATGGTTGGAAATCATTCTATCCAGGTAATAGGTTTTCTTATCTAGATTATGAGATGTTATACTGAAAGTGTGAATGAATAGTGAAGTAAGAATATAGAAGAATTTGGATGGTCTAATAATACTTTCCCTTAGATCAGAAAGGGTGGCTTTGTAGGATAATAGAGAAAAACTACCCAAATAAGAATCCTTAGCACAATATCATAGCTATTGAATGAGTTTAGGGCTGATTTAAGAATGTGTAATGGAAAACACACCTACAATCTGGGGACCCCATGCAAACTGGGGACCTCATGCAAACTGGGCACCCCATGCCAACAGCTTGGGACCTCATGCAAACTGGGGACCCCATGCAAACAGCTGGGGACCCCATGCCAACTGAATACCCCATGCATGGGGACTTGAGAAGCATTTTCAAAACGATTGAATGTATAAAAATGTAAATTTTAAAGGAAAAAAACGGTTACGTTTGTCTTTGATTTTCCATGACATTTTGTTTTCTTGCAGGGTTTGCTAAATCACAAGACATTTCTGGAGTCTTTTAGAGAGAATGGTTGGAAATCATTCTATCCAGGTAATAGGTTTTCTTGAAGATTTCATCAAGTGCATAGGAGATCTAGATTATGAGATGTTATACTGAAAGTGTGAATGAATAGTGAAGTAAGAATATAGAAGAATTTGGATGGTCTAATAATACTTTCCCTTAGATCAGAAAGGGTGACTTTGTGGGATAATAGAGAAAAACTACCCAAATAAGAATCATTAGGACAATATCATAGCTATTAAATGAGTTTAGGGTTGATTTAAGAATGTGTAATGGAAAACACACCTACAATCTGGGGACCCCACATGAACTGGGGACCACATGCAAACTGGGGACCCCATGTGAACTGGGGACCCCATGCGAACTGGGGACCCGATGCGAAATGGGGACCCCATGCGAACTGGGGACCCTATGCGAACTGGGGTCCCCATGGAAACAGCTGGGGACCTCATGCAAACTGGGGACCCCATGCAAACATCTGGGGACCCCATGCAAACAGCTTGGGACCTCATGCAAACTGGGGACCCCAGAAAAACTACCCAAATAAGAATCCTTACCACAATATCATAGCTATTGAATGAGTTTAGGGCTGATTTAAGAATGTGTAACGGAAAACACACCTACAATCTGGGGACCCCATGCAAACTGGGGACCTCATGCAAACTGGGGACCCCATGCCAATAGCTTGGGACCTCATGCAAATTTTAAAGGGAAAAAACGGTTACGTTTGTCTTTCATTTTCCATGACATTTTGTTTTCTTGCAGGGTTTGCTAAATCACAAGACATTTTTGGAGTCTTATAGAGAGATTGGTTGGAAATCATTCTATCCAGGTAATAGGTTTTCTTGAAGATTTCATCAAGTGCATAGGAGATCTAGATTATGAGATGTTATACTGAAAGTGTGAATGAATAGTGAAGTAAGAATATAGAAGAATTTGGATGGTCTAATAGAACTTTCCCTTAGATCAGAAATGATGACTTTGTGGGATAATAGAGAAAAACTACCCAAATAAGAATCCTTAGCAAAATATCATAGCTATTGAATGAGTTTAGGGCTGATTTAAGAATGTGTAACGGAAAACACACCTACAATCTGGGGACACCATGGAAACTTGGGACCTCATGCAATCTGGGGACCTCATGCAAACTGGGGACCCCATGCAAACAGCTGGGGACCCCATAGAAACAGCTTGGGACCTCATGCAAACTGGGGACCCCATGCAAACAGCTTGGGACCTCATGGAAACTGGGGACCCCATGCAAAAAGCTGGAGAACCCATGCCAACTGAGGACCTTCAAGTAATGGAATGAATTGACATGCAAATACTTAAAAGTCAATAGTGATGAGTATGAATTTGTTTTAAAAATACATTCATTGGGACTTGAGAAGCATTTTCAAAAGGATTGAATTTATAAAAATGTAAATTTTAAAGGAAAAAAACGGTTACGTTTGTCTTTGATTTTCCATGACATTTTGTTTTCTTGCAGGGTTTGCTAAATCACAAGACATTTCTGGAGTCTTTTAGAGAGAATGGTTGGAAATCATTCTATCCAGGTAATAGGTTTTCTTGAAGATTTCATCAAGTGCATAGGAGATCTAGATTATGAGATGTTATACTGAAAGTGTGAATGAATAGTGAAGTAAGAATATAGAAGAATTTGGATGGTCTAATAGAACTTTCCCTTAGATCAAAAAGGGTGACTTTGTGGGATAATAGAGAAAAACTACCCAAATAAGAATTCTTAGCACAATATCATAGCTATTGAATGAGTTTAGGGCTGATTTAAGAATGTGTAACGGAAAACACACCTACAATCTGGGGACCCCATGTGAACTGGGGACCTCATTCAATCTGGGGACCTCATTCAAACTGGGGACCTCATTCAAACTGGGGACCTCATTCAAACTGGGGACCTCATTCAATCTGGGGACCTTCAAGTAATGGAATGAATTGACATGCAAATACTTAACAGTGAATATTGATGAGTATGATTATGTATAAGATGTTGTTATTTGGTGAGATTTTGTTCAAAAAAAATACAATGCTATTGTACTTTAATAGGAAAATTATAATTAAGTCAGCATAAAACCTTACATTGAAAAATCTTGAAGTAGTTTCTTTAATTTTGTATGCTTGATCTTTTCTTTAAAATTCAAAAAGGGTTGCTTTTAAACATAGTGTATATAGAGGAAATTACAGTATCCTAATAATTAGTTTAATTAATTCTGGCTGATATATGAATTTCTATTGGATTGAAACACCTGCAAACTGTGGACTTTTTGTAAAATGGGGAACAAGAATGGAATTAATGTAACTGAATAATATACTAGAGTACAGAAACGTAATGCTAAATAATGCAAAATATTGCTCTCTCTTAGTGCTTCTACTCTACTAGGGTACTTTCTAATAATTTATCAGAGTATAAAATTAGAATTTGTTTAGTATATGAGCAAAAATTATTGTTTTGATTTTTCAGGATTGATTTCCTCTTTCCTTTCATGCTTTTGTGATGGTTTTAGAGAGAAGGTCAGGGCATGTGTCTATTTTGTTATTACAGGTAATATCATTTGTTCCGTGGTTTTGGAATGTAAGTGTGTGTTTTAATCCTAGTAGCTCCAAGTTATTATAATGAGCTTGTTCTCTGTGCGACAGAAAAAATATAGAATGCCGTGGAAACTCTGGTGACTCAATATTGGTCTAATTGGTTTAATAATAGATACATACACATTTTACAATTGAAGAGATACAATATGAAATTTTTTTTACATAATTATATATAGAAATAAATATATAGAGGATGTTACATGGGCGCGCGGAGATACTAATTTTATCTTCGAGTGGTGAAAAGATCTCTCATGAGTGAGCGCAGTAAACGAGTGAGATATTTTCAACACGAGAAGATGAAATTCGTATCTCCAAGCACCCATGTAATATTCTGTTTATTACATAATTATCAATGAAAAAGAAAATATAGCTTTTTCGAGCTTTTTTCTGATATAAGAAGTATGTTACCATAGTGGTGATATCTTCACATGTGAAAATATCACATTTCTGAAATAGAGCAATAAAGGTATTTCATTGATAATCATATAATACAATAAAATAATTAAGGAAGTATAATATAATAGAGTAAATTAATGTTAATTAATTAATTGAGAACAGTTTTTACAATTTTACCGCATTTAAAATGATTATGTCTAGGCGTCAGTACACTGCTTGGACTGCCTGTGCTTTTGATCTGATTTGCTGTTTTTGCTCATGCGCTTGCAATTACACTGGAATCTCTTTCCTCCACGACCCTAGTCTGTCGAAACAGACAGAAAGGGAGTATGGGAATGAACTAAAAACATTCTTTGACTTGGCTGCCAAGCGTAATATTTATTGTCCTTTTTGTGATTTTATGTATTTATTTATTCATTCACTTACTTTATTTATTTATTTTTTTTTTTTTGTATAATCTCCCTCCATGAGACTCATTTTGTCTCTTGGAGAAAATGTAGAGTAAAAATGTTTAATTTATTTACTCATTCATTTTTTATTTATCTATTTATTCATTTACAGTTTGTTTATTTTTCAGATTTCACTGACGAAAAGAGCTGACTAAGACTATCTCTTTCTCTTTTTCATTTTTTTGCGAGCCAAGTTAAATAGCATAGTGCACAACTTACGTCACGACTCAGAACAACATTTTTTTAAAGTCCGATGTTGACACCTTTTTCTATTTTTTCTTTTTTCAAAAATAATGTTTCTCAGTCTTCTATCCATTAAGATTGCAAATTAATGCTGTTTGTCTGAGTTATTTGCATCTATTATAACAGTGGCTATTTTTAGAAACGGTGCGCAGCGCTATTCTGAACTGACAACTTTCATCATCACCCTCAAAATAATATTAATATCCATATGCTCATTAAGCTCAACTCTCTTTTACAATACAATACAATACAATACAATAAAGATTTATTCCAGATGCAACTAGGTAGATACATATACAAAATATAAAAGCTGAATAGAGCAGGCGAAAGACTACAAAAATAACTAAAAAAAGGGGCATCTAGAAAGGAAGTTAAGAGGTTATCCCTATGTAAAAACTCCCTAAAATGACAAACAAATAGACGAGCAAAGCTACAAATATACGAATAAATGGATAAATATATAGTAGAATGATAAGAAAATATATAAATAAATGGATATATCAGTCAATAAATAAATATATGAGTATGTAATATGTAAGTAATATGTAAGTAGAACAAACGCATTAAGACGATTTATGTTAACCATAAATCGTTCGTATCTATAGCAGTCGTTTATTGCGGGGTTGGAAAAGATACATTTTATCAGCATTGATGTCCCAAATGATTAAAACAAACCAGTGCGAAGAAGACAAAACTGGTATCTCAAAGTGGCCATGTAAATATGTTCTGCTTATTTTGGCACAAAAATGGCACAAAAACAAGCGTTGTATTCTGGTTAATAATATTAATAACAACAACGACAAACTTTAATGAGGGTAACATCCTCAAATAGAGAGGAGTCGTTATGTTATATTTATGTTCACCGGCCGGTTTCGTACCCGATGTGGTCAAAACAATTTTCTCCGTCCCATAAAAACGGCCCTAGTTTCGTGCTAGGAAAGCAACAATTTTCCAGGAATATGATAGAAGTAGTATTAAGAAACAAATATGGAAATTAATAATTTACACACATTTGGTTTACAATCTGGGGACCTTGAATGCCCGGAGTATGAAAACCCCTTCAAAATAACATCAAAAACGACTGGGTTATGTCTTAAGTGTGATTTTCTTTCATTAGAAATTGAAGCTATGTCTTGTAAAATAAAATTAGCACTAAAATTTTTACACACTTTTTTCGAGACGTTCTGGGGACCTAATTTCCATAAGAGGTGTGTAATTTTAGTTAAATTAATTCTTGAGGATTGCCAATCTGTAAAAATCTTATAAATAATTTTAAAAAGGTATTTACGTAAAAACAATTCAAAAAAGGGTATATTATTTTAACACAAAAATTTAGAGGCAATCTGGGGACCTGAGCGTCTACACACGAAAAAATGACAAACTGGGGACTTCGAGTTAGAACGCGTAAATCGCTGTATCTCGACGAAATAAAGCGTTTTAAAAAGTTTGCTGAGTGGGGACCAAATTTAGTGTCCCCACATTGCTTGAGGTCCCCAGAACGTTGGTGTGTTACCAAAACGAGGTCCCCACTTTACACGTTGTGTCAACGCACACACACACACACACACACACACACACACACACACACACAAGCATATCGACCGAAAATAATAAACTAAAAACCGTAATTTAGGGGGGAGGATGCTTTTAGCATACCAACCACATACGCTCTAGTCCAAAGCTGGAAGTACTACCTTATTATTACTAATTTTCGCGGGTCTTAATTAATTTCGCGATTTTCAAAAAATCGCGAAATTAAAGACCCGCGAATACAAGTTTACGCGAAAATTAAACGCGAAATTTAATACCCTGCTATATTTCTTTGATCATGGATACATTGAATTAATGGTTCACAAATGTTGTCCGCATGTCTGCATAGTTTGTTATACAGTGCCTATATGGTTGTGCTTCAGTTTTGTAGGTGAGTTTATACCTTTAGTTGTTTCAATTCTTCAATTTTTTTAATGGCCAAATCGCGAAATTTAGTTCTCTTAAACGTATTTTTTTGGCTAGACTTGGCACGAGTCGGCCTCAGCGTCCTTGGGGGGGATTAATGCGAGCGAAGTGAGGCGTTAATGAGACCGCAAAGCGGACTTTTTAGAAAGTCTATTTTTGGCCAAATCGCAAAATTAAAGACCCGCGAAATATGCCAGTTCCATTTTCGCGAAATTGAGTACCCGCGAAAATAAGTAACAATAAGGTAATAATAATAGCGAATATTTGCATAACAATAGATAATGCAATGCCCTAGCCCGTCCTCGGGATCCCAGCGAATCAACCAATAAGCATGAAGTATAGTTAGACAATGCATATAATAGTATCGTTATTGCTACTACTTTTTGATTGGTTGGGCTTTTGAATTTCTACTTCCGGTAAACGTCCCAACAGATTTCGTGCCCAGGGGTATTTTTCTAGTAGCAAGGAACGAGCGACAGAATTTTAGCCCTCGTTCCCGAGGATGCAGGAGCCCTCAATGGCATTATTGTCAGTTGCTGCAACGATTTGCGAATAGTCGAACTTAGTTCTTTTTTTTGCACCGCCACAAGACAATCCCTGCAAGACGATCCCTGTTGCACTGTGCAATAGCAGGGACGGCGGAGCGTAATTTGGATTGGGGGGGCTAATGACCACCAAATACTGGAACACGTGGGGGTTTAGGGGCATGCTCCAATTATTGGGGGGGCTACAGCCCCCCCTGCTCCGCGCTCCCTGAATAGGCTTTTCCCAAGATACGGCCGGACTGCACAGCATTCCCGGACGTACTTGCCAGCACAATCAAAGACTCCAAGGCACTAATGCCTAGTCAAGTACCTTATTGTTTAATTAGTGCTCTGTTGGTCAACAGTCCAATAAAATCCATGTCGGTAAGTGTGAGATAGTCACGATATGTAATATCCAATCTCGTACCCAGAGCCCACGTTCCTCTTGATCAGCACCGAGAAACGAGAGGGTCTGGCTGCAACTGTTTGTCTCCGCATCATGATTGGTTGAATAGACAATAGGTCTACGATTCTATTGTCTATTCAACCAATCATGATGCGGAAAATAACGGTTGCAACCAGAGCCTCTCGTTTCTCGGTGCTGATCAGGAGTATTGCAGGCTCTGGGTACGATATTGATCTAATATCCCAATAGTGTGTATCCAAACTGAGGCTTTTGCAATTTCATTCGGAAACGCTTGTGCATCCGGCCGTATCTTGGGAAAGGGCTATTCGCAACAGTGTTGCGACACAAGTTGCTGAGAAAGAGGCCAAAGGCTTTTAGGGCCAATTTACACGGCACGACTTGTCACGCACGATTTGACGAATATGACATTATAATTATCGTGGGATTTAAACCATAATTTAAAATTTCTCAATTTCGGACTCTCTCACGACAATCTTATTTAACGACTTTGTTGCTCTATCTGAAGAGATCTCTGCAACAAAGAAGATTTGTTACGCATATGAGTGATACTTCATGCAACGCCGGTTCGCTCTAATACCGTTGGAAGTCAAAGATGTTGTTCATATCACCATAGCATAAATCATTTTTCTTGTCCGCAGGTATGGAATCTAGCATCTTCATGACTAAGGGTAAGAATTGTTTTGCGAAACAACCAAGTTGGACGCATCAAGCATTCCGCGCTACTGCTCTAAGCGCATGCTCAGGGGATTAAAAAGTGGGATAATATTTTGTAGAATATGCAATTTTTTGGTATATTTGACTCAAAATTCGCTTAACGGTACGTGATCTTGAATATTTAAAGAAAATTTTGTTTGACAAGAAAAATACAACTAAAATATATCATGTTTTACAAAATATTATCTATTATTATTAATATTATCTCACTTTTTAATCCCCTGAGCATGCGCTTAGAGCAGTCGGGCGGAATGCTTGATGCGTGTATATTTGCACAAGATTCTGATTGGGTACCCTGTGCTTTCTTCAGCACGCAAGTGATCGAAGTCAAGTCTAACCAATCAGAAGTCAAAATGTTTATCCAAATAAGGTGCGCGGGGGGAGGGGTGCAGCCTCATTCGCTGGGAACGAGATAGCAGGGGAGGCATTGATCACTATTCCGGTAAATCTTGTTTATAACCTGTTGAACCTGTTTTTTCGCGGCAAAAATATTTGCTTATCCAATCACAGTTGTGTCTTTTCGCGCGAAAAATGACTATAAACCCTTGGAGGGATGATCATATTTCTCCACCGAAGCTCATAGCAAGTGAGGGACAAGTTCTTGAGCACTATCAATAGGTATATCTTATTTTCTTAGCTACATTATAAACTAAAATTATAGTGGGGGTAGGCAAACGACATTTTAATAATAAATAATAATAATAACTTTATTTTCTATAGCGGCAATTACACCAGCTCAACACTGCTTTACAATTGTAAAAATGATTATAAAATTATATAAACAGTAAATCTAAACTAATTCTATATTATTAATAAAAATGTAATAAAAAGGAAACTACATATAAATATAAACGCGTAGGAAAAGGCCCTCCTACCATAAGAATTTAGGTTGTAAGAGGGCTTAGACAGAAGATTAAGGCTAGAAGATCTTAAGGTTCTTGCAGGTTTGTAAAGTTGAAGTAGGTCAGAAAGATACGAAGGAGCACATTTATTGAGAGCTTTAAAAGTAAGTAGTAAAATCTTGTACTGTATACGTTGTTCTATGGGTAACCAATGAAGGCTACGCAGCACAGGAGAAATATGTTCAAATTTATGTGAAAAGGTAAGTACCCTGGCTGCAGCATTCTGTACACGCTGTAGTTTTTGAAGCGATGATTTAGACAGACCATAAAGAAGGGAGTTGCAGAAGTCTAGTTTAGAAGAGATAAATGCGTGCATAAGGGTCTCACAGGCTTTGACACTGATGTGTTTTCTAATTTTTGAGATATTTCTCAAATGAAAAAAGCAGGATTTACAGATGGAAGCAATCTGGTGATCAAAAGATACATTTCCATCGAAAATAACACCAATATTGCGAGCTTTTGCCGAAAATGAGATGTCATGACCTGCAATATTCACAGAGTCAATAGAAGGCCTGGGACGAAAGGAGGAAGATAACAGTATAATTTCTGTTTTGTCGCCATTCATCTTAAGACAATTCTGCAACATCCACTTGTCTATTTCATTCGGGCAAGCCTCAAGTGTTGACTTAGCATTATCCAGCTGAGACAAAGATGACGTTGAAAAGGTTATGTAAAGTTGAGAATCATCTGCATATAAGTGGAAATTGATATCATAGCCACGAACAATATCTCCAATTGGTGACGTATACAACATGAAAAGAATAGGCCCGAGAATGGAGCTCTGTGGCACTCCACAGTCGAGGCTTTGAGAATTTGATTTACCACTTTCTATACTGACAAATGACTTACGATGAGACAAATAAGACCTGAACCAGTCCAGTGCAGTGCCACTGATGCCATATCTTGTTTCAAGCCTTTTCAAAAGAATAGCATGGTGGACAGTATCAAAGGCTGCTGACAAATCAAGCAGAACTAAGGTGACAGAACGATTGTTGTCTATGGCATGAAGGATGTCATTTTGGACCCTTACAAGAGCGGTTTCTACACTGTGGCGTTTTTTATACGCAGACTGGAACTTTTCATGCAGGTCATTTTCCTCCAGATAATCAACCAGCTGAGAAGCAACTACTTTCTCAATGGCCTTTGAGAGAAATTTGAGATTAGAGATGGGCCTGAAACTGGAGAATTCCTCAGAAGGCAAATTCTGCTTCTTGAGTAGTGGATGGATAACTGCTTCTTTTAACTGTGATGGCACTACCCCAGTACACAAGGACAAGTTGACAGTTGTGCATATGGTAGGGAGAAGTGTACCAAAACACTGCTTCATTACCATGCCAGGGATAGGATCCAAATCACATGATTTAGAAGCCAACGGAGTAATCAGCCTAGACAAGTCAGTAGAAGAAATTTCTCTGAAAGTCAGAAAAGAACTAATACATGAGACATCATTGATAGCATGAATAAGTTGTGCACCCCATAGATCTTGTTGAATGGCTGAGATCTTATCAGTGAAAAAGTCTGCGAATGATTTTGCGAGTTGATCAGATGACGTACAATCAGGATATTGTTTCTCTGCTTTAACATGCAGTGCCTTGGAAACGGTAGAAAACAATACCTTCTGGTCACACTGATGCTCATTTATCATCGCAGAGTAGTAAGTGTGTTTAGTGGAGTTTATCAAATTCCTTACCACATCACATTGTTGTACGTAAAGGTCACGATCAATTGTGAGACGTGATTGACGCCACCTTCGCTCCAGCTTTCGACGTTTGGTCTTTTCTGCCTTGATTTCAGGTGTATACCAAGGTGCTAAAGGACGTTTAGTAACAATACGTTCAATGCATGGAGCATGGGCATCTAGTACAGATGCAAGCACAGAGTCATATTGCTGGACTAGTTCAGTCAGATCACTAGCGGGTGCTGTGAGAAGAGATGATTTGACGATATCCTCATTAAAGCAATGCATGTCAATAGCTTTCAACTTACGACAGCGAGTGATTACTCTTACTGGAGGTGGTTTCTGAATGCGTACGTCAGTAAGGATGGCACAGTGGTCGGATATTGCTGGGTCACATACAGAGACATCACGGACGATATGATCAGATGATCGTGTTATAATAAGATCAAGCACATGCTTATCTTGATAAGTAGGCTGATCAACAAACTGCTTTAAATCAAAGATTTCCAATAGATCAAGGCATTGGCTAGCAGCTGAATTAGTAGGATCGTCAACGTGGAAGTTGAAATCACCAACAATAAGAAGAGAACTAGGACTAGTTGATTATTGCTCCAAGAATACAGCAAATTCCTCAAAAAAGATCTTGTTAGTAAGTTTGTTGCGATTTGAAGGAGGAGGCCTGTAAATAACAAAGAGTAAAATATTAGCAGGAGAAGAGCAAGCAAGCATACCTAAAGTCTCAAAAGACTTAAATTGTTTCAAAGCTATTTTTTTTAAACGTAAAGATTTCCTATAAAGTAAACCAATCCCACCACCCCTACCCTTCCTAGCAATATGATGTAATAAATAACCCTTCGGTGTTAGTTCATTGATAGTAAGTTCATCCTTACTGTCATTAGTGTTCAACCAAGTCTCAGTGAGACATAATATGTCGACGTTATTTTCAACTACAAAGTCCTTTACAATCATGGATTTGTTCCTCACAGATCTAGAATTTAGCAAGCACAATTTCGCAGGACGTGTAATCTGCGATGCTAGAGGAATACGCAGTGGTTTTATTAAATTGTTCACGTTTACTCCATTATAACTTTGATGTTTGTCCAATGGACGACTTGTAATCAATGTAGGAATATTTCTCGGGATTGCATTCACGTCATTGATTACGGGTAGACTTGTTTGAGTAGATAACAATACGTTTTCTCCAAGGTAATTAGGTTGTATAGGACAATCCACGGGTGCAGTTGAGCATTGACCAGGAAGACTGTTGTTTGTGTTACAACTCCAAGAAGTGTCAAGTTGAATATTTAATGTCGAGTTATGCAAATGTTCTTGAATTTCTTGACTTGAACTATCAGAAGTCACTAAATCCTTGATATTCAAACTTTTTGTCGATATAATTCGAGAGTTCTTACATTTAGCTTTCCTTTGCCCTCCTCTGCATCCTCTGCGGGTAGGTTTGAATCGTGATATTTTAAGTTCCAATAGAATTTGCCAACGTTCAGAATCAAGCAGTGATGTTGGAGTTGATTTAAATAGTGATATCAATGAAAATCTTGAGTACGTTATAGCCATCGTGTGAAATAACCATGAAATAAAGCCAATGAATCCAGAAAAAAAAATCAATTGAAGGATTTATAGCAGAGAAATTAGTAAATTATGCAGGAGCAGCTTTAAAGTCGTGTGCTGCCTGCAAGGCGCTAATCACAATTAAACTGTAATCACACTAATTTTTGCTCTTTTTTATATTAGATTCAGTGATTTTGGGCCTGAACTTACTGAATGGCTTGATCCCTGGTTCCTTAAGCGTTCATTTTCAAGTGTAAGTACAGGATTTCACGCTTATTTCATAAACTGAAAACCATAATTTCCCACCCTTAAAGTGATTTTAAGGGATTGCTTGCAATGCTGGTGTAATTTACTTTTTTTTACCGCAAAAGAGTTTTTCTCATTGGTCACACCTTCCAGGTTCGTTTTCATTCAATGAAAGGTGGTATTCCAAGAGTCAGAACACTTTTTTTCGCTTTCTGATCTTAGATGTAATAAAGCAACAAATAGAATAAACCTATTAAATATAAATAAGGCACGAGTTAAGGATTATTTAGACATTATTTTATATACTGGTCATTCAAAATTTCACAATTTATGATTTTTGATCATGAATGACGAGCGCGATGAGAAGCAAAATCTATTTAAGATCATAAACATAATCAAACCTGCATTTGAATGATTTTTGTTTTGTTCACTTGTGATCGTATTGATAAAAATTTCTGGGGTGCTCTCTTTAGTTAAAAGTTAAGTGAAAATTTCTGCTTTTAATTAGCTCGAAGTTTTTGACTAAAAGCTTGCTGTTTTACGATCGTCATTGATTAACGATCGTCATTTATGAAGACTGATGATGTGAAGAAAAATCCATATTTATTTTTCTAAACATTAAAATTTGTACGTGATTGAATTTTTCACTTCTGATTGTATTAATACAAGTTTTTAGTGGGTGTTCACTATAGCAAAAACTAATTTTGAATTGAGAATTCTGTTGTGAACTCGAAAATAACAAAGAAATAGAAAAACCGGTAAAAAAATTTTTGTTTGTTTCTATAACAACGTTTTCAAAGTGACACCGCTGACCTTCCTTTATTTTAGCAGATCCGGAAATATGTCACAATTTATCAAAGTGACTAAACCGGGCCAATAAACCGGAAATTAACACACATAACTTCAAACCTTTTTTGAACTAGTACTAATTGCGTTAAGGTGACTCCCAACTAATGAGAACGAAACTCATTTTTTATTTGCTCGTTTTGCGTCAAAAATATTCGATTATTTTAGGAGTCGCCTTTGTTGTACGGATTAATTCTCGAAAGGTGTTGTTTTAAAACTTTGCCCGCGAAAAAATCGAACGATTTAGACAAAAAAAATTTAGATTTGGGGTAAATGAACTGTTTTTGCTAGATCAGAAAAAATATATATATAGTGCAATTTACTGAAAGATTTTGACGGTTTACCGGTTTACTAATTTTCTAATTTTAATAGCAGTCAAAACATTTCGAAAAGCTAAACCTATCAGTATGTTCAAAACGTGTAAAATAGTTGAAAATTTTTTATTATATTTAAAAATTAATCTTCTCATGGCTTTTATCGGGGTTTTTTCTTCTTCTTCTTTTAATTTTTATTTATTTTTTGCTTTTTAAGTTTGTTGAAATTTTCTTTGATGAAGTTATTTTAAGTAATTTGATCAAGAGAAAACGAAAAACGTAGCGCGCGTTGCATTTGGCACGTTTGAACAGGGAAAGATAACTTCTCTGAACTATACAAAGACATATTTCTATCTAAATTTTGTTTTGCATACAGATTCTTTGTTTGGCTTTTAAACAAGGTAGCAAAACTTCAAAATACTTTGTGAAAAAGTAAAAAATCAGTCACAGAACTCCATTGAATTTCTTTGTTAGGTTAACCACATGGCAAACACATGCGAATTATAAAACTTGGATTTTAGCTTAATATATTAATATGAATATATTTCCACAGTAACAGGCATCAATCAACATTCACTGGAGAAGAGTCCTTCAGAAATGAATTACAAATTGCTAATAATAATAATAATAATAATAATAATAATAATAATAATAATAATGGCCCATGCTTATATTGCCAATTGCCAACAGGTCATCATTATTATTATTTTATTTTATTTTAACCTCAGAAAAAAATTTTTTTTTTTTTTTTTTTTACATATGATTTTTCCCTGGTAAAATTACTAGTCGGGTCTTTTCCCAAGACCTAAGACTTCAAACTGACATTTCAAAACCTAACCGAAACCTTTAACCTATTGTTACAATGCTGCTTGACGTTTTCTTTTTCTTTCTTTTATCCCCCCCCCCTTTTTTTTTTTTTTTTTTTTTTCCTTAAAGTTCCAAGACTTTCCTTAATATTCTGGCAGTTCCTAAAATTGCGGATTTCTGAAGTGTTGTTATCCTGTTACTTATGTCTAACATAGT
The DNA here is from genome assembly GCA_964019055.1 of Anthopleura xanthogrammica. NCBI lineage: Eukaryota > Metazoa > Cnidaria > Anthozoa > Actiniaria > Actiniidae > Anthopleura > Anthopleura xanthogrammica. Next base: position 9,484,862 of record OZ025214.1, on the reverse strand, counting down.
TACATATTCCTTCAGTCTCTTTGACACTGAGCCTAAACTTCCCACTACTACTGGTACTACTTTGACCTTTGTTTTCCATATCTTTTTTAGTTCTCTGGCAAGGTCCTGGTATTTTTCTATCTTCTCAAGCTCTTTGATTTCAATCCTTCTGTCAGCAGGCACAGCTACATCGATAATCCAGGTTTTGTTCAATTCCTTCTCAACCAGAACTATATCCGGACGCCTAGCCTGGATTATCCTATCTGTCTGGATGGTAAAGTCCCACAGCAACTTCACTTCATGGTTCTCCATTACACTATCGGGATCATGTTCATACCATTTGTCACAACATGGTAATCCATATTTCTTGCAAAGTTCCCAGTGCAGTAGTCCAGCAAGTGTGTCGTGCCGACGCTTGTACTCTATCTGTGCAAGTTTACTGCAGGCACAAATAATATGTTCTACAGTTTCCTCACATGTGCCACACATTCTGCACTTTTCAGACACTTCTTGATTTTCGATTTTAGCCTTTATTGCGTTAGTTCTTATAGCTTGGTCTTGAGCAGCAATGATTAGCCCTTCAGTTTCTCTCTTCAGATCACCGACTCTCAGCCAATTCCACGTCTCCTTATCAGCCACATCCTTGATTTGCTGATGGTACTGCCTCTGTAGGGGTTTCGTCATTATTTCTTCCCACCTTTGGTCTCTCTTTCTTTCCTTGTAATCCTTTGGTTGTTCCGCTGGTGCATGTTTTCCTATTTTACAAGCTGCAATCAACAACCTTTCTTGGCTGTTCTTAATATACTGTGCGAGGCTTCCTTCTTCCATTCTGATACAGTCTTCAATACTGATAAGGCCACGCCCTCCCTCAGTTCTTGGTAAATAGATACGGTTGACACAAGACCTGGGATGAAGAGCTCCATACATGCATAACAACTTTCTAGTTTTTCGATCCATTTCTTGCAGATCATTCTTGGTCCAATTGACTATTCCTCCGCTGTAGCGAATCGATGATACAGCCCACGTATTGATTGCTTTCATGAGGTTACCTCCATTCAGCTTCGACTTAAGGAGTTTTCTCAGCCTTCTCTTATATTCAACTCGTAGCTTTTCCTTCATTTCTAAATGTAGGACATCATCAGCTTCCAGTACGCCCAAGTACTTATAACAATCATCATTTTCTTCTAACGATCTAAGCTTTCTCCCATCTGGAAGAGCAATTCCATCACTCTTGATCTTCTTACCTCTATTCATGACCAGCACTGCACATTTGGAAATTCCAAAGTCCATACCAATGTCGTCACTGAATATGCGCACTGTTTGGACGAGGGAATCAAGTTCTTTTTCATTCTTACTATAGAGTTTGAGATCGTCCATGAATAGTAAGTGATTGATCTTTTCCTCGCTTTTACTGATCTTATAGCCAGCTTGGGTGCTTCTGAGTATATCGGTCAAAGGTATTAGTGCGATCACGAATAGCAGTGGAGATAGTGAGTCTCCTTGGAATATTCCTCTCTTGAACTCCACTTCTCCAAGTATTTTTCCATTCGATGTTAGGGTTGTCCTCCATAATGACATGCTCTTCTCCAATAAAGCTTTCACATTATCAGCTACACCAATCAACTCTAACGACTCTATTATCCACGAATGTGGAACAGAGTCATACGCTTTCTTGTAGTCAATCCACGCCATAGCTAAATTGGTCTTTCTTTTCTTGCAATCCCTCAGTAAGGCCTTGTCAATGCTTAGTTGATCTTTTGTCCCCCGGCTGTTCTTTCTGCAACCTTTCTGCTCGTCTGGTAGCAATTTGTTGTCGATCAGGTGGCAGTAGAGATCTTCTGATATCACCCCCGTTAAAAGTTTCCACATCAAGGGAAGGCATGTGATTGGACGGTAATTAGACGGTATGTTGCCTTTATCAGGGTCTTTCATGATGAGCACTGTTCTTCCTTTAACCATCCATTCCGGGGTAGTTTGTGATGTTAAACAGACTTGTAGCTGTGCAGCTATTCTTTCATGCAAACTCACGAAGTTTTTCAACCAGAACCCATGTACATTATCCAGACCTGGTGATTTCCAGTTGCTCATTTTCCTCAGCCGATGTTTGATTTTCTTTGGTGTGATGGTGATTTCTGGCTGCTGGACTACATGCTGGTCATTCTTTGCCTTCCTCAGCCATTCGGCGTCCTTCTTGTGTTCTGCTTTATTGCTCCACAGCTGCCCCCAAAACTCTAAACTTTCCTCAGCATTTGGTGGTGCTTGTTCCTGCTTTTGTTCATCAATTTCTTTGTAAAATTGCTTTTGATTTGTTGTAAATAATCTGTTTTGCCGATACTGTCTTATTCTTTCCTCATAGCGCTTCACTTTACTTGCCTTGGCCTTGATCCTTTGTTTCAGCTCTTCAATTACCACTTTCAATCCTTTACCTCTGACATTATACTTTCGCTCTAGCCGTTCCATCTTTCGAGAAGTCCCAACTGTTTGGATGTTGATTTGTTGAAGTCTGCTTAAGTCCCTTCTCATCTCGCTAATCTGTCCTTGTAGCCTTCTTTTCCAGGGTGGTTCTCCATTCTTCCTTTTCTTTTTGATCTTCACTCCCACTCTTTCAGTTACCACAGCAGCAGCGGCATACACAAGGTCGTTTGTCTCTGTAATATCATTCGTAGGAATAGTTTGCAGCACACTATCGACAGCTTTGACTTGGTCTAACAGCTTTTTCCTAAATACTCCGCGAAGATCTGGTAATCTCTCTCGATCTGTTTTGTGTAGTATTTCATACAGTCGAGACATTATTGCGTTTTGTTCATCTGTCATTTCCATTTCTTCAGGTATTATTTCTCGTTGATTTTCTTCTGTACCATCGTCGTGTGTGGTCGAGCAATTCTCCTCTGTCCCAGTGCTATGGTCTGTTCCAGGACTCCGTTCTTCAGTGTCAATTTGTCTGATTTCGGTTACCTTCCTCTGAATTTCCTCTATCTCTAATTCTGTAAACCATTTTCCTTTCCGGATAGCTCTTACTTGATCCGCTAGTCTTTGTTCAGTTTGTTGGTCCATTCCTCTTTCTTCCCATAGTTCAAGCAACCTCTTTCTATAGCCTCTCTTCTCGGGCTCACTCTTCATATAACATTCCATCAAAGTTCTATTTTCTTCTTTATTCCACTTCTTTCTTGCTTTTCGTGTTTGATTTTGGACAGTTACATTTTCACGACGTCGACCAGCCTGTCCACACACTTGGTCGATGCTGGATGAAGAACCGTCATTTGCTTCGGTTCTGTTTTCATCGTTTTCATTGGTTCTTGATTTCATCATTTCATCACAGTTATTGTGAGTAATTGTGTCCATGAGGACCTTCTTTCCCTGCGGAGTTTATTTCGCAAAAGAACTTCAGCTCGTCCAGATTTTGCGCGAGCTGGGTGACAGCAGTTGTTTCCGAGCGCGCGCTCTATCTCAGCTTGACGGTTACGCTCGAGCAAATTTTAAATTTTGTCAAATCACACAAATTTAAAAACAAACAAAACTTTAGCAGTTAATAACGAAAATAAGGCATCTTCTAGAGAAATAAAATGAAACAAGAAACATATCAAATCGATATAATAAATATATGCAAAAATGAGTTTATAGATCTTGAATAATAGAAAATTAAAGGCAGCTTGTAAAGAGCAATCAGTGTTTAGATAAAATTAGAAGAGATAGGCCGATCAGGTCCGATAGATATGAACCAAATACCCCTTAATCTTTCTTCTTACGGAGAAAAGAAAAAGAAAAGAAATTATGTGCGTAATATCAAATTTGAATTACTATTCTTACAAACAATGGTCGTGGCTAAATTATTAGTGAATTTGCCCAAGGAAACACCTTATTTTAGGTGAAATAATGAGAAAAAGAGAGAATTGCAAATCGCTAATGAATCTTCTAGGGATTCGCTTTAAAAAGTAGGTTTGAAAATTTCACAAAATCCTATATAAATTAATAAACCAAATAAAGAATATTGAAGAACTAACCTTTAGAATTAGCTGTATGTCTAACAAACAGCAGAAGATTGTTAAAGAAGTATAAAAACAAGAGAAAAATACGGAGCCAAACGAGCGTTAACCTTGTGGGATGAGAGCGCGCGCGTATTATTGCCAACAGGTCATCATTATTATTATTTTATTATTATTATTATTATTATTATTATTATTATTATTATTATTATTATTATTATCAATAGACCTCATCGGCTTGGGTGTAATGTTCTCATATCTTCTCATGCGCAACCATTAAACAATGAAATGATACTCTGGGGAATGACACGTGGTCTGAAATGGGACAACATTACACCCAAGCCGATGAGGTCTATTACCATGTCTCAGTGGGACTTGACGGACTGCTTTTACAGCACAGATTGCACCAAAATTATTTTCCTCCTTAAAACATAATCATCTCTTTCATTATTCTACATATGCCTCCTGTTCCATAATATGTGGAACCTTCCATGAGCCAATTCAAACCTAATGAAAAGATAACTGGTCTCCTTACCACCTATAGTTTTCAATAAATGGGATCGGCTCATGGAAACCATTGAAACAGGCCTTACTCTCTTATACTAGAGGTACTTATGATAAGGCTCTAATTCATCACTCCTTGCTCAATTTTGGAAGTACAAACTTTGATACAATATCTCCAAGATGCATTGATCACTCAAATCATAAAAACGTTTCTTATCATTTATATGATGCATGGGAAGCACGGGTAGTGCAGCAGTGAGAGCGCGCGCCTCTCACCAAGGTGACCCGGGTTTAAGCCCTGCTGTCAGGTTTGATGTTGTGTGTGAATAGAATTGTTTGTTTGTTCTCCTGTCCTTCGAGGGTTTTCTCCGGGTTCTCTGGTTTTCCTCCCTCCACAAAAATCAACTTCTAAATTCTAATTTGATCTATTGGTGACCTTGTAATTGGTTTTCTAAACTTGTAAGGCTCACGTCCACTTCGGATTGACAGCTGAGACAGTGGAGCACTCCAAAAAGTAGAGGAGCTAAGATGGAAAAATACAGAAAATTAGTATGGAAAGGAGGTGGTGGGAGGTGGGGTACCATATACCGCTATCAGATAAACTGATGGAGGGATTGATTAATTTCTTTGGCTATACATTACTAATGATAATAATATTAACTTCTTATCTTATTCATCAACAGCTGAAAGATCATCCACTATAACTGATAAACAGGAGTCAGCAACACCAAGTATGCTTACTCTAGTACTATATGCTATACCGCTATCCGATAAACTGATGGAGGGATTGATTAATTTCTTTGGCTATACATTACTAATGATAATAATATTAACTTCTTATCTTATTCATCAACAGCTGAAAGATCATCCACTATAACTGATAAACAGGAGTCAGCAACACCAAGTATGCTTACTCTAGTACTATATGCTATACCGCTATCCGATAAACTGATGGAGGGATTGATTAATTTCTTTGGCTATACATTACTAATGATAATAATATTAACTTCTTATCTTATTCATCAACAGCTGAAAGATCATCCACTATAACTGATAAACAGGAGTCAGCAACACCAAGTATGCTTACTCTAGTACTATATGCTATACCGCTATCCGATAAACTGATGGAGGGATTGATTAATTTCTTTGGCTATACATTACTAATGATAATAATATTAACTTCTTATCTTATTCATCAACAGCTGAAAGATCATCCACTATAACTGATAAACAGGAGTCAGCAACACCAAGTATGCTTACTCTAGTACTATATGCTATACTGCTATCCGATAAACTGATGGAGGGATTGATTAATATACTTAGGCTATACATTACTAATGATAATAATATTAACTTCTTATCTTATTCATCAACAGCTGAAAGATCATCCACTATAACTGATAAACAGGAGTCAGCAACACCAAGTATGCTTACTCTAGTACTATATGCTATACTGCTATCCGATAAACTGATGAAGGGATTGATTAATATACTTTGGCTATACATTACTAATGATAATAATATTAACTTCTTATCTTATTCATCAACAGCTGAAAGATCATCCACTATAACTGATAAACAGGAGTCAGCAACACCAAGTATGCTTACTCTAGTACTATATGCTATACTGCTATCCGATAAACTGATGGAGGGATTGATTGATTTCTTTGGCTATACATTACTAATGATAATAATATTAACTTCTTATCTTATTCATCAACAGCTGAAAGATCATCCACTATAACTGATAAACAGGAGTCAGCAACACCAAGTATGCTTACTCTAGTACTATATGCTATACTGATATCCGATAAACTGATGGAGGGATTGATTAATTTCTTTGGCTATAGTAGTATAATCCAGGGGGAGTAATTAGACCACTAATGAAATCCTTAGCCCTATGTTACTACAAGTGTAGCTTAAAGGCTTAATCTTATGAAACCCTTGGCAGACTTGACTATAGAATCTGGGTTTGAACCAAGTTCAATGATTAACCTGCTAATAAGCATGTGAAATTAATTGCCCATTTTGCTAATAACGCTTTTGTTACCCTTCATACAGCAATATCTCTACAGATACTTGGAACAACACAGTGAAAAAAGAGGAAATATTTAGACTAACTTCAAATGTCCCTATTGAGGATGAGAATGATTTTTGGCTGAATTTCGTCTGCTTTTTGTGCTTTAAAAAAATCATTTCATGAAATTGCTACAAATTAAGGAACCCAAATTAATAATAACCAACGTTTAACTGAAACAATAAAACTGTGTTTTTATTCCCCTAACTACTTTGGGTTTTAAAATACAAACTACAATTTTAAAACAATGGTTGTTGATATTCAGATTCCTGACTTACTAACATGTATCTTCATCTTTTGCAGAAACAGTCCAAGGTTCCAGAGCTGGAAAGACAATTATTTTGACCATTCCACAAGCTGTGAGAATGAAAATAGATAAAATTAACATTCATAATTTAAGGTTAATCCAAGTTGCAGATCAAAGCTAATTTTCCTAACTAATGAGAAAAAAAATCAAAAACATTAAATCCTTAACAAGATTTTTCTCTTATTAGAATCAGAAAACCTAGTTGATGAATCAGGAGAGTCAGATGATGGATCAGAGATTAACCAACTTAAAGAAAGTTTACCTGGAATTAATGTGAGTATTGTGGAGAACCATTGAGTATATAATTATCTAGGAATTAATAAACATTTTTTTGTAAGACAAAAAAAGTACTACCAAGGTACTGTACCCTTTACAAGGCATGGATAAGGGACTAGTCATAAATTAGCATTGGAAGTGGGTGTAGAAAATTTTGCTATTTTAGGCTAAATCAAAGGAGAGGCCGGGGTCACATCAAATTTAAAATCTCCACCCCTCCTCCTTGCTTATTTCTGACAAACAAGGCAAAAAATTTGGTTCGATTAATTTTGATATTCTCCAACTACTGTATTGTCCCAGCAGACCACATCCTCAAGAAGAAAATCTGCAGCTACAATTGAAGGTGATGTTGTTCAGTTGAATGGTAAAAGTCGATTAATAATAGTTTGTGGGGAGTTAGTCGGCATTTAACGACTCTTAAACTCTTAACTTACAGATTAATATCAGAAATTGAATTTGAAATAACCTTCCTATAAACCCTGGGTAATACAATGATGTTACATACAAGATGTTTTACCATCCCAGACATTTTTTGTACAATTAATGATGCCTCTTATGATATCACACCATTAGTTGAAGCACTTGAATGTAAAAAATGATCTTAATCTTCCAGTATCTAGAAAATACCTGGATCAAGACAGTGAGGAAGAGGATGTAAGTTTAATAATTATTGTATTGGTATCAATACCTTAAAATTCGTAAAGTGTAAAATTAATTATCATATATATCATATATCTTTCAATTACAGCAGAATTCTGAAGATGACTTATCTTCAATATATGAACCAACGCCTGAGGAGTTAAATCTTTCTAGTACCACAGATGAAAATCTTACTGAGGATGACGAGGTAAGAAAATTATAAGATTATTTATGTGACTAACTTCAATACTCATGTAGTCTGCACAAGGAAAAATATTTATTTCCATATGTGCCAATAATTAAGCAGCTTTCTAACTAATGATCTGCATATATCAACCATATTACCCCTTAAATATTATCACAAAAGACTCACAAACTAGCTAGCTTGAGTAGATCCTCAGTTCAGCTCCCATCAAATTTTTTTTGTGACTGATCATACAAACCAGGCACCCCAACTTATTCATTTAAATGTAGGTGTACTATTGTGGTTAAAGCATTTTAACTGTAGATAACAATTTTTGGAGAACAATTTGGAAGAAACGTTTTTGAAAAAACTTTCTGTTTCCATAAAAAGTTTGTGGAGGTGTCAATTCATTTGAATTTGTCTGCTGGTTCATTATCATAAGCTGTTACAATAAATTTATTGGTGGTTTTCACCTACCGGTACGTCATCACAGGGTCATCATGATTTTCAAAATCGTAATTTCGCATCGTATAAAAAATGAGTTTCATATTCTTATAATGCGGTCAAAACTACATATGCTGGTCAAGTTTCAAGACTGTGGAGCATTTCGTCACAGAGTTATGGTTGAGCAAACACATTTAAGAGATTTTTGGTAAAAATAAATGGAGCCGCCATCTTGGTGTTCCATGAAGGGACATCAAGATGGCGGTCAAAACTTCAAAGCCTTGAAATGATAGAAGATTAAAAAATTTTACATTATTTTATATAAATTATAATAGATAAATAGATATTCTAAATGCTTTTGTGGCAAAAACACTTGAAGTTTGTTAAATTATATTGAATTTTCCACAAATTCAATCTTCAGTAACCAAACATCAAATTGACTTTAAAATCACTGATTCCTAAAACATATTTTACAATTATTTCTTGCATTTGCATTTAACGTGTGAACATTGCTTGTATTTGCGTTACTTTGCATTTGCCTTCATTGTGTGAACCCGGCTTAACTGTTAAGCTAGAAACAGGTGGAATAGAAAAAAAACATAGAAAAAAACAGCAAAACATTAATTTTGCTAACATTTTTAACTTCAAAGGACAGAAGTTTTTCATGGGCCATATATATGCGTACATGCGTTTAATAACATTATTTTTAATTTAAGTATTTTTCAATGATATATCCAAAGGATAACGAAGATGAAACCTTACTCAAGAAATACAGAAAAAGGCAGGCAGAAGGATATGACATTCCTGATCCACATTTTGATCAATGGAAAAAAAGGCAAGAGAGAGAGGTAAGAATATAATCAGGCAAGATATCATACACATTTTTAAGTTAGTTAGTCGGGTCTGATTGGCTGGGCACACTACCTTACTGGTTTTTCCACAAGTAAAACCCAGGTAAATTCGTCAAACTTTGTCAAAAGTTTCATCTTGGTACACTGTTTTGGAAATCCAAAAAGAAGTTATAGGGTACCGGGCAAAATCTGAGGATTTTTTCCTTTTAAAACATGCATGGTTTGGATGGTTCCTCGACATGAAGTGAAATTAAAGGCTCGAGTGCTTTTTTATGCGCGCGCAACATCGTGGGCTCGAATTGTATCAGACTGGTTGTGTAGAAGCACAGGAAGCCCGACTTTAAATTATTGTAACTGAATAAAACAGAAATAAATCTGATTTGAACGTCGTACGCTTGATAGCAGATTATGTAAATGTATACTGCAGCTGAGTAAAGTGCTTTTAGTCAAACTGTTGAATAACTAGATAAATTTATCTAAATTAGTTAAATATTTAGTTGAAGTCACCTAAAATAGTAAAAGCGCCCCAAATAACGGTCATGCTAATCCGTGGGTTTACTTACCGAAGAACGTGGAAAAAAACTGTCGATCTATTCATCGTTTCCCCCCTTGTAACGTAAGCTAAAATAGTAACTCAGTAGTTATCTGATTTAGGTGATGTCAACTATTGAACAGTTTGACTAAATTCCCTCTAACTTGAGACCAGATTAGTGTAACGCACGCATTAGTAAACCGTCCTCTAAGCTACTCAGCGACGGCAGTTATTACCGATAACGAGGCTGGAGTTGAGCGACACCAGAACCGTGAAATGGTTCATAAGAGGCCTTTCATTTTTTATTGGGGAGGGGTGGGGGATGGGGACGGTGATTTTAGGAGACCAGTGGCCTGCGTTTTGGAGCCCCCCCCTTCTTAACATATTTTTTTCACTTTACCCCTCTCCTTTCAAGTCATTTTTTGGTGGCCCCCCTTTAATCAGATGCCCAGCCCTTAATCCCACCACCTCCCTTCCCAATAAAAAATGAACGGCCCCTTATGAACCATAATTATATCAATTAAGGTAGCTGCATAGAGGAACTCTGGCTCTGGGTACGAGATCGTTGGTCTGTGCGCTTTTGTTGGGGAGGGATACGGTTTTTGAACTCTCCCTATCCTTTCCCGCCTCTCCCGAAACCCCGCAAACTGTAGACGCAGGACGTAGGTCGGTAGGAAACAATAAGTGAGATGATGAAAAGCCACTTTGATGGTGGTAAGACAAAAGATAACAGTTGTTATAGTATAACGCTCAATTTCGCGCTTTTCTTTTCATTTTGAAGGTGCGAGAAGAGTTTTTAACAGCCAACGTGTCTCGGAACTCCAAAAGTCACTCTTTTCGCAGCGTTTAACTTTTCAGCGCTAAAAGTCCTAATGATGTTGGGATTTTTAAAATTCAAATTCCAAAAATATATGTCATACCCTAAGCAAGCATAAAATAATTTACTGATTTCTAATTTCTAATTTAAGAAAACCATTAAGAAGACACGCATGAATCGCGGGGAGCATAATCATTATGATGATAACACTTATGACAGAGGTATACTTTTTCTCATGATCAACAATTAAATCAACCAACCAACCAACCAACTAACACACAAACTAACCAACCCACCAACCCATGGCCACCAATCCACCAACCCACCAACCAACCGAACAACCCACTTACCAACCAACCCACCAACCAACCAACCAACCCACCAACCAACCCACCAACCCACATTTTTATACATTCTAGGTTCTACCTGATATGATTGATTGATTGATTGATTGATTGATTAATTGATTCATACATTCATCCATTCATTCGATCATTCGTTCGTTCGTTCGTTCGTTCCAAAACATTTATTAAACAGAGCTCTTGAAGTTGCCGCCAAAGATAAAAACCCGGAAAAATGTTTATACCAGTTCAGAAGAAGAAGGAGATGGGGAAAGGTAAAACACAATGTTAAATTGTGCATCTGGCTTACGCTTGTATTTAATGGATATATTGTTTGCACTCTAGATATTTCAAAAATGTTGATGGAGCACACTATCAAAGAGATAGGCATGGAAAAAATGATTTACTTTAACTTTTACCGCCACTCGGTTGGCTCAGTTGGTTGAGCGCCAGACTTGCGTGTGGAAGGTCACGGGTTCGATACCCACCGACCGGATCTTTCACTTAGGGTCTTAAAATCACTGAGGAGAAGGTGCTGCCTTTGTAATAACATCTACAAATGGTTAGACCTTCACATGGCTTGGATGACCACGTTAATGGTGGTCCCGTCTCTCCACACTACCTAACCCTGCATTGGAGGGGCGTAAAAGAACCACTGAGGACTGGCAGTGACTACCCTTAGTGCCTACACTTCATACTAACCATCTCTGTCATATCTCATTGTAAAGCGCCTTTAAATATATATACATATTGAATATTATTATCATTATTATGATGTTTCAACTTTTCTTGGATAACAGCTGTGATTTTGATTTTCGATACAGGGAATTGTTGCCAAAAGAAAAAATCAAAAAAGTATTTTCATATAGCTCTAGAAAAGAAATAGAGAAAGAGAAAGACAGGTGAGCGTCCTTTGGCAATTGTTTTTGAATAAGAAAAATTAACAAAGCGAAACAAAACGAAATGAAGCGCGGCTGCTAATAATGCACAGTGCAGACTATAATGTTGCTGGTTGAACTCCAAGCAGTCGCGCTTCTTCGGATATGGAGGTAACCACCAAGGCTGGTTTAGGGACGGACCATAAGAAAGGGGGTTTGTCACATACATATGTTTTTTTTTAAATTGCATGGCAAAAATCTCCCCCCCCCCCCCCACCCCCCATGACTTTTCTAATGGTCCGCATGTTCCACCCTTTATTCAAGTGGATAACGCGATGTTTGATGTTTTTTTCGCCAGGCCAAAGAAGCCAACTGAATATGAACCAGGTCAGCCTCTTTAATTGCGTAAATTTTGTAGTAAATTAGGGACCATACATTATTTAATTAGGAAGGGGGTGGAGAAGAAATTGGGGGCCTTCAAATTTTTTTTTAATGAAATATGGGGGGTCCTAAAATATCAAAATGATGGATAAGGGGGGTATTGAAAGCCTATTAAAAATATGGTAGAAAAGGGGACAAGATAAAAACGGTAACATGCAACTAATGGCGGAAAGATAACATAGGTAATCATGAAATAAAGGAGAAACAATTGAACATGGCAGAGTGGTACGTTCGACAGTCACAGTTATTACTAAAGGGGCAAGGTCGCACCTCCTAGAAACGTTGGTCGTAATTGGATAGGTAGCACCAGAGAAACACAATAGGACATCTATACATGCAATAGAGCTTATTGTTCTGTTTAGCCAATTACAATTAGTGATACTAAGCGTTGCGAGACATCTGTACTTAAGAGGTTTATTTTGCTGCAATTATATCTTAGCTTTTCTCTCACCTCTTTGCCTCCTTTGCTGGTCCCTTATCTTTCCTCTAAGGGGCTGGACTAATTCCATAAGTCGTAGTTTTCGCTCCTTATTGGGTACCGACTTCAGAATCAACAAAGAGCGAAAACACCGAATTAGTCTAGTCCCTTAGAGGGAATATAAGATTTAATTAAAGCTCATAGGTTGTTTTTGACATAATTTTTATTTCCAGGCAATTCAAGGGTCGAGGATAACGACCAAAGCGGAGACGACGCTGATTTCAAAGGAAGTGAGTATGCATGTAAAATGCGCGCATAGCCTGAGTATCAGGCTTATCCGAGAGAGACTGGGGAGAGGGGAAGGGAGGGCTTCGGAGAGCCTGAAACCACTTATTATGCAAGGGGTTAAAAGATCTGGACTAATAGACCTCTTTAGCTTCGTATGCAAAATGCCCATGGGCGTCGGTAACTGTTGTCTTACTAGAATTCTAAAAAGGGAGATTTCAAACCCGAAAGGAACACTTTTGTGTGAAATAATAAAGAGTAGGATTGGCGAGTGGACGAGCTCTTGCACAGGCAACCCAGCGAACGCTCCAAGAGCATCTAGTTGAAACTTAATCAAAAACTCGCAACGTGTTGCCAAATCCGAAAATCGTTTTGCCCGGCTTGTTACACATATCAATTTCTCGCGCATCAGCGTATCGCGAAAAATCTTCTTTGCAATCGTCTTGTGTTACATCAGCTTAATCTAGACCAGTTAAGGTAATATATAGTTTTTGATATATTTCTTGTTTCTGATATGCAATTGTTTGTCTTAGTTAAAGTGCACGGCTCACAAATCAAGGTTTAACACCAGAGTGTATGATAAGAAACATTCCTGTTTCTACTGCAATAAGATGTACAGTAAAATTGCCAGACATCTCGAGAACGTCCATGGCTCAGAAGCTGAGGTAGCACAGGCCATGAGTTTTCCCAAAAACTCGAAGAAAAGACGACATGCCCTTGACGACCTTCGACGAAAAGGGGATTTCCATCATAACGCCAAGGTCTTAAGCAGTGGACAGGGCGATCTTATTGTTTGTAAAAGACCGACACAACGGCTGTCAGGGATTTTACAGGAGAGAAGAACTGTGGAGGCACGCCAAACTCTGCACAGAAAAACAGAGCGAAGTGAATAAGGACAGCGTGCAAAACAACCGCCGTTATGTTTTGGATGGAAAGATGATGTTGATTCCATTCACCTGCCCCAAATCAATCCCCATGTTAAATGAAAGGGTGCTAAAGAGGATGAAAAATGATAACATAGCATTCCGTGCACAGAGGGATGATCTCATTCTGATGTTTGGCACGTCCCTGACTGAAAAAGGCGGAGTAGTACAGCCAGAAGACGTGTCCCAAAGAATGCGACAGCTTGGAAGACTACTGATACAGCTCAACAAAACGCAGGAGGGGTCATTGGAAACGTTCTTGAAGCCGGAGCACTTTGACCTGGTTATCATGGCTGTAAAAACCCTCTGTGAATTCGAGCCCCAGAAGCCTGATGAAGTAAAGACTCCATCCCTCGCTTTGAAAATAGGGCACGCCCTTACGAGGTGCCTTAAATTATTGAAGGGGAAAGCGCTGAGGGAAAAAGACGACGAGCTGCTAAAAGATTGCGCAAACTTTCTTGCACTCGTAGAGTCAGAATGGGGCGATAAAATCTCTTCTTTTTCCCTTGCTACACTAAGTAAGAGGAACAGGAACAATGTGGAATTGTTGCCTCTTGCAAGTGATTTACAAAAAATCAGGAGCTACATGGAAGATAGGATGAAGGTGCTTTCCGAGACGCTCCAGGACGCCCCTACTCCAGATGCCTGGGGAGAGTTATGCCAGGTTACAGCATCACGGCTAATAATTTTCAACAAGCGGCGTTCGGGCGAGGCTTCGAGACTTCTTTTAGAAGATTACGAAAACCGCCAAAATTGGGGTGATGCCCGTTGCCAAGAGATTTACCAAAGTTTACACCCTTTGGAATCGCAACTTTGCAAAAGGTAAGACATATATTGGACTGACGCATTCCATAAGATTCTTTTTTGCTACCATCCAAAACACAAAGGAGCGAAAACTATTTAGCAACAAATCTCCAAAATGTTATTTAATCACATTCACATTGCGGGGAGGCTTCAGGTTATTGTTGTGGGGCATGCCCCCCAGAAAAATTTTTAATTTAGAAGCTTGGAAATGCAATTTTGATCATTCTGGGTATTGAACTCTTCTCTAAAAATATTCTAATTCTGTCACATTACTTGTCCATAGTTTTTAACCCCCCCCCCCCAGTAAAAAAAATTCAGAGCCCCCCCTTCCTTTTGTGATTTTTTTTCGAAGCCCCCCTACTTTTCCTCCAGTCCCCCTGAGGCATAATTAATGAACAGTCCCTAATAAGGCTTCGAAAACAAAGAAAACAACCACGTTCTCTGAACCTCTTTCAAAGTCGTTTCTGTCTTGTACGTCTTGCCGGCTCTTGATCTCTAATTTGCGAAGAATCAACGTGTGAATTGAGATCAGAACTTACTCGTAACTTCCAAAATCATGATGACCCTCTAAGTGGCATATTTTACAACCAGTCTAATTCGATAGCCACGAAAACGTGAAGAATTAGAGTAAACTTTTAGACATAAACACAGTTCTTTGTAGATCACCTTCCTCTCAATAAGATTTTTGCTAGCGCCAAATCCCAGTTTACGCAGTACTGGACCCAGTTTTTTTCGCAACTTTAAAAATCGGGAAAGTACTAAAATAAGAAATACCATCGAAAAATAGTTTTCCAAGATCATTAGAATTGGTCTACTTTTTTGTTTTTGGTGCACGGTAATCTAATTCGTTTTAATGGATTTGACTGATTTTTTTCTTTATAGATTAGATTTGTTAGAGATAAGGGGCAAAAGGGGAAGAATTGTCCCTATCATTCTAACCCTGGAAATCAAAAACAGCATTGACTTGTTGGTGAAACACAGAAATGCTGTTGGTATAGCAGATACCAACCCCTATGTGTTCGCAAGAGTCAACAGCAATTCCAATACCTACTTCCGGGGTTGGGACTGCTTGAGAAAAGTAACGGGCGCGCTGCAGCTTCAACGCCCAAAAGCTCTTACAAGCACAAAGCTACGTAAGTACGTGGCGACCGTAGTTCAAGTTGCAAGTCTAACAGAAACGGATGTTGATTGGTTGGCACGACACCTAGGGCACGATATTCGCGTCCATCGCGATTTTTATCGCCTGCATGACTCCACCATAGAGCTAGCCAAAGTGAGTAAGCTCTCACTCGCTATAGATGGGGGAAAGATCAATAAATTGGCTGGAAAAACATTGAAAGACATCCAGCTTGACGGTACGTGAGCCATATTGATCATTTGATTTTGAGAAGCTTTGGAAAATCTCTGATTATCATTTTTTGACAGCGTGCACTGACACTGCAAATTTTGTTTTACATGTAAAGACATCCCTGACATAACCGAACAGGAAGAAGGAGAAGAAGAAGAAGAAGAAGGGAGGTGGGAGAACAAAGAAGAGAAGGATGATGATGAAGAATTAAACACTGATGAGGCATCTGACGAAGAACCTATAGGTAATCTAAAAATATTTTTATTTCCCTGTGTATCAGTTGTGAGGAATGTAATGTATTCTTTCCTTTCTCATTTTTTGTTTTTGTTTCCATCAGTTAACTACATTACTCCTCACGCTATGAGAGTGCACGCTTCTCTTCCTTTTCCTCTACTCCGATAAAGGATTATTAAACGTCTGTAAGCAAATTAAACACACGTCGTTTTATTATACAGAACACGTTTCAAGTCAAGAGGGCAGTCAAGGCAGTCAAGGCAAGACCAAAAAGAAGAAGCCCTATGTAATGAAAACAAAAAGTAAGACATTTAAGGTGTACATATATGTTTAGCATGAAATTTTGGAAAACCACTGATGAGAAACAAAGTCAATTGCAAAATTGTTTCCAATGAATTATGACCCGCTAATTGTTAATTAGAAATAAGAGATTCAGTATACCCGGTCACGAGAGACGAGTGCTCAATCATTCACATTCGATTCTATTTCAGTAAGGAGCTAATATCCTCGTGATCTAAAATATTTTTTTGCTCAGAACCAACAATCAAGAAGCTATGGTCAAAACAGGATAAAGTGGCAATTCTAAAGTTCTTTGACCGTAATTTACGAAACCTTAAAGTGCCTGGGAAGAACGAGTGCGAGGCCTGCATAAGAGGAGTTGACTTGAAAGGCAGAGACTGGTATCAAGTGAAGTACTGCGTCCATAACGAGATATGCAAAAGGAAAAAACTATTAAAGAAATGAAATATACTGGATAGCGGATTTTCTGAAATCATCTAGGCACACAAAGTATACCGGATCTTTTTTTGTCAAACTGCACTTGAACCGGTACAAAATCTTCTCCGGAAAGCCACTTCATGCTTTCGTACGCCATCTTGGATTGGGAAAAACAAGGCAAAATATATAGAAATCGCTCAACGTCGTTAGTATATTCATCCAAACTAAGATGCTAAGATTTAATAGTACTAATATTAGTATGGTCTTTCATGTGATGGGATTCATTTCTTGATACTCTCACCCCCCCCCCCCCCCCCCCCAAGTCTCTTTTTGAATTTCGGAAAGGCCAATTGGAAAGCAAAAAAATCGAACAACTTATATTTTTGTTTTCACAATGGCGATGAATGCGTTTACAAACACAATTTGCGAAAATACTTTTTACTCGTAAAAGGTAGTGAAAACTCCCACCTTGCTCTTATTTTGAGTCTGATAACTGTTATGTATGTCTGCTGGTTATTAACAACAAAAAACAACAACAACAATTTTATTTACAACCCTAATTATTATTACAATATATTCAAAAAGAAATAATTAAAACTTAGAAGTTGGTTGTTAGCTAATTACAATAACCTTAAGGCTAATCGAGGTAATTAGCTATATACAATATTGACTATGAATGGTCGGGATAAGTAGGATGAAAAGAGAAGGAAAAAAATATAAGCAATCATAATAAGTGGTAATATTACAAGAAAAGCAAATTATAACTTTATAGGTAAAATATAGATAACAAGATCAAAAACAATAGACAATTACAAAAGGATCAAGAGGATCAATAACTACACTTAATGTACAGGTTTATAATTGTTATTAATAGTATAAGACAATAGATAATAAATGATTAAATATTAAATAAGAGCTCAAAGAGAATGATTATTGAGTAGATCACTTTTCAGTTTCTTTCTAAATTCATTTTTGCTTAACTTTTTAATGGATTCATCAACTAAATTCCAGACTTGTGCACCAATATATCTTACATTAAACTTTCCAAAATTAGTTCGCACCTTTGGAAGAGAGGAGGATTTACTAGCAAGTCTAGTCTGATACTTGTGAGTTTTACTTACTTCAACAAAATAGGTATTAAAAGATTGAGGTAATTTGTTTGAATAGAAGTCATGCATAAACAATGTATTTCTGAAGAAAATAAGAGCAAAAAACTTAAGAATATTCAACTTTGAGAAAAGAAGATTGGTATGTGCTCTATAATCAGAAAAAGTCATTAGACGAACAACCTTTTTCTGAAGAATGAATAAAGGTTGAAGAGAAGACTGGTAGGTGTTACCCCAGGCATTAGCACCATAAATCAATAAAGGATAAACCAATGAATAGTATAAATTAACAAGAATGTCAATATTTACGAAATGACGTAGTTTAGATATGACACCGATGTTACGTTTTATTTTCTTTGACACCTGTGAAACATGGGCTTTCCAATTTAAATGTGAGTCAATAACAATGCCAAGGTAATTAACACTGTGGTCCCTCTTAAGGGGTTTCCCATTTAAGAACAGCTGGATGGTATGGTTGATTTTTTTCTGATTTTTTTAAATTTTTTCTATTAAAGTATAAATTTTTTAAATCCATCAGAGTTAAACAAAGTTACAGAAATTCGAAGTGATCAGCAGATTTCTATATACTTTGCCGTGTTTGCCCCAATCCAAGACGGCGTACAAAAGCGTGAAGTGGCTAATTGAACAAGTGTATAAGTTATGAAAGCTTGGCGGTGCAACATCTTTTGACTTAAATTGTCCCGAAACAAGCCTAAGCGCTATACTTTGTGAGCCAAAAGGATTGCTTCCGGTAAATTACACATTATTATTCTTTACGACTATGCACAGATTAAAAACGCTGACCATAACTGTGAGTTTTTTACACGAAAAAAATCGATGGTGTCGTGAAAAATCATGTTTTACCTAGACACATTAGAAGTCCAAATGATACAATTTTACTCGATCACATTTTTACTGTACCTGTGTTCATCGAGCCATGTCCGCAAAAGCGGAAAATTCCCTCCTTTTCGTCCTTACTGTCATCAGTGTTTTTCACCAAAGTGTGAACAGGTTTACTTAACACTTTAAAAGAAATCTTGTCCCTTGCCGACTGAACTCTTTCTTCTTAGGAATTCGAAGTTTTCAACTGAAAAATCCAACAATTATCTTAGCCTAGAGGGGGATCAATAATAATCAAAATGTTTTCTATTCTCAACCCAACCTCGTTCCCAGGACCTTCTCACGAAAAATCAGCTCACAAGGAAATACTTTGGGAGATCTAGGCGACAACAATAGTCATTCAAACGCCAATGTGGGCTTGAAATGAAAGTGGGGGCAACTGTTCACACACACACACACACACACACACACACACACACACACACACACACACACACACACACACACACACACACACACACACACACATACATACATACATACATACATACATAGTTTATTTAAACACGGTAAATCAACAGTAAAGTATATGTACAATAATAAAATAATAATATATTAAGTGATACATATATATGTAAAATCAAATTCGTCTACTGTTTTACAAGATTGCCGTGTGGAAATTCAATGCCATTATTCCATAAAGATTTTGTCAAGCTCGTTTTTAAAATGCTTTATGGATTCCGATTTCTTTACGCTTTGTGGTAAGTCGTTCCATAAGATAGCTCCACTATAGCTGAAGCTGCGTTTTAGATAATCGGTGCGAGGCTTGGGTATAGCAAGTTTCATATCTAGATCTCTAAGGTCATAACTTGTGCTATAATGGTCAAAGATATTACATAAGTACTGGGGAGCTTGACCATTTAAGCACTTAAACATTACCAACGCTTTTTATTTCTTGCGTCTCACTGAGAGTTTGTCCCAGCCTAAAGAATCAAGAAGCGTACTGGATCGAACTTCGTAACTACCTTTCATGATAACCCTAGCCGCACGATTTTGCAGCTTTTGTAGTTTGTCGCATAATTGGCCACAAAACCCATCCCATTCAGTACTACAATAATCAAAATGGGGGTGAATTAGAGCATTGTAGATCTGTACAGCAGTAGAGTGAGGGATAAAAGGTCTGACTTTTTAGAGCCCCAATAGCTGAGGATACTTTCTTACATAGCTCTTCAACGTGAGCAGACCAAGATAGTCGATCATCAATCGTAAGGCCCAGCAACTTCACATTATTAACCTTCTTAATTAACTTATTATCGATATTAATATTAATTTCATTATTTGCCTCTGCATTTAGCTTTTGCCGAGAGCCTATGATCATAAATTCAGTTTTCGTTATATTAAGGCTTTGTTTATTTGCTTTGAGCCAACAATTAAGATTGTTAAGCTCAAAATTAAGCGAAATCTCAAGATCCGTCACTCTACTACCAGATATACTAATGCTTGTGTCATCTGCAAACATTTTTGCAGTGGCTATGGCAAGACTGTTTGGTAAGTCATTAATATATATCAAAAAGAGTCAAGGACCGAGAATACTTCCTTGTGGAATCCCGCAACTTACGATGTTTGCATCAGACAAAGACCCATTAACCAAACACTTTTGACTACGATTTGTTAAATAAGAACAAAACCAATCGATAGAATTTTGATTCAATCCATAATACTCCAATTTCAGTAGCAAGATGGAATGGTCGATGGTGTCGAAGGCCTTTTTTAAATCGATAAATACCACGCCGTTTAGGAGGCCTTTGTCAATAT
Organism: Anthopleura xanthogrammica; assembly: GCA_964019055.1. Lineage (NCBI taxonomy): Eukaryota > Metazoa > Cnidaria > Anthozoa > Actiniaria > Actiniidae > Anthopleura > Anthopleura xanthogrammica. Next base: position 9,464,119 of record OZ025214.1, on the reverse strand, counting down.
TAATCGACCAGTCGTTAGTAGCTTCAAGTAAGGCCGTAAGAGTACTATGGAGGGAACGAAATCCCGACTGGCAATTTGTTAAAAGTTCGTTATCATTTAAATAAGTATAGAGTTGGTCATAGACGATCTTTTCAAAAAATTTCGAAACTATGGGAATGACTAAAATAGGGCGGTAGTTGTTGAGATCTGATTTTGAGCCCTTTTTAAAGACAGGTGTTACCCTCGCCCGCTTCCATTCATCAGGAAACTCGCCGGTGATAACGGATTTGTTGAAGATGGAAGCAAGCGAGAGCCCAACTATGTCTGCAGCAATTTTCAATAATTTAGAAGGTATGTTATCTAATCCAGTAGCCTTTTTCTCATCAATTTGACGTAACAGCTTGCACACCCTATCAGCATCTGTATAGTTTCTAGACAAAAAGTCTTTGCTGACCGCCTAAGATAGAATTCGGGTTTGATGTTTGTTGTAGGAATGTCACTTGCAAGAGCTGTACCAACACTTGTGAAGTGATGGTTAAAAGCTTCGGCCATTTCTGGGGCAGAATTAATTACTAAGTCATCGTCACATTTGATTTCAGTTATATTACGGCGAAATTTGCTGCAATTGCGTGAAGTTACTTCGTTAATAAGACTCCAAGTTTTCCTCGAATCCTTTTGGAATTTTGTAAAATTGTCCGTGAAATACTGCTTTTTAGCCTGCTTAATTCCTTTGTTGACTTGGTTTCTCGCACGCTTATATAACTGCCAATCAATATCGTCATTACTATAAACTGACTTCTTTTTGAGTTAATTACGTTTATGGATCTTATCTAATAATTCCTTAGTAATCCAGGGGGACTTTTTTTTCCTTATTTCGTTTTTGCTCAACGGAGCGTGCTTATCTATTACTTCAATAAACAAATTGTGCCAGACATTCCACATATCATTGGGATTTTCATGGCTATAAACTGTGTCCCATGGTTGGTTGGCTATGTCAGACAAAAAAGCATCTTTATCAAAATTCCTATTTCCACTATTCGAGAGCCAGTTTTTTCATAACGTGTCTTACGTGTCATAAAGACAAGTGAATGGTCACTGTTTGCGATATGTTGAACTCCTGAATTGATGATTTTGTCAGGAGAGTTTGTTATGCATAGGTCAATTAAAGTTTGTGAGTTTGGGGTTACCCTTGTCGGTTCAGTGATCAATTGGCTTAAACCGTAAATATCGAGTATACTAGTTAGCTTAACTGCGATTGAACTGTTTTTGCCCTCTAACACATCACAGTTCAAATCCCCAAGTAAAAAAAAGGTCTTTACTCACGGCATCAATTTTGTCAATAAGATCTTCAAAACTATGAAAAATATCCGAAGGAGCACTTGGGGGTTTGTACCATGTTCCAACAAGAAATGGTTTAGAATTTGGATTGGTAATTTCAACAAAAATTCTATAACTTTCTAAAAAATAATCTTTTAGGAAGAATTTAAAGCTGATTCAAAATAAAGAATGGAAAAACAATGGTGTCCCGAGCTCGTTTTGCCGAAATATTTAATTTTGAATCCGGATTTAATTGAATACATCTATCTCGACAATTTTTCGAAAGAAAAATGGCGGACACCAAGCTTTGCACATAATAAATCAGTTCAATGAAAAAATATCACTGAGATAAAAAATAACATTCTGGCAACTCTTGTAATACCTAACAATGTATTGGGAATACTTGATTCTCTTGACTCTTGACTACGATGAAATTTCTAGAAAAAGATACTAATCTATTCTTCTAAAACTCATTAATATTCAATGAGGCTGAGAGCCAATCGTGTAGCCCAAACTAAACACGTGACGTATTTTTATACTAGGATAAAGGTCCATCAAACTAAAAGTCAGGGGCGGGTTTGAATATCTCAGGGGAGTGTGGGGCTGATTAATAATTGTAGTTATAGCGGAGCTCCCGCGCGGGCCACCATACTTAAGAAAAAATGGTAACCCATCGAGTTGATTTTTCATGGCTTGATTACGTCATCACTTTGTATATACATAAATACATACATACATACGTACATACATACATACGTCCGTCCGTGTACCACTTTCAACAGGGTTCCCGCTTTGCTTAATCACAAATGCACAGAAAAATTGCAATAATGTAGTCTTAGATGGATCAAGAAGTATTTTTTCTTAGAGTACAAACAGTATATCCGTGAAACATTAGTTTTACTAAATAGTACTATTTCGAGCAAATTCTATTGTTTTCTATTGTTTAATTAGCACTATTTTGTACTATTTAGTAATTTGTATTTCACGGATATATTGTTTGCACTCTATTTTTGCAATGCGAAAAATACATGACGAAGTCATGTCTGTCTTAAAGCGATATTTGAAGCTTTGAAGTTTCGTTTTTGATCCCATTTCAAGAATAAAGGCTAAGACTTAGTAAAAAGACTTAGTTCTTTGAAAAAATATATTTGACGGCCAGCGAGCCTCACGCGAGGAATTCTGATGTCAAAACAAGATTCCATATTTCATGATAATATGGATATTTTGACATTTTTATAAATAAGTTATTTTAATGTTGAATTAAGCTTGTTTTTTTATGGATAAGCTTGTTTTTGTAAGATATTTCGCTCGATAATAAAGTTAAGAATGAATCTGAAAAAAACTTTTCAAAGACCAATTACTAACAAAGAAAATTATTATCTTGAATTAATGAATGTCTTTTGTTGCATGTGAAGTTCAAGTGAATGTAAGCTTAAGCTTATCAGTAATATTTTTCTGTCTTAAAGTGAACAAAAACAATTTTTCGACTTTAGCGACTTGATAAAGAAGATTTAGCGAGGGAAGATTCTTGATCTTACGATCAAGTTTCGTGACTGAAACTTCAGTGAGAGAAAAAGTGGCCTGTAGACCAGAAAAACCTGATTATACTGCAAGAATAATATTTCAGTTCCGTAGAAAACACTTCATAGAAGGTAAATTAATTAATGTTAACTAATATTTCGTAAAAAATCGACAAAAAATTTGTAAACTAGATATTTCGCTCGATAATAAAGTTAAGAATACATCTGGAAAAAAACTTTTCAAAGACCAATTACTAACAAAGAAAATTATTATCTTGCATTAATGAATATGTCTCTTGTTGCATGTGAAGTTCAAGTGAATGTAAGCTTAAGCTTATCAGTAATATTTTTCGACAAATTTCAGTGTGAGTTCACTTTCCACCCAAAAAAATGTTATAACTTTACATTTGCTGAATAATCTATAATTTTTTCTATCGGATTGAAACGTTTTCTAATGCTTTTGAAGGCTTAAAATGATGGTTTTTCTTTCAGTTTTTTCTTCTGGGTTGTGGTAAAGAAGTGTTCACGCTGTAACCGGCGTTATTCCGCGTCACACAATTGTCACGTTTTTAGCACTATATATACTATTTATGGGAGCTCCGCTTTTAGGCAGTGCCTAAATCTATATATTAAAACTGTTTAATCCAGACTGAGCTCCTACGATCGCGCTGGGTCACACATCTTGTTGTTTCTCAATCAGCCAAAGTTTCTTAGCTAAAAAGGACAAAAAGGCACAATCGTTCAATGGAAAGATCTTTGAAAAGGTGACTGCGCTTTGAACAAGCCCTGGTTAACAGTAATACATAAAATATTCATACAAACTTTCAAACTGCAACTGATTGCAACATGGATTTTCTTTATTACTGTTAACCAGGGCTTGTTCAAAGTGTGCATTGGTATTTTTCGTATTGGTATTTAGCGAAGAAACTTTGGCTGATTGAGAAACAGAACAATATGCGCGTGACCCATCGCGATCGATTTAGGAGTCCAGTGAGTTTCGTCGTAGGCTTTTGCTGGTTCTCCTAGATAAACAAAGCAAAAATCATCGATCTCGAATAATTTGTACCACTCAATTTATTTGAAGGAATAAGCTAGTTGCACTTTGAAAACAACTTGGTGAAAATGAAGCGAGCAAGCCATTGGGTTCTTAACTTGCCCTTTCGAAACAGCCGGCTCTCGTCTTATGTTTGCAAGCCATTTTTTTTCGTCTTCGCTTTAAAATCCATCTTGTTTTTTAGCTTTAATGCTTGATCTGATTCGGAACGTTTAATATTTTGACATTTGTATCTCTTTCAGAGCGTTTTCCACATCCAACAACACGAAAATATTTTCTAATCGCGTTTGTTACTATACTTTGTTATGGTTTACATGCCTCCTGTCATGGCGGCGTAGTTACCGTTGCTAACCGACGCTACGCGAGTCACGTGATGGTGCAAAGCCTCTATAGTCTTAAATACAAATGCTCAAAAAATGTTTCTTCATGGGTTTTAGAACTCATGTAAAAAACTTGCATTCGTGTTCTCAAGCTCGTTTTTTAAATATCACATAAAGAACACAAAACAATAGTTTTCAATTTTCAGGAGAGAATTCTTTTGTTTCGTCCTCCAAGTTCAGCTGTTTTGACTTCACGATAAAGGGGTCTATTAAGGAGGCTTTACTGCTTTGTTGTTCTATGATTTTACTTAGTGACCGATAATCTAATCTAATTTATCCTTTTCTTCAGTTTCATTGACGTAAAGATGTTTGGAAGAAGTCAAAATTCGTGCTTTGAAAATACTGTGAGCGGTAATACTGTGAGTTAATTTGGGGAACACAAAAAAAAAATTGATATCGTCTGCCGGATCATGATCAGGGTCGAGTTTTGGTTCTGGTTTTGAACAATGTTTTGAACATCATGACCTTGAATGATATTTTAAAAAAACAAACTAGTATGATTGAATGAGTAATATTATTAATCATACAGAGGGCAAAATTACTGATTGTTTAATCAAGGAGGGCTTTTAGGCAAAATTTGAAGTCTAAATTGACGGCTGAACATGTAAAACAAATCAACAAATTTCAATTTATTTAACTGGCTTCTTGGAACCACTGACTCTTACCACTGAGATGATGAGGGATGATAACCATTACTATTTCAGCCATTGAAAACTGAAAATTAGAGTCCGAATTCTGTTCTAATTTATTATATAGTTCTTATGTTGAATCCAATTATGCATTATCAGGGATTTTTTCCCCCGCAGCACAGAAGAGCGTGCGCGATATTGTTTTGGGGATTTACGCAACTCCCCATCAACTATCTAATGGTCCGTCCCTTATAAGAGAATCACGATACATTATTGATGACGTTATTTTCTTAAGTGCTAATGTCTCACGTCAGCCTCACTCATTATCCTGTATCTGCCATTATAGCAGGTAACTAATTCGCCATGAGACGTTCTCTTCTCCTGTGGGTTGAGATTTATTTTCTTTACACTTCTGTTCTCGGTAAGTAGTTGTTTTGAATTCAAAAGCAAGCAACTATCTATATTAATCGTATTGAAGAAAAAGTGTGTGAGATTGGAAGCACGGACTGTGTTATACTTTATAAAACTCATGAATAATTAATGAGGAAAACACAATAGAAATCATTGTCCGTGGAGGAGGTTGTATATCTGATACAAAATCGTCCTGATTTGCATAAACTTTAACTCCAATTTTCTTAGCCAAATTCAATTTTATCTTTAAAATTTTAGTAGAACATGAATGTATACACCTAGACGTTTCATAAGTAATATACAATATGAGTGGCCGTGTTGTATAAGATATACAATCACTCGCCTTCAGCTCGTGGTTGTATATCTGATACAACACGGCCACTCATATTGTATATATTATGAACAGAATTTTAGGAAATTACAGTTTTTTTCGTCACTTTTGACTTAATGATATACTCGTAGTTTCCTGTTCGACAAACTTCTTTCAAATTGATTTATTAAATTCGATTAGTATTAGAATTAGAATTAGAATTTTAAGATTAGATATTTGAATTCAGTTATTATTGAAGAAACAGTGTGACCAAGCATGCAATAGTTTAGAAGAATTGTTTCCTTTGAATGTATTTTCGTATTATTTAGCAAGTTAAAAAAGACAGTTTTGACTAAAAGATCTACTTAAATTTATTCCTTTATGAACCTAAACATTCACTGAACCACCAAGGATATGCTTAATGTCCAGATACGTGATATCAATAGAATGTAAGATTGGACTAATACACTGAGAATACACCGTTTTAGGAGAAGCCTGATAAGTTGTACTTAGTCATTCTGAGTTTGTAGTTCTGGTTGTACTGTACGTTAGAGACCTAAGTAAGGACAGTGGTTGAGCAAGGCCCATTTTTGTTTTCCAAGTCTTTTGTATCACGACCCATTGAAAAACAACAGGGTAGATATCCAATGACGTCTTTTTCTAAACATCGGCTCAGCATCATTGAATTTCGTGATCAAAATATTAGATAGCTTCATTCAGATAACAGCACAGAATTACAAAACAAATACCAAAAAAAAAAATAATGCAAGGACCTTTATGTAAATTATTGGCACGCTTCTTTTTCTTCAAAAAGTTGTTGATATGCTTGTTTATGTTAATCGTGAATATCTCGAAAACAACCTCGTAACACCCATTTTTTCTTTCCAGATTCATTAAATTTGAGTCTAAAATATTGTAATTCAAAAAGTTTTTTATGAAGTTTTTTTATAGTAAGGCAGCCCCCTTAAGGACGTACGCGGGCACTGTTTGTGCGCATCTGTTCTGACAGTGCGCGGGTTACCTATGTTTTTCAAGATCCGAAATCTGCTACTTCTAAGAAAACTCGGCTGCATCTCAAAAACAACAGTGACCCCCATTTTTTATTTTAAAAATCTCGAAAAATCATGAGGGATAACAAAATAAAACTTCAGTTCTGATTCTTACCCCGAGCATATTTGTGTATACGTAGTGGGTGGGATTTCGATAAACGTCCCACACGGGAAGAAGTAACCATAGCGTTAAAACGCTTGAGCCGTTTTGACTGTAATAATCTATGGTCTAAGGGCCGACTGACCTCTCCCTTAGGCTTCGGCCGAGCCTCCTGATCACTCAGTACTGTCCTCCCTGGATAGCGGTGTTGGAGCCGAAATCTCCAGCCTAGCCGTAAATCCATACGATGCCTCAGCACTCGCTGTCTGGAAGTGTGGTCCTGGTCCTGACCCTGAAAAAAAAGGAAATCAGACTTTTTCTCAATGGAAATTGTGTTATTTCTTTTGTATTTCCATTTTGGCCTCGCATTCAACATAATTTTGAGAAGGGTTTATTTAGATTCAATTGTTTAATGAATGCCACTCCAGTTAAACATTCATTGAAGAAAAAAATCATCTCGCTTTCTTTGTGGGTTCGGAACACCATGGATAGGAACGGTTGTGATTGCGTTTGACAAATCTTTGGAAGACATACAAAATAGTTCATTCATCCTAATCAAGGTTATTAAAGTACTGTTTAATAAACGAGTAGGAGTGTTTTATCAGGTTTTAGACCTGATAAAACACGATCTACGAGTTTTTTGAACTACTTCAAAAACTCATGAATAATTCACAAACGTTTGGTCGAATTAGAGCGACCATACACGTCACGAACATTGACCTTTATAGATCGATAGACGTTTGTACGTAACTGTCATGCGCAGTCGAGGTTTATATGTCACTGTCATGTGCAGTCAGTCCCAAAAAGGCTCCCACATTTTGAAGATAGCATGCCAGTCTCAAGACAGGATTGGTAGTTGACCCAATTTTGTGGGTCGTCGGTGATCGTATGTGAGACTGACCTTGATGAGGCTCTAAGTCTTCATCTAAACTTGAAGACACCTTTATCTCTGATAAAGTCGTCCTCGTTAGTATTCTTTATGTGAAGACACACGTGTGTCTTTATATAAAGATCACTTGAATACTAATGAAGATGGCTTTATCGGGTATAAAGGTCCATGCACGTGACGTGTATGGTGGCTCCAATTGGACCAAAGGCTTATGAATTATTCATGAGTTTTTGAAGACTTTTTAATGTTTTTTTCTTCAAACTTCGTATGGTGAAATAAGACCATCATAGATGTTCCATGAGCAAGTAAAAAATGGGGGTCACCGTTCTCGTTTATGAGTGAGATGATGTCAAAGTGAAGCCTTTTTTTTTGTAGAAAAACTAAATGGACTGATAAACAATTTTTGAAACAACCGTCTAATAACCTAATAGATAAATATTGTGTGTAAATATTTATGAAAACATACAAATAACTTGTAGTTTTTGGCTCGAATTTGCAACCACCATGCACCAGTCAAGGCTACCTCATGATTGATGGAACACTGTAAGGGATGTGGGATAAACACCACAAATAAAGATTGATTATCAATCAATTTGTAGAAAGGATTGTTCCGCTCAAGTACTGAAGCAGGCATTCGTAGGTAGAGAAACGTTGCGTGACGACAATGTAGAATTAACCTCTACGCAGGAGGCTCCCTCATGATTGGTTGAATATGATTTGTATTTGCAGTGGATGCAGAAGGATGCAAAGACATGACATTCAAGGATACATTTAAAGGTAAAGCTTTGAAGAACCACGTGATCAAGACTGAACGAGCCACAGACGACGGACACTGTGAGTCTATGTGTTTCAGGGATGATCGATGCATCGCTTATAGCTTTGGGAAGGACAAAGACAATCAGAACCACATGTGCGAATTAAGCGATTCAGATCACGTGATGCATCCTGGAGATCTTGTTGATCGACCAGACACGGTGTATCGGCGTGCACAGGTATGTCTGTCTGTCTGTCTGATAGTAGGGATGGGTGGATGCGATGGGATGGGATGGTATATGATGGGATAAGATAGAGGGATGGATGGATGGGATGGGATGGAATGGGAAACATGTCATGGAATGTCTATACGGACTAAAACAAGAAACATTTTTTTCCAGAACACCTGCAGCTGTCCAAAGTACCAGGTATGTCGTGTGAACTTTGTGGAAAACACTCATCGATGTGAATGCAAAGCTGGATTTACTGGACAGAAGTGTGATATAGGTAAGAAGGTTGTTAAATTCTTGAAACCGGTCAGTTCAGCACTAAAAAACTATACTATAAGAAATAGTCTGTTGTATTTGTAAGGTTTTGTGATTGAGTCAATATTTCTTATTTACAGAGATAATACCATGTGATTCTAGTCCATGCAGGAAGGGAGCAACTTGCACCAATAATGCAGATCAATTTAAGTGCACATGCAAAGCAGGATTTACTGGAAAAGTTTGTGAAACAGGTGAGAATATCCTCGGTTACACAGTTATAAAGGATCATATCAAATAAATGCTGAAACTTTAACGCAAGGACACACAAAGAGATTCTAATTTTTATGCGAGGTTTCATGCGACGTCTCCAAAATTAGAGATCGCACAGTGTGACCTTCTGTTCGACGTTGTCTTTACACGCTGACGTCGCAAAAGTAGAACTTGTTTCTGCTTTTTGCGACGTCGCTGGTCTAGTCTTTGCAACGTCGCATGCAACGTTGCACGGGTGGTCACACTGTGTGATCTCACCGCATCGCGTGTCCGTACCTTTAACGTGAGGATACAAAACGCAATTTTTCATGGGACGTTGCATGCGACATTGTAAAGACTAGATTGCACCGTGTGACCACCCTTGCAACGTTGCATGCGACGTCACCGTAATTCTTTTCTACTTCTAGGACGTAGCACGAATCGGGTACGAGTCCCGCCAGGGCGCGCGCGGTGTCGTATGCGACTAGAGTTTGTAGATATTTTCTCCCAACTAGCCACCAATATTAACCCGTATTGGCGGCTCAAAATCGCAATAAGTTATAAATATTTTGATTTGTATCTCATTCACAGCCATAAGTTACTGCGATTCATCACCCTGTCTGAATGGTGCAACATGTAATGGGAATGTAGCTGGATACAGTTGTCAATGCCTGGATGGGTTCATGGGACAACACTGCCAGATAAGTGAGTAAAAATGTACTTCATTGTGAAAATGATATGGACCTTAAGTTACTCGAAATCTAGAACGGGAACGTCAGTATCTGAACGAGAAAAGACGATATCGTTCTCGCTAGAATGCGATATTCGGCAATAGCACGTCGTTCACGTCTTGAGATCAAGAAGTAACATCTATTTCCAGATCTTTCTCTATCATTAAATTCAGTTCTGAAACCTCGGGTTTCACGTCTCCTTTCTAGATTTCGAGTTGCTTAAGGCCCCTAATACCAGTGAATAGTTGTATAGATGATCCCTTACACTATATATATATCCATTTCTGGGGGTAAAAACAATGAAAATTATAAACTTAAAAAAGACTTCATTCCTCGAAAGAAAGGAATTAGTTCATTTTGACTTCAAGATTAAGAATTTATAGGATGCTAATAGGTTGAAGGGCCTCGTTGTGTACAGAGATTCAAATACTGAAAACAGACATATTCTAAAGCTGCCGATGCACGCTACAATTTTTTTTTCGCGTTAGCAACGCAATTTCGGACTTTTGTTGCAGCAAAATATTGCAACGTCTATCATATAAATAGAGATTATCACATGTAAAGAGCCTGATATCGTTTTTATTCACGAGTTTCCCGTCATATCGCGAACAAGCGAGTCCGCGAGCGAATGAGCGATATGATACGGAAAACGAGTGAATGAAAATTATATCATCTCTTAACATGTAATAATTTGTTTATTACACATTTAGAGTTGATTATATATTATTTTAGTAAAATTCTACTACTATACTATTGCAAATCCTGCATTCTGATTGGCTAACGTACTCACTATCTATCAGCCGATAGATAGTGGGTAGAGAAAGCCGGACTTGTTTTGAAAAAATGGCGGCTTTTCCTTCGCGCTTTTGTGAAGTTTAGTTTAGTTTAGTATAGTATAGTTTAGTTGAGATTTTTACTAAAACAATTAGAAGACTCACTCTCGATTTCTATCGGCTTTCATAGTTGACTCGGGGCCGGAGCCCCTCGTCAACTATCAGCCGATAGAAATCTCGAGTTCGTCTTCTAATTGTTAAATATATTGCGAGATTTTATTGGACAGTTTACCGTGAAGTGATATCGTATCACTTCGACACCGCGGAAATACGTTTTATGACGTCATTCCTTTTGATCAGCGGTCGGCCATTTCAGTTGACAGAGTTGAACACAGGTTTCCCATTCTCTGTGTTTGTGGCGATGTGTGCTTGTTTTCTTGGTACCAGGCTTCCTGTGCAATAACGAAGTAATTTCAAAGGAATCACAGGATAAATTCTTTTCGTAAACCTAAAAATTTAATGTTCAAAATAAAAAGCTTTATTACTAATGAAGCTTCCTGAGTAGTTTTAAGGGCATTTTGTGGCCTTTTGAGGCGGTTTTGAGAGGGCCTATTTCGAAATTAATTTCCCTTCTAGAGAACAATTCTTTCATAGCTAGCTTCATAGCTAGTTGTCTTTTATCTGCTATTGTTTTTACCGTGTGCAAGTATAATTTATCTTGTGCAAGACATATATCATTTCAAATTTATATAACTCACTGTTACATAAGTATTTGGCCTAAGTATTGGGTATTACGGCTAAGTTTTGAGATTTTATCGACATTGTAGTTAAAGAAATAGTCGCTTGAGCGTCGTTTACGAGTTAGCGAGTTAAATCGCTATTTTTGGATCGAAATAATTCATTTTCGTTCTTGTAGACTACAAACTATAAAAGGCTATATGCATCAAAAAGACTCTATGAAGATTTCTGAAATTTTTATTAACCCATTATCGTATATTTATTGTTTGAAGTTACTTTTTTTGAGATGTGAAATGAATAAAAAACGCCGGCTGAATTGTAGTTTACGATATGACTCCGCTGACCAGTACAATAGAGTGACCGACAACGTATTTCCGCGGTGTCTATCACTTCACTGATATGGTTTTTATTCACGGCTTTATTTCACGGATATCGATCCTAAATGTGTAATAAAGAAAGTTTCTGGGTCAAAATCAATATTAAATCCTGTTTGGCTAGTCTGAATAGGAATATTGCACTGATTGCGAGTGAAAATGGGTGATAGACGCTGCAACATTCAGTTTTAGCTATTTTTTAGGCATGCAATCCTCAAAAATTGCAGAGAAAAGTTCAAACCTTTTTGATTTTTTTTCAACATTTTTTTGCGTTACGCGACCTCGTTGCAGTCGCCGTCGCGGGGCATGATACACCAAGGGAGAACGTTAAAATTTTGTTCGTGTTTACGTACATTCGTTTGTTTACCTAGCGCGCGAGTAATCTACAATGACAGGCGTTCCTAGTAGTATTTGGTTACCTAGCGCGCGCTGCGAGAGGAATAAGGCAGGCGTTCCTCGTCGACGAATATTTTGCTAGGAGCGGAGCTATTTACACGCATGGATCGAGATCGCAGACCTTTCGGGTGTTTTCGGCCGCATGACAATTATTCCTCTCACAGCGCGCGCTGCCTTACTAGATACGAGGAACGCCTTTCACATTGTAACACAAACAAAATTTTAACTTGCTCCCTTGCATACACGCTGAAATTGTGTCTCGTGCTAGCAACGCAACCAAAAATTTGAAATTGTATTGCCAACGCGAGAAAAAATTGCAGCATTTATCGGTAGTCGAGCTTAAGTTAGCGAACAAGACAATTATATTCTATATTGCTCAACACGTCTTGGGTGCTTACTAAAATTGGGAATTACAATCATGCCCTAAATCCTAGCGCACAGCTTGTTTTTCTAATTTTTTTTATTTAAACATATTTTTTCTCAGTGTTCTCTTCAAGAGCCGATAAACGGCTCATCAAGGAACATCACACTAGTAGTCAACTTGTGAGTTTGATTTTCAAAACCATTCCAAATGCCTCTCTCATCTAATTTAATACTTTTAAATTTCCAGAGTATTTCAAAGACAGTGATATTGTCACTTGGAGTGAAGCTGATACGAAATGCAAGACATTGGGAACAAACCTGCCATCAATTCATTCAGCTGAACAGAATGAGATAGTGAGGCAACTGCAGGTTAAAGTTACTACATGGATGTGGATTGGACTCCATAAAATACAAGATGGTACGTTTGTTTGGAGTGATGGTACCCCAGTTGATTATGAAAACTGGGGCCTAGTTCAAACTTATCCCTTTCATGATTGTGTGTACATTGATTATGCTGGCAAGTGGTTTAAATTTCCTTGCTCTTGGGATGTTGGAAATGGTTGCATTTTGCAATAACAATGACAATTAATTAATGACCACGATGACGATGACGATGACGTTTACTCAAGGATGAAAGTGATATCATACGTCGTTGAGAATGCATCTCCTGTCCAGACGATCGATCACAAGCTCACACACCTAGACAAGTTACCCAATTGTGTCGCCAATGAATCTGTAATGCACAATGAAGCCAACCAAGAAAGAAAAAGAAGCATACAACGAACCGCTCATCACCTGCATATGCTGACCAAGAGAACAGTAAAAAAAAACCACTTTAAATACTTGAATTAGTCGTGTTGTTTCACCTCCGTCAATGAAAAGAAGAGTAGTGAAGATGATGATAGACCGATGCCAAAGGCCAAACATTCTAGTTATAGATTGAGAGGAGCATTATATAGTACTGATTTCGAGCCTTTAATAATTATAGTATTGTAGTAACTGTTATATTATATTCATCACGAGATATTTTCAGTTTGAGCAAATAAGTCTATAAATTTCGTTACAAATTTTGCACAAGAAAAGTAAAGTAAAGAAAGGACAACTGAAGAAAATAGAAAGATAAAACGAAAACTCCCTTCTCGTCCACTGTATATTCAAGAGGGTTTTCCTTGGCTGGTTGCTGCAGAAACAATCAAATTTTGCTAGCTTCGACAAGAAATATCATGATCTATCTAAAAAGTTATTTAAAAAATTCTCAAAAAAAATGTGATCAACTATTCTATCTTCTTGGGTCATTCTTCTGTTCTTTCCTTTCCTTTCCTTTCCTTTCCTTTCCTTTCCTTTCCTTTCCTTTCCTTTCTTTTGTTTTCTTTTTCTTTTGTTTTCTTTTGTTTTCTTTTGTTTTCTTTTGTTTTCTTTTGTTTTCTTTCCTTTTCTTTTTTTTCTTTTCTTTTGTTTTCTTTTGTTTTCTTTTGTTTTCTTTTGTTTTCTTTCCTTTTCTTTTTTTTCTTTTCTTTTGTTTTCTTTCCTTTTCTTATTTACTTGTCTTTTCTTTTCTTTTCCTGTCAGCTCGGGAAGGGGTGCAGCGTCGTGGTGGCATCTGCCCGCGAAAATGCCGAACCAAAAAAAGAAGAAAACGGTCGAACGTTTTGTCGGATATCTTCCAAGCTGCAAATCAGGGGCAGAAATTCGGCCGAGGGAGGGCCTTTAGATTAACGAAATAGAACATTATTTCGTATAGATCGTTTTCACTGACGTGAAAAGGAGGCCATATTGGTGTACCAAACAATAGAACAGTTTTTGCATAAAAATATATTTTAATTCCCGGATATATCCCAGTATACCCTGTACCAGGTTCTTGTTTCTAGGTCTCGCGCACTCAAGAAAAAGAAAAAAAGCTGAGAAAGATTCGTACAAAAGATATTTTATTTCATACATAGATTACGAACACCATATTCACATAAAACGGCGATATATAAATAAATAGTACTAAATAGCAAACAAAAAAATAGGAGCACAATATGTACTATTTAGTAGAAAACACATGTATTAGCCACTTTGGAAACGAGCAAGGGACTGGGGCGAGTTTTGAATTTTAATCTTATGAGCAAAAAAGTTTTGTCATCTGATAAAGCATCAAGATTAGTAAGTCTGGCAAATTGGAACATGATCGAATGAAAAGAACCAGAATTATTGGCATTCAAAAGTGTCAAAAATTTACAAAGAATGTATGGTTACAGGGGACAAGCGTCCGCCTGTAGCCATACATTCTTTGTGAATTTTCAACACTTTTGAAGGCTTGTAACTCTGCTTCTTTTTTAAGAAACACCTTCAAATTTGCCAGACATACTAATCATGAGATGCTTTATCAGATAACAAAACTTTTTTGCTCATAAGATTAAAATTCAAAACTCGCCTCAGTCCCTTGCTCGTTTCCAAAGTGGCTAATTACTTTTTCTTGGATTATTAAAGTGTTAATGATAATATATCATAAATAGAAAACTTTCTTTTTAATGTGTAAATGTAATATGTCTTCAGAAAAGATTTTAAGAAAGCTATAGTCCGATAGATAACATCAAGCAGGTAGACTCACTTAAGATACTTGGCGTAAGGGGCGTAGCGAGGACCTAGGTTCTGGGGGGGGGGGGGGGGGGGGGGGGCACCGCCAAAAATCGCCGAAGCAAAATAAAAAACAAAAAAAACCGCGATGTTTACGACGAAATAGGGAATAAAACTTTCTCTACAAAAAGTGGGGGGCGCCAAGTACAAAAAAAAGGGGGCCAAAATAATAAAAAAGGGGGAAAAAAACAATTACCTATTTACCAAACATTTGGTAAACTTTTGTAGCATAATAATGCTAACTTCGAAGTTATAAAACAGTAATTTCTTTAAAATATAACAATGTTTGACCTCCCGACTTTGAGATATGCAAATTTTAGTAGTACTAAAACAAGGCTGTGATCACTGAAATCTTTTATGATGGAACAAATAACATGTAATAATGAGGGTTTCATTCAATATATCTTATTTTGGGGAATAGTATTTAGGATAATGAGCAAAGAAGTAGGCGTTACAGACTCAACGGCCTCTAGTGTCACGCAGGGAAATACCTGCAAAAAGCACAAATTGAGACTTATTTCTTAGAAACGCAATGTGCCGCAAATTTTATTGCATAGATCTACAAAATAGCTTCTTATCTCAAGGTAGGATGGTATTTTGTAGGTTGGTTAGGTTCCACAAGTGAGAAATTTGCAATATTCTAAGGCCATTAATCTTCGTTTTTCAAGTCACGCGTTCAGTAGTCTCGATCAGTTAAGATTTTTCCCCTCGTAATTTGCACATTCCAAAAACAAGTTTCTGTTTCTAGCCAGAAGATGCACTAAGCTTCAGTTTAAACTAAAAAATAAGCTTTCATTTGCAGAAAACCCCGAGAAAACGGACTTTGAAAGTAGGCCTCGGCGACTTTGAAAATCGACGTCTTTTGACTGATTTGGGGTCGAAAGACAAAAATTTGCATAGCGGCTCGAAAATAGAATTTAAAACGATTCTAAGTCCACTGTTGTAGTGAGGATAGATAGTACTTTCGATGGTAAAAATATAAGAGAAGTTTATTTCTGGAACCCAGAGCCAGTGGTCCGCTGTTAGAGAGACTTTGGGATGCTCTCTTCCAATGTGTTTTTTTCTTCTTCTTTAGACTTTGGTGGCCTAAACTGCCGCTTCGGAGGCATGTTGTTACTCATCCAAAAGCTAGTGCCGAAAGACTTCACATGCAAATAAAATACTGACAAAGTTCTGCACATTTTAATTTCTAATATTATCACAGGTAGCCCAAGCTATGGTTCTGAATATCTATATATAGAGAAAGTATGGCAGATCAAAAAATTTCTTTAAAATAAAATAAATTTCATATTTTATTGTTTCTTTACCGGTATATCGATGTTTTATTGCATGTTTTTAAGGCGATTTTAGGAATTTTTTTCTCCTCTAAAGACGAAGTCAAGGTAGGAATCCTCGTACTCGGGTGCTTTGCTTCAACAGGCCGTAAATCGCCAGAAATCTGTTCCACAGCGAACTTTTCACCAGCTACCCTTGGCCCAATAAATATCCAACACATCTAATCCGAAAATGACCATATCGCTTCACTTCTTCCCGTCGAAATTTGCAAATATATACGCTCTACTTTGACAAGTTCATCGGCGGACGGATCAGTCTCGCCACGGATTCAACGGTTGGTGACAAATCATTAACTATGTGGGGGAGGGTACATGACAAACGTTGACCTTTGCCTAGACTAAAAACCGCTCGAAATAAAAGATTCCTTATCCATATAACCAAAAAGAATTCAAGATTTCTAGATAATGTTTACGAAATGGAGCTCTAAACGTTCTGGTTTTCCTCTGCATCAATTTTACATTCCGTTTAGCTAAACATTGGTTTTGTTTCTCGCTGTCATCGAGCGGTTTTTAGTCTAGGCAAAGGTCAACGTTTGTCATGTAAGTTGAATGTTCAGCTTTCTTTCGGTTCTCTTCGTTTTCCGAAATATTAAATAGCCGTCGCTAAAAACGAGTTTAATTTGTAAGTGTCACGAAACTGGTACTGTCACGAAACTGGGCAACATACTGTAGCAGGTAATCTATTTTAAGTTTTAAACTTTAAAACTGTGTTGGAGAGCGTTGATCAGTTTAGTCGATACATTTCCGGATCCCCCACCCACCCGTATTAAACTTGCTCACGACCGTTGAAGTTGCGACCGTTGGTCATATCATATCAGTCCTGTGCGCCTGCATCGTTACGCAGCGTGTCAGGATTATAAATCGGCAATTTTGATACCGAAATAATCAGGCGAAAGAGAACAAAATTCATCAGATTATAGGAAATTTAGCGGTTGAACTATATCTGGTAGAGAAATTTCGTGGGATGGAGCGTTTTATTTGGTTTCAAAGTGAGTCGACTAGGTAATTTGAGGCCCAAGCTTTCCAACCTTTACTTCGCCCGGGTATTATAGGTGTGACGGGAGAGATAAGGTAAAATTCAAAAGGCCATAACTCGCTCAAATCTGGCTAGAAATGCTTCGAACCTTCCCCAATGATAAAATAAAACACAAAGAATAGGTAGGTGCAGTTTAAATGCAATTTATTATTACTTTTTTGTTTCGAATAATTTTTCTACTACAGCATATCTACGAAGTACACTCATACATAGCCTGGGGCTATCTGTGATTAGAAAAAACCTACTAATGGTCTATCACCAATCGAGCCCTGTGATTGGCTGAGCTACTAGGGGTCTATTAGTGATAGACCTCTAGTAGCGAAAAGCGCCAGTTTTGAAAACCAAAAAATATATATTTAAAGCAAAATCCAAAACTTTTTGCATCCTTTTATTGGACCGATTAGTAGGTTTTTACTAAAACAATTAGACCTCTCGCCCTCATGGCCTACGAGTTAATAGCCCATTCGACCTTCGGCCTCATGGGCTATTGACTCGTAGACCATTCGGACTCGAGGACTAATTGTTAATGAGAGGTGCTGTAACCACTCTTTCTCTCCAAATCGTTCTTAACTATCAAGCGAATGTATTTTGGCTGGGAAAAAACAAATTTATCATAAGCAAAAACATGTAAGAATGTTGGCAACCGAGTTTTAAGATCACAAAGCTGAAGACATGGATGACTGAGGCAAGCGTGGAACGCAAGTCGATCAGTAACACTTATCACACACTCATACACTGAAGTAGGCAAAAAATGGGGGAAATAGGTATTTTAAAATAGCTAACGTTCTATATTTCTGGCGACTGCTCCAAGTTTACAGGTGCACCTTGAATATGAACAACACTATTATCGTTTAAACCAAGAACCTTGAAGCACTTATTTCTCAGTTCTGTTATACGCAGACCGTAGACAATCGGGTTGATACATGAATTAATATGTGTAAATGTGAAGACCCATGTCTGCAAAGAAAGTTCTAGTGATGGAGTGGTTTCTAAAGTAAAGCCAAAAACTTGCTTGAACAAAAGGTGATGATAAGAGGAATACAAGGGAAAAGATAACAGCCAAGAAGAAGACCTGCTGTTATGGCTCCTTTGTGGTTTTGCTGGATGTGGTCTGGATTATTTATGTCCATATTTTGCTGCTGTTGTTGTATTTGTCGATTATGCCTTTTTATGGCAGCAAATACTTTAGCATTCCAGTAAACTACGAGGAAAATCAGAACAATACGCATAAACACATCAAGAACATCAATGTACAAGGGTATATTGAGTATGAACGAGAGAATGTAGAGTATTCCAGCAGGAACTACCACGACCCAAATTCCTATGTTCAAATAAGTAAGTCTCTTGACTGTGATTCGTGTTGGGTATTCAAATGGATGGATAATCGCCACATATCTCTCGTATGTGACAATCCCGATTTGGTAGAAGGAAGTACCTACCAATAGAAACCCGAAGAAAAAAAGAGGAATGTCTAGAGTGCAAGCGGAAGGGTCTTCTCTCAAGTGAAATATTTCTCTTGCAATAAATATAGGTTGACAAGTTAGACCAGCGAGAAAGTCCGAAAAGGCTAGAAAAGCCATGAATATCATGTGCTCAACCTGGAGAGAAGAATTCTTCCAAATAACAAAAATAACCAGAGCGTTGAGAAAGACAGTCAGTGGCATCGTTATGGTAGTGACAGCAATGGCGAGGATTGATGACATTTTGGCTGCGTCGTTGAAGGAAGACGAGTCCCAAGACATGAGAGGAATTTCTACGGGACACTTGAAAAGTGTGATGTTACTTGTATCTGTCGTATTACTATCGATATCCATATTCCTTGCCACGACAGACTTACTTTAACTTTGTTTCTAGGTTAGCTCGATCGAAATTTATTTGATGTTTCGTCTAACTGTCTAAACGCGAATCAGTGAAGCACTGAACACAGGTTCCGTGACAAAAACTGTTTTCATGGAAAATTATGTCTACCAGATTCATTGACAATACTTATGACGATTTTCGGGCTTTTAGTTCAACTGACAAGAGAACAATTTTAACCTCTCGAGAATAAGTACCTTGGAAATCACCATATCAATAAAATCCATTTCCTGTGTGAACTGCTCATTGATAGAAGAACAAGGGAATACTAATTTGAAATGGAAACAAAATGTTTTTGCTATCAGTTGATCAAAATTAATCAAAAACCTTACTGCTAAAGAGTTTTCGACTTTTTATTAACTAATTCGGAATTAAAAGAGTGAAATCTTTTACAAGTGATACCACACCGAAATGATTGCGGTATTAACAGAAACAAGTGTTGTTTAGCAAACGCACATCAAACAAGGCTCGAAAGATGATGATGAACAAATAAAACCTTGAGTGCATATTGGAACATTGTTTTCCAATGATTGGCACGTCTCAAGGCCAATTACGTGATATGTGGAAAGAAATGATGATGGCATCTACACAATGTTAGCGGATTCGAACGCGAATCTGTATGAAAATAGTTTTGATCAATTCAAGGGCAAAATTGATCAGCCAAAAATTTATAGACGTTTGCAGGTGTGCCTTTTTTATCATTCAATATAGTTCAAAATCAGCTTTTCGAGCCATTGAACTCTATGCTTAACGACGTTCGTGGCCAATTGAAGTTGCACTTAGAACTTTTGATTCTTACTTTGCATGAACAATTATCTAGTAATGAATAAGGATTAAACTTACCAGGTTTGCTTTTCTTTCCAGGTAGTTCAATATTCAATGTTCTGATGGCTTATTACCAACTCTACTGCTAAACGAGAGATAATTTATATTATAATTTGATTCCAGATTCAATAGACCTTTTTACCGGATACAGCGGCCATCTTGAATTCTATTGTTGGATGCCGAGGGGACAAGTATTATATTGGAAAATTCATAGCATGCACAGCTGTCAGGGTGTCTTTTTTAATATATAATTCAACGTTATCCAATGAAAAACACATCTAAAAACCAATTAAATTTGCTGGTAGATGAAGCGATACATGAAGCACTAAAATTATTGAAGACAGTAACCCCGTCACTCTATGCTTTATAAATATTTCCATGTTTGCCCCCTTTTGATCCTATCCCATGATATGGCTGCCGTATTGGTAAAAAGATGTATTGGCCGACGACATAAAAGTTAAACAGATCGATATACTTACCTGCTTGTGGGTTTGAATAAGGGAAGAGTTCCACTTTTTATTTTAAGATAGACAGAAATAACAGAATGTTCTCTTTATCAACCAGACTTACAGTCAAAACGGCTCAAGCGCACCCCCTAGAATCCATTAATGAATTGATTATTCGAATATTGAGTTAATTATTCACTCTGACTCCAAACTTAAAAATAAGTTATTTAATGATTTTCGATTGGATTCTTCAACAATTGCTATGCCAAGGTAGAAAAAATCACCAGACAGGCCATCCCTTAAAATTTTAGTGTGAAATGAATGTGAAGTTTGAAGTCTTCCGATTTTTTAATGAAAACTCAGTGAAAAAATCAACTCAATATTCGAATAATGAAATCATTAATTAATGGAGCCGGGGGGGGGGGGACGCTTGAGCCGTTTTGACTGTAAGTATGAAAAGTAAGTTCTGGTCAAAAACACAAGCATGTTTTTACTCGGGCTACCTGTGGTAGGCCGAGTCTAGGTTTAGGTTTTCTATAAGTCTATCGTCAACGTCGAGAATCTGCAATGAAAACGATGCAAGCTCGTACTCATGTGACTGCAGAGTCGATTAGCTTCTAGTACAAAAACATTCACATTGAAGAGTCGGAATTACGTAATGATTTCTTCAAGAAAATAATCAATGATGGCAAAGAATAGCAAAATTAGCGAACACCAAAATGAATAGCATTTCCGATGGAATCTTGAAGAAAAATCAGCCGGTCTTCCACATATCAAAGTCATTGCATACTTATTTGAACATTTAGCATATATCGGCTCCAGTCCTCCAAATTGCTTCTTGACATGCGCAGTGTCATTTGACTCTAGAAACGTGACATGGAACATGACACATTTTCAATGTGAAGGACGCAAAGAAAATAAGGCAGTGTAAGATTCTTAAGAGAATATCGACAAAATTTCTCAAGATAAGCCAAAGAATTGAAAGAAAGCTCAAGCTAGGGATAACAGTCGCATCGCCAGAAATCCCCACCGTCAAGCGAAAATGCTACTCGACCCAGTCCCCCTCTTGTTATCTCCAAGGACTAAAAATTGATGGTAAAACTGTACGAGTCGAACTATTTCCTGTCAAATGCTCAATTACTATTAAGTAAATTAAAAAGTTATAGTTCACATGTCAAACCTTAGTATATAAGCTACTATGGTATGGCAAAAACAATAAACAAAGTGTAAATTTGATGTAGCATATTTTAATCCTTGATTCTGCCTTTCGCGGCACTTACAAATTACAAAGCGAAAGGGGAAACTTACGTGTAGATACCAAAAGTAAACTATTTTTTCTCTTACAATAAATGTATATATTAAAAAGTTGTAATGAGTGTCATGAATTTCAATAGACTAAATGTGAATTCCAAGTCGTTTTACCTCGTTAAAGAAGAAATAGATGTAGCATTTTTTCAATTTAAAATCGTCTTTTTTGCTCCAACGGATAAACACAATAACGGACTCCATATTTCCAAATTCCCGAGGCAATAGCTTGAATAATATTGAACGAAAACTAGCGAGTAATACATCAAATTGAAGCTTGTAAACAGCAGATTTCATATATATACGGCCTGGTTACAAAGTCTGAAAGCACATAGCATGATCGAGCATGATTCAATATAGAGCATCGCTGACCTGAAGAAAAATGCCTGCAGGCCAGCGGGTCAGCGGACATTTCGCGCGAAATTCGATAGGCAATATACGATGTCAGAAGTATTGAATATTTATGAACATTTAAAATTCAAATCAGCTATAACATTTTCATCGGAAGGTTGCCTTGATTATATTCGCAAAGAAACTCGTGATGATGTGTTTATTACTCTGTATATACCTAACGAATTTCTATATAAGTGGCATCAAATCAAAGTACTGAGAAAATTCCCCATATCATACGTGGAATTGCTCTATATTTCCCAAAGTATCCCAGCATGTTATCTAAAGGAAGAAGCTAAAGAACGAGTGGAAAAGCGCTTGAAAGAGTTATCTAGCTATGCTGCCAAGTCGTGTACTGGAATCCGCGAAAGATTTCGCGGGTTTATTTTGAAAATAAAAACAAAGAAAAACAAAACAAAAAACAAAACAAAACCAAAAAAAGACCAAAAAAAAAAAAAAAAATTGCCTGAAGTTCAACTTCTTATTTAGAGTTTTGGTATTGACCGCTGAAAACTTACGGCGGGCGCGAGGGTTCCGATCTGGCCATGCTTTATAAGATAGAGATCATAGAGGTCGGCAAATCGATAAACCTTGTTAAAATTCATTTCCAAAGGGCCGGTATAGTGCTAAGTATGACAAATACATTTGTTATTCTGCTATTGATTTAACACCATGAATCTCCGATTCTTTCAAAATCTCCTTTATCATTCCTTCTATAACAGATTCGCTAGTATTTTCGTCTACTATTTGCTTCGAAATCGTATCGCGTAAATAAGATAGCTGAAGTAAAAGAAGTCATTAAGTGCTACGCTAGAGCTTAATAAATCAAGCGGTTTAGCTTGAAATATAACTTTATTTCTGGAACACAACCGCCGATTGACTTACTCGTTTATTTCGCAAGTAAAACTTGGGGAAAATAATTCAATTTTGGGCCGCTTGCCCCATCTCCTATTCTACGCTTCAGTTGCCCCGAAAGGTTAGCACTGAAGCAAAATACCACCAGTCTGCATAATTCAGGGCTCATTTCCCGCATTCAAAAAAGGTCAAAATTTCATATATTATATATCAAAATGCGCCAAAATTAATCTTCTTTTCATATTTGGCGGTACTTTTAACATCTAAGCATGCGCTTTTTAGTTTTAGGCCCAGACTCATCAGACGGTAGCTCACAGAGGTCGGAAAGTCTCTTCAAGAGACGTCAATTGCCAACCTAAAGTCCAAAAATCCCGTGAGAAATATTTCATTCTTTAACAATACGTAATATGAAATGAAGACCTCACAAAACGAAGTTTTAGAATCTTTAGGTACCTAAGTCAAAAGTCCACGCTAAAGTACATAAAAAAAGGAAAAAGTACAAAATTTTGCGTGTTTATGATTTGACCTCAGCTGCGTGACGTGACACATGAAACCCATATAGGCTGATGTTAACCGTGACTTTGATATGTCAAATCAAAGCATTTAGATTCTGATCAAACTTCATCGCCCGACAAACACTTTGTCTGTAGCACGAGTAAACGCACTTTGTGCGTCTAGTTCTTTCAAGACTCGCACGCACGCGTTGGGCCAGATAGCACAGGAACCCCAAAAAGCGCGCGAAAAAATCCAACACGACCAACACGTACACCAATGCAAAGGAACGTGAAACCAATATAGAGATAAAGCGATAATGATACAAAAACCAGCGTATATAAGTGATGTAACTGCATGAGTAGTAGTGTCTGCATGGCACGACCACGGTTTTTGACGGGCAGAAGACGGACAATTTGTTTATGTGTTGACATCACAATAGGTGCATCAAAGATTGTACGAAATTTGAACATCTTTAGTATTTGAACAAAAGATGCTCGTATTACATTGTTGTTGAACAATAGCTGTAGTCAAGTCATAATTTCAGCATACGTAAGGTTTGTGCATTGGTATGGCCCGACTCGTTGTTAATCACAACAATGAAATACGAGTATATTTTGTTCAAATTCTAAAGATGTTCAAATTTCGTACAATCTTTGATGCACCTATTGTTCTTAAAGCGCACGAAGTCGAAATTCGAGCGTAGGACCCATTATGACGACCATCACAATCCAAACTACAGAGTCAGAAGTGAATTTAATAAAAATTAAGTTAATGTTTCCAAAACGTTTATATAATACATTTGTAAAGCGCAGTTGAACCATGGGGAATTAGCGCTCAATATTTTTTTTATTATTATTATTATTATTATTATTATTTATTTATTTCCAATTTGCTTAACGTTTTGCTTACAAAATTCTTAGCTGCCGAGTCCAATCCATGAACCTTGGGAAAACTAGAATGTATTTAATTACTGATTTATTAAAAAAAAAAAAAAAGGAGAGGATTGAAAGCGGATTAAATGATGAAAAAAAAATCAATTAATCATAAGATTTCTCCTGATGATGTGAGCAGTTCCTAGGAGGGCAATCTTCTGCATTTCTGCGATAGGTATGTCTCCTTGTAATTTATTGACGTACTGCTCTAGTCCTTTGTGTATCAAACCCAAGTGCCCCGATGACGATAGGTATGGTTTTTGTTTCCATACCCCACATTTTTCTTATTTCTATTTCTAGATCTTTGTATTTGGAGAGTTTTTCTATCTGTTTTAAGGACACATTTCTTTCTTTATTATTATTATTATTATTATTATTATTATTATTATTATTATTATTATTATTATTATTATTATTATGGAAGAAAATATCTTCTAGCATTCACGTTTTAGAAAGAATGCTACTTTGAGCGTACTGGAGAGAAGCATTGGTATGTGTACTTTGATTCTGTCGTGAAATTATGGCCGTAGTTTAGTTTTTTTGGATTTATTGAGCTCCGAGTAGAGGTCGGTGTCGCCGTGAGTGTGCAGCCCCCGGTGCAACCTTTGGATTTTCTTTAGTAGGGGAACCAAAATGACGATGACTCCGTAAAAAACGCTCTCAAATGGCTTCAAAATCGACCAGACATCAAAACATTTAACAAGCTATCAAGGTAAGTCATTTTTATTCATAAAAGTACCAATTTTAGATATTACGAGATATTACCGTAAATATTCATCACAATACTACAGAAAAAGAGCTTGGCCTGCCTGTGCTCTACTCTGTCCTGCACAGTTCTTGAGAACTGAAAGATAAAAAGCCTGTGGAACTCGATCTAGATTTTATTCAATCTAAATTAATCTGATAGAACTGGACACATAGGTCCTACAGTTTCACACATAGCTTGTTTTTCTTGAGCTTCGTCGTTCTCACGGTGGTTCTTGGTCAATTCATCCTTTACTTTGTCCACATATCTCACACCAGACGGGTCAGTTTCAATGGAGAAATCTTCTATCTTCAATTCTCTTAAATTCTGGCCCCCCTTTTCTGCAAAAGAATAGCATAACCTTGAAGAAAACTTTGTTCTGAAGTGTGTCTGGCTGATTCAAATTGAATAGCCCGCTTTCATATAGTTTTCTGATGTCTTCGTTGTTGATCGGCGGTTTTTGCTGTGTTTTGGCTTTACCTTCTCGTTTAAGCTCTGAAATGTCTGCTTGATAGACAGTGTTGGCTTCTGTGAACTCGGGGTCTTTGATGATATCCATTTTATACGATGTGAAGAACCGCTGAAGACCAAATCGGATGCCGACGAGTGAAGCTTTCGTGTAAAGCCCGCCATCCTTCTTTCTTGCCTCAGCATAGAATTTTCTCAAAACTCCTGCAAGTCTCTCCTTGGAAGTAACAAGCTCATCTTCCAAACTTTGGATTTCTCTTTCCTTAAGATACTGTCTAAAAACATTTACGGCAACTTTGGTGGCTTTTTTGGTATTTTGACTATTTGTACTGTCTATTAAGCATTCCAAATCTTTTTCAGACAGTTCAGGGAAGCGAGCCATTGTCAAATGCAACGTTACTGCGCATGAGCAGAATTATTTGCAGCAAAATGGCTTTGCACCGTAATGCGCATGAGCAGACCGTTATTTGTAGGCAGTTATTTGCAGTTCTCTCGGCCAATCAAAATGACGTAAAAAATAATTTGAATGATAATAATATTTTTTGTAAGTAATTGGCCTTTGAAAATTTTCTTCGAAATTTATTTTTTTTAGCTTACAATATCTTACAAGAACATTTCCATAAACAAGCTTATTCAAGCTCATTTTGTGAAGTTAAACTAGTTGGAAAAGCTTGATAAATTGGGAATATTTGGTGTAATGTGTATTCCTTTTTTATATTTCATTCAGCATTAAAATAAATAATCTTTAGAAATATCAAAACTTTCCTTATGAGAGGTTTCATGGAATCTTGTTTTGACATCACAATCTCGCGCGACAGGAGGCTCGCTGGCCGTCAAATATATTTTTCAAATAAAACTAAGCTAGTCTTTTACAAATTTAGCCTCAGTTTTCTTGAAATGGGATCAAAAACAAAAACTGAAAGGTTCAAATATTGCTTTTCTGGTTCATATTTAATGAAAAAAAAGATGAGAAAAATGCAGTGAAAATCAAGAAACAACCATCCAGGTTTTTCTGTCAATATTTGCCGAAGCAACGGCCTTGTCGAGAGTTTTTGCAGCTAGTTTTGTCGTCTTCTTTACGAAATCTTAGTAAACATCAATGAATGTACCTTCTATGAAGTGTTTTCTACGGAACTGAAAAATTATTCTTGCAGTGTTATCAGGTTTCTCTGGTCTACAGGCCACTTTTTCTCTCACTGAGGTTTCAGTCACAAAAATCCATCGTAAGAATCTTCTTTTGCCAAATCGTTTTTGGCGAGTCGCTAACCTGGTCGCTAAAGTCGAAAAATTGTTTTCCTTAATTTTAAGACAGACATGACTTCCGTGCTTTCAGTCATAGATTAAACGTACTTTTCCCTTTGCAAAAATAAGAAAATAATACTTCTTGATCCATCTTTGACAACATTATTGCGATTTTTTCTGTGCATTTGCGAGGAAGCAAAGAGCGCGGTAGCCCTGTGGTGCCGGTGGTACACGCCGTATGTATGTACGTATCGACAATAGAATGACGTAATCAAGCCATGAAAAATCAACTCGATGGGTTACCATTTTTTCTTAAGTATGGTGCTCCGCTCGGCAGCTCCGCTATTAAACATTCTCTTCATAGCTGCTTAGATTATAGCGCTCTTCCTTGTTACGTTTTGGACTGCAGTGATGTACTGTTTTGCAGGCATGACATCTCGAGATCACACTTTTGAGTGTATTTCTATTGATTAAAAAATGGATGTTCACAAATACTACAAGCTGTTGAGCTAGGAAAGCATGTAAAGATTTTTGGGTAAAACCTAAATTTCGCGTCTTTTTGAGTGTTCAACAGCCTCAGTCGTGTTTTATCAGAAAACAGAACATAGCCAATCCTGATCTTTTTGCTTTATCTAATAGATTTTGTCGAAAAAAGTGAGGAAAATCGACGAAAAGTATGTTGTTTTTTAGCACACGTCCACGCCATCAAAAAATTAAAACCAAACGACTTTGGATGCTAAAAATAGCTCAACCGGGAATTTACATGGCCCGCTCGGTATTAAGAAGTTTCCCTCTCTTATTTATATTCTCTTTCATTCCCCGCCAATATTATTTAAGCCGCCATATTGGATATTTAAGTGAACCCACGCAGTGAAGCACAACGTCCACAGGAAGACCAATCAATCCTAGTAACTGACCCGTTTAGCCATATGGTTTCAGTTAGCATGTACTAAATTAAGTTCTTTTATCAATTTATGTTAATTAGTTTCACATAATAGTACTAAATAAATTATTGTCATTGTCATTGTCAATCAATATTTCTTAGTGTGATTTGAAAGCGCTGTAAAAGCACAGAATTTATGGAACCAAATGATATTCATTCATGATCGCTCAATGGATCTATGACAGTCAAATTTTCTTACTTGATTATAGTTCATTTTCTTTTGGAATATTCTGGTGTTCTTCCATGATTAACATGGTGATTTCCAAAAAGAATTACTAGGGAAAACGTTTTCTTTTTCTATGGTTTTCTTATCCTAGCCCCTTTTAGCACTTTCAGAACCAGTAGATCATCGATATATACACTTTCCTACAGAATGGTTTCCTAGAAAAGAGAAATATACCTGTAAAACAGCTTAAGAATCAAAGCTTGACGCGCTGCTGCATAAATAGATGTTGCCTTAGCAAGAAGAACCTTCAAGAACATTGACAATATTTTGAAACTCTGTTGATCTTGCGAAAACGACGAGCAAATAATTAATAATAAATGGAAATCACTACAAACAGAGCTGAATATTAAATCCATTTCAATTTTTAAGAGAGTTTTAGACACCCAAGGTCAATACTTCATCGTTCTCGATTAGCTAATGAAATTTTGCTTCAAAGTGACTGAAGTCAAAAATATATTAAGTAAGGTTGTATAACGTTCTAAAAAATAAACTTTTACGAAGAATTTAAAGCTGATTCAAAATAAAGAATGGAAAAAGAATGGAGTCCCGAGCTCGTTTTCGCCGAAATATTTAATTTTGAATCAGGATTTAATTGAATATATCTATCTCGACAATTTTTCGAAAGAAAAATGGCGCAAACCAAGCTTTGCACAAAATAAATCAGTTCCATGAAAAAATATCACTGATATTAAAAATAACATTCTGGCAACTCTTGTAATACCAATGTATTTTGAATACTTAATTATCTTGATTCTTGACTTAGATGAAATTTCTGGAAAAAGATCTATACTAAGATATCCATAAGGAGCACAAAACAATAGTTTCCAATTTTCAGGAGAGAATTCTTTTGTTTCGTCCTCCAAATTAAGCTGTTTTGACTTCACGCGAAAGGGGTCTATTAAGGAGGATTTACTGCTTTGTTATACTATGATTTTACCTAGTGATCGAGAAATAGAGATTATCACATATTAAGAGCCTGATATCGTTTTTATTCACGAGTTTCCTGAGTTTCCCAAGCGATTCCGCGAGCGAGTGAGCGATATGATACGGAAAACGAGTGAATAAAAATGATATCAGCTCTTAACATGTAATATATTTTTTATTACACATTAAGGGTCGATTATATATTATTATATATCGCGAGATTTTATTGGACAGTTTACCGTGAAGTGATATCGTATCACTTCACTGAGGTTTTTATTCACGGCTTTATTTCACGGATATCGACCCTAAATGTGTAATCATCTAATTTTGTTTATCCTTTTCTCCAGTTTCTTTGACGTAAAGCCGAGGTGTTTGGAACTAGTCAAAATTCGTACTTTGAAAATACTCTCAGAGGGAAGAATCGTTTTTTATGAAGCTTGATTCAAAACCTTGAAAAGTATTCGTGAAGGCTTAAAATTAACTTTTTTCCCACGGACACGTTCTTTCTACATATTGAAGAGAAAGAAAGAAAAAAACGGCCAAAGCTCTGTACTACTATTTTGTAGAGGTTAAATAGAAGAAAGGTGGTTAATTTGGAGAACACAAAAAATATTTGATATCGTCTGCCGGATCATGATCAGGAGTTTTGGTTCTGGTGTTAAACATTTTTTTGTAAATGAGGAAAAGGAAAACAAATATACTTAAATTGAGGTAAATGTCGACAGATTTTCCACATTTTAATATTATTGCTAATTTTTGTATTTTGACCCACCGACCATTTCAAATCATGAAATTTTAAAATATATTTTTAAAATTCATTATTGATGACTTTATTTTCTTAAGTGCTTATGTCTCAAGTCAGCTTCACTCATTATCCTGTACCTCAGTGCCACAACAGCAGCTAACTGATTCGCCATGAGACGTTCTCTTCTCCTGTGGGTTGAGAGTTATTTTCTTTACACTTCTGTTCTCGGTAAGTAGTTGTTTTGAATTCAAAAGCAAGCAACTATCTATATTAATCGTATTGAAGAAAACGTGTGTGAGATCGGAAGCACGGACAGTGTTATACAACAGGATTTTAGAAAATTCGAGGGTTTTTCCGTCAATTTTATGTATTTGTATACACCGATTCGAAAAATGGCCGACAGCCTCATCGGCCGGGATGGCCTGGGACCAAATTTATTGAAAACGAGGCTAGTCAGTATATGCTTTTTGCATTTGCCTATGTTTACTCTTAAAATTATCGACTGTTCTAAGCTTTTTTACCATGCCTTCTTATTGCTGTGTCCCTGAATGCAATCAGTTAGGCTACAAGGATAGTAATGGAAAGAGTATTTCGTTTTTTAACTTTCCAAAGAATGAAACATCACGTAAAATGTGGGTACATGCGATACGACGAGACGAAGGCAAGGACTTTCTGATCACCAAAACAACCAAGGTTTGCTCGCTCCATTTTAGAGTAGATGATCTTCGAAAATCATTGAATGGGCGAATCTTTGTCAAAGATAGTGCAGTTCCTTCAAAATTTAAATGGAATCCAGTTTCACCGAAGAAAAGAAAGGCTCCAGCCCAGCGAGTTTCACTACCTAAAGCTGGATGTAATAAGAACATGGCGTCGACAATCATTGAAGTTCCTCAAGAAGATGATCATCGCCCTGAAGACGAATTAACTTTGTTAAGATCCGAAATAAAGCATCTAGATGATGAAGTAAAACGTTTAAATGGAGAAGTAGATCATTTAGATGGCGAAGTAAAGCGCTTAAATGATGAAGTGAAGCGTCTGAATGATGAGGCCCTTCGTTCTAAGGATGAGATCGATTGTTTACAGCGAGAAGGCAATGAGTCTAAAGAGGGCCAAGAAAAAACAGAGAGGGAAGTTTTGGAAGTTCGAAAAGCTATAAAAGTTATTCAAGAAGAAAACTCTGACTTTAAGGACATGGTCAGTTCTCTCGAAAACGAGAAAGAACGACTGTTGAAGTGTATGTTTGACTTGGATAGATTTAGATCTGACGAGGACATATCCTTTTATACAGGATTTCCTAATTATTCAACTTTTCTGGCTATATTTGAATTCCTCAATCCAGGTTTAGAAGGAGAAAATATCAGGTATTCAAATTCCTCTGACAGAAATGTTCCAGATAATTATTATGAATTTCAACATGAAGAAGAGGATGAAACTGAACAGCAGAATGCAAGAAAGGGAAGACCCAAAAAGCTGAAGACAATTTCAGAATTTTTTATGGTGATGTGCCGCTTACGAAGAGGGTTTTCTCTGCGCCATCTGGCTAATTTGTATGGAATTGCAAAGTCTACTGTCAGCCGAAGTTACACTGCCTGGATAAATTTCATGTATTTGAAATTTGGTCAAATAAATATTTGGCCTTCACAAGAGGTAGTCAAAGATACAATGCCAGAAGCATTCAAGATCAAGTTCCCATCTACAAGAGTCATTATTGATTGTACCGAGGTTAAATGTGAAATGCCTAGCAGCCTGCTATTAAACTCTGAATTATTCAGTTCGTACAAGAACCACACTACCCTCAAGGGATTGATTGGAATAGCACCAAATGGTTCTGTCACATTTATAAGTCAGTTGTACACTGGGAGTATCTCTGACAGGGAAATAGTTATCCGCAGTGGTTTCCTTGTCCAGAATTTTAATGATGGTGACTCTGTAATGGCAGACAAAGGGTTTACTATTGAAGATTTGTTACCCTTAGGTGTGTCACTCAATATCCCTCCCTTTCTTGGTGGAAATTCCCAAATGGCTCCCACTGATGTCATCAAGACCCAGCAGATTGCTTCTTTGCGAATCCATGTGGAGCGTGCAATCAATAGGATAAAAAACTATAAAATCTGGAATGGAGTAATCCCACTAAGTCAATTTGGTCTAGTTAACCAGATGTGGTGTATTTGTGCTTTTTTGAGTAATACCCAGGATCCTCTTATCTCAAGTTGAATGTTTCATGTAAGTTAATTACATTTTTAATAATACATCTACATAAAATATGTGTTTCTGATTGATTGTGAATGTTCTCTTAATCCATGCAATTAATTAATTGCACACATCCGGGAACTTTATACCTTGTGTTGTTTGTCAGAAACAAGTATTTTATGTAGAAATACCATCTAAGTTCTTGCAGAATTAATAAAAAGTACCATGCATATTTGATGCAAGTTACTTAATACCACTGGTGCTACCCATGGTATTTTTAATATATTCTTTGAGAACTTAGGTGGTATTTCATATACAAATTTTCTCAATAGATGTTGTATGCAGTTGTGATGTTTTATTTTTTTACACATCTTTGATTTACTTAATACAAAAGTGACTTTATTAAAAAAGTCAAAAATTCTAACAAGTCATTGCCACAAAAAGAACAAATGGCTCCATAACATTATGTCTATAATTTGAAAAGCTAAGATCATGTAATGTAAATCTACCAATTATTGGTTGAAAATTTAAATATTTATAATAATTTATGAAAATGCATGATATTAAATATGAATTTCTAAAAAATACATGCATGTAAAAAGTGAGTATACCCAATTTTGATTATTTCTATTCTTTCTATGTATATTGAAACAGTACAGAAGATAACTTTTGCATCATTCATTAGAAATAATCAATGGACTAGATGAACAGTAAATTGAAAATGAGTTGATTTCTCATGATCATCAGACAAAAAATGATGAGAGCTGCTAAAAGTTTGACTTTGCTTTTCCTATTCATTCCTAACAAACTTATTTCCAGCTTTGCTAAGAAAGTGATCAAAATAAAAAGATTTTAACTTGATTTTCATATTTGTCCAGTATTGGTCTTCAAAAGGGATTCTTTCAATGCTCATACCTTTGCTTGTATACACTACAAAGTCACACCAGGGTAATTGTGTGATTCCTAACTGACCTTGGACTTGGGCATAATAATTATGATTCCTCTTAAGTGTAGGGTTTTCATTGATTTTTTCTAAACAAAAACCTGGGTCAGAGCAAGCATCTAGAGGTGTGACATTGAATTTAGTTGCAGGACATTTAACCTCAACTAGCCCATATTGTTCAGTGCATCCACTGTCTATCACTTTACCATCAGGTGAGGCTCCTAGGATTGGCAATTCTAAAGAAATAACTAAACCAGACTTGAATACCTTAACAGGTCTTCTGGTAGAGTACATGAACTTTTCATACTGCAGCAAAGCTACAGGCTCATATTTGTTGCCATGGTCTGTATACCTAGATGTAAAAGGCTTGGGGTTCAGTAAGGTATCCACAAGAGAATCATGATTTCTTTTTCTCTTCATTACCAATCCAAAGTTGGAGGCAGTTATTCTAAATTGCTTTTCTTGCTTCCAATCATCTGATCTGGACTGAGGCTTGGTCTTATGTTCAATTTCATTGAGTTTGTCCTTTTCAACACAAAGATGTTCTAGCAGCTTCTCCTCAGATTCATTATCACTCGAGCAATCAAATACTTGCATGTTGTTATGTAAGGGAAACTGTGGAAATTCCTGATTTGCAACCATTTCTTCATTAGGAACAGTTCTTGGCACAGAGTTTATATTGCATATGACTTGGAAATTTGATTCAGTAAATGATAGCTGGTAACTGGCATATGATCCTCTTGGACTTTTTCCAAACCGAGTTTCCACATACTCTGTGCTTCCAGTAGAAGGGGTATGAATCTGAGCCAAGGCCATTGTAGGATTTATTTTTTTCAATTTCTCTTTGAGTACCATTTCACTGATTCTTTGAGTGGTTACTTTATTCCTAGCTTCGTAAAGGATGCACTTCACTCCAGGTTCTCTGGTGGATTTTACACTGTCATCAAGTCTTGTTTTCTTTACTGATACTTCCATAACAGGTTGAGGCTGAATTGTGTCTTCCCTTCCCTTGTGGTGCCACATTTGTAAAGTTGAGGTGCAAGCCTTTTTAGCTACCATGTCATCTTCATTATTGAGATCAGAGGTATCTTTACAACCACGAAGACTAAACTTGCATATCTTAAACATTAAAGCTAAAATATGATTGCAAAATCCAACTTGCCCAGCAACACATGAACAGTTTGAGCTTTTTACTTCTCCGGTTATCAAATCCAATGCTATCTTTAAGTTATGTGGGGGATCGTTTTTTCTGTAACTATGGTGACATAAAGACTTCACATAGAAATATTTATCGTCACTTGAAGCAAGAATTTCCTTCAGATACTCATCTTCAAGAAATGTTTTAGCCTTTCGCATGCTTGTGGGGACAGAGTGCTGAACTGTACTCTTTGGATCAAGAGTTTTTCCAGATTTTGAAATGTGGAAATCCATTTCAGCACGTGTGAATAAGGGCATTCGTGTAAGTTTTGTTGACCAACCATCCGAAGGATATTTTACTGGAATAGGCGTTGGTGATTGCGCGAAAGCTTGGTTTTGTTTTCGAATGGTTTCTAGTCTTTGCTTCCTCTTCGTAAACACTTTGTCTTGATCTGGGTCAACAAGGTTTTTGTCACGACCAGAACTTATATATTCTTCTACCCTTTAAAATAAAGAAAATATGAAATATCTATTAGATATATTTCTTTCGCAATTCTTTGAATGACTTAATATAGCTTGTTATAATTCTTTGACATAACTTTAAAATAACCTGTACTGAACTGGTCTTGGAACGCGTTCGAAGGTGTGAAATGTTGTGAGTTCAATCTCGATTTTGCGAATATATCGTGCCCCGTAACAAGTACTGAATAAAAAGACGCTTCCTTTCGTTAAGCTTTAAAATTCCCCTCTATTTTAAAGTCTAACTAGAATAGGATCGTGAATTTACGGCGTTAAATGTGTATAGCAGTATTCTAACGATCAGTGTTGAAGGCGTATTTGATAATCTTACCTTTTTACGAATTGCGCCTTCGTTTTAAGTCCCTTACACGAATCTCCCCTGCACTGAAGCCAGAAACGAAGCTCGTCCAACTTAAGCTGAGATGGTATTCTACCACCAAGAGAAGCACCGGGAATATCATCCTCTTTTAGCGTGACTGTTGACTCCATACTTCATACTTCAACACACAACCAAGGGTAAAACCTTTACAAGCATTACTGACTAGCCTCGTTTTCAATAAATTCGCTCCCAGGCCCTCCCGGCCGATGAGGCTGTCGGCCATTTTTCGAATCGGTGTATGATTTGATTACTTTGAATACACCGTTTTAGGACGAGCCTGATTTGTACTTAGTTCTGAGTTTGTAGTTCTGGTTGTACTGTACGTTAGAGACCTTAGTAAGGACAGTGGTCGAGTAAGGTCCATTTTAAACGTCGATCTTCTCATGAATTCTTGGTTGCAGAAATTTCCACTGCATGATGAAGAGGCAGGAGCCTCGAAACGTCTAGCAAAATTAATTTACTTTGCGCTGTAAATATTAATTCTTTTTAAATCTTCTTATGAGGAGCCGAACCTAATGACATCAAAGGTCGAAGACCGCTTTATTTTTCATTATTTTCAATGCATTCGGCTCATATGAAGTTTGACGTTTGAGGCCTAAGGAATTCCTACTGCCAGCCACATCGACTAAGAAAAGTCTTTCTAGTCAAACAACATGGCTCTGCCTTACTCTTTGCATGTAGAATAATTAACGCACTGAACTCGTAATTGCTAATAATACGATCTGGCAGTCCAGAGATTCTTCAGCGCGCGTACCGTAGTTTTACAACGGTTGAGAGCCCGCCGGCCTTAAGTTGGTCGTTGTTTTACCCGCCGTGTACGTCGCTCCCCAAATTTGTTCGCCGCCCGAGGACTTGGCAAGGATCAACCTTTGGAGCCGATTTTCCTCTGCTTAATTTGTTATATTATTATTGTTTTATTATTATTTAAGAATTGAGTTATTTAGCTATATTTTTACGTTGGTAACCTCCACACACGTATGAGTTTTGTCATATAAATGTATGATTCCAGTTTGCTCTTCCTTACATATTTATTGGGCATGTAAGAATAAAAAAGATTACAAATGCTATCTACGCTACCCAGTGGGGAAAGTGCGAACGGAACTCTAAGTCCCATGCTAGGCGCTTCCCTTTGAAATAACAATGAAAAGATAGAATAAATATAGAATAACATCTGAAACTAGTAGTACAAATTCGCTTCGCTGCCGGATATAGCAGTTCGTTTGGAACAAAATCCCGTCAAGTCTCAGTTGTTTTCGGCTTTTAAATTTCACAAGTACACTTTATTCATTGCTGCCATTACCAAGAGAAATGACTAGATATTTATCGAGAGCCGTTTTGAATGCTTAATGTAAGGTTGGAATTCTTCTTCTTTTCGAAAAAAAACAACCCAACTTTACCAACTAATAATTTAGCCACCTAATGCATCATCTCATGAGGGGAAAAAATCGTTTTGTTTTCCAAGTCGTTTGCATCACGACCCATTGGAAAACAACAGGGTAGATATCCAATGACGTCATTTACCAAACATCGGCTCAGCATCATTGAATTTCGTGGTCAAAATATTCCGGCGATAGCTTCATTCAGATAACAGCACAGAATTACAAAACAAATACCAAAAAAAAATAATGCAAGGACCTTTATGTAAATTATTGGCACAAGGAAAAGAATACGTGGTGCTAATTTATACATCGCAAGGAATTGTGGGATATCTATAGTGAATTTAATGTTTTTCCCCGAAAACCTGCGATGACGTCAAGGTCATTAACATATTTGAAGTAAAAACCTTTAGAACGTAAAGACGCAACACTCAAATGAAGAGATATTTTAACATTCAAATATTCACTTTATGTAGAATCAATACTGAAAGTATTATATCTGTAAGGGTTAGGTGCACTTCAAGGTGACCGACTACTTATTTGAACGCTCGAGTTAAGAGGATGTATAATTAAGATTTCCTGAAAAAAATAACGTCAAAAGCTTGATTACCAGTGAAGTTATGAATTTTTTTCGTAGAGTGTTGGTTTTCGCTTCTTTTTCTTCAAAAAATTGTTGATATGCTTGTGTTTAATCGTGAATATCTCCAAAACGACCTAGGGACACCGCTTTTTTTCTTTCCAGATTCGAAATAAGCATTAAGAGTGGCTGTCCGTAAATATCGACTATGGTCGGAAAAAAAAAATCCCCAAATTTTTTTCCCCTTACCAGAAAATTTCATTAGTTGAGGTGATGCTCAGAAAAAAAAATCAGTGTCGAAAGATTTTTTTTTCTTGTCGAAAAATGTTTTTTTTTTGGGGTTTTGCCCGTTCCAGACGGGTTTTCAAGGGTCAAAAGTACACCTCGTTATAAAATCTCTAAAAAAATTATATTTTAGTTTAAACTAAAAACTAATACCTTAGTTTGATAGAACAGAAAATGGTCGATGTTCACAGTATAACATTGTTGTAATTGAAGTATAATTTATTATTTAATAATTTTTTTAAACTTTGGGGGGGTGGGGGGCCGTTTTCAGGACATGGGCCAAAAAAACAGGCAACCAAAAAAACAAAACAAAAAACAACGAAAATAGATTGCTAACTTTTTTTTGAAACAACCTAATAACCTATAGATAAATATTGTGTAAATATTTATAAATACTTAAAAATAACCTGTATTTTTTGGCTTGAGTTGGCAGCCACCACGCACCACTAGGTGACGCTTTGGCCGAAATATACTGATGACGTTTTCAACCAAATGCATGTTTTTATTATGATTTTCCCTTTTTTTTTTTTCTTCAATTTTCTTCAAAAACACTGACAGCTTATG
Source organism: Anthopleura xanthogrammica (assembly GCA_964019055.1). Taxonomy (NCBI): domain Eukaryota; kingdom Metazoa; phylum Cnidaria; class Anthozoa; order Actiniaria; family Actiniidae; genus Anthopleura; species Anthopleura xanthogrammica. The sequence continues at coordinate 9,426,259 of OZ025214.1, read as the reverse complement.
TAAATATTTATAAAATACTAAAATAAAAATGGGGGTCACTGTTGTTTTTGAGATGTAGCCGAGTTTTCTTAGATGTAGCAGATTTTGATCTTGAAAAACATAGGTCACGCGCGCACTGTCACGCAGTATGCGCAGAACAGATGCGCACAAACAGTGCCCGCGAAGTACTATAGGAAAAATCCATAAAAAGTTTTTGAATCACAATTTTTTTAGACTCAAATTTTAAATTTCTACCAAGGTATTTTAGTGTATTTGTTGTAACTAGGAGTACTAAAAACTGGCCATTTTAAGAAAACAATTTTAAAATATCTTTTATGTAAACCACGAGTAAAATAATGGTGCTTTATAAATACTTTTTGTGTGAACCAGATCAATTTTGTATATTTAATGAAGCCTTACCTGACGTCACAGACATTAACATATTGGAAATATAAACCTTCGTAACTTAAAAACGCAACACTCAAATCAAGAAATATTATAACATTGGACTATTTACTTCATGTAGAATCAGTGTTGAAGGCATTGGAAAAAAGGTTATGTGCACTTTAACCCAATGAAACCCGCTCTCTAATATGCGCATGCTTGGTAGACATTTGCGTGTCTCACTTGATACCAAAAAAAAATGCCTTCTCTCGAAATATCATGAGGGATGAGAAAATAAACCTCCAGATCTGATTCTTATCCCGAGCTTAATTATTCGTTAATGCGTCGCGGGGGATTTCGATAAACGTCCCACACGGGAAGAAGTAACCATAGCGGGAAAACTATCAGCGACACAAACGACAAACCGGGTGTGCTGGTCATAGCAAGGGGTTAATCATCTACGGTCTAGGGGCCGACTAACCTCTCCCTTAGGCTTCGGCCGAGCTTCCTGATCAGTCAGTAATGTCCTCCCGGGATAGCGGTGTTGGGGCCGAAATCTCCAGCGTAGCCGTAAGTCCATACGATGCCTCAGCACTCGATGTCTGGAAGTATGGTCCTGGTTAACCAATCATTAAATACAAATTAATACCAAAGAAGTAAGAAAGAAGATGAACCTTTAAATAGATCAATCTGGAAAAGTAAGAGGATTCCTAAATGCGCGTTTAGAGTTCCCAGTATTTTTTGTGTGGTCAAAGTGTTTTGGACTCTGTCCTGGAATACCTGGAATACCTATGATTTTTGGACATACACTTCTTTTCAAAATGTAGTCTACCATATTAAACAGGAAAAAGAGTGAAAGAAAAGGAAAAAAAGGAGAGGAATAGAAAGGAAAGGAAAGGAAAGGAAAGGAAAGGAAAGGAAAGGAAAAAAGAGAAGGAAAAAAAAACTGGATTTGAAAATCGCCAGCACTGAAGCATCCGTTGTTCTCCTTTGTATGGAAATGTGTCCCCCAGGCCAACCCCATAAAATACTAAAATAAAAATGGGGGTCGCAGTTGTTTTTAAGATGTAGCCCAGTTTTCTTAGATGTAGCAGATTGTGATCGGCATATGAAGCCATTTGGCAACTCAAAAGTTTCGTGTTAAATACGCGAAATCTCGTGCTAACAACTCAAAGTTTTATGATAGCAACTCGGAACTTTCGTGCTAACGACTCAAAATTTCGTGTAACTAACTCAAAGCTTTGAGGTGACAAGTTTCACTCAATAAATATAGCTGGAAGAAAATCAGGAGGGAAAAAAAAAGTAGCATGTCCCTTATTGGCATCGTACATTCCTGTCATTGATTTGGTTTTGTGGTGATTTTTTTTTTCTGATCTCTGACAAACAAGATGTTATCATAGTTTTAAAATTGACCATTCTAAACATTTTCTTGGATGCAAGGCTAACATGAAAAGCAAAAGGAAATCACACTTTTTCTCGATGGAATTTGTGGTATTTCTTTTGTGTTCCATGTCAGCCTCGGATTCAATATAATTTTGAGAAGGGTGCATTTTGATTCAAGTGTTTCTGAATGGCACTCCACATTCATTGAAGAAAAATCGTCTTGTTTTCTTTGTGGGTCCGGAACACCATGGATAAAAACGAGTATGATTGCGTTTGACAAAGCTTTGGAAGAGATACAAAATTGTTCATTCATCCTAATCAAGGTTATTAAAGACTTTACCTTTAACATTAAACATGCTTAAAATAATTCGTATAGTTCGAGATGGTCAATCTTCTTGGGATTGGCTGTATTTATCTATAGGTATCTTAGTAGTATATATCTGAACAATGTAAGGGATGTGTACGGAGCCCTGGAAGGGCCATACAACATATTTTTTAAGAATCAAAAATCCCGACTTTTTTTTTGAAATCCCGACTTTTTTTTTTGAAATCCCGACTTTTTTTTTTGAAATCCCGACTTTTTTTTTTGAAATCCCGACTTTTTTTTTGAAATCCCGACTTTTTTTTTTTTTGAAATCCCGACTTTTTTTTTTGAAATCCCGACTTTTTTTTTTTTTGAAATCCCGACTTTTTTTTTGAAATCCCGACTTTTTTTTTTTTTTTAAATCCCGACTTTTTTTAAAATCCCGACTTTTTTTTTTTTTTTTGAAATCCCGACTTTTTTTTTAGCCTGCGTAGCACGGCGCTTTGGGGGAGGGGAGGAGGAAGGGGAGACTGACTGGGGAGGAGGGAGAAGGAAGGAAAAGAAGTTTTTGACATATATAATTTGAGACATATTTATTTACATTCCGATATTTCCATACATTACATCTTTAGTTATTTCGCTTTTTTTCATCAGTTATTAGTCTATTATCTTTAAATATGATACACAGACATTGAATTATAGTATTTACAAGATATTTCTTGGGGTTTTGACTAGTTATATAGTCCTTTTTTCGGAGTTTTGCGTGCTGCGAGCGTCAAACTCGCTCGCTAAACAACACCGGTTTATAAACTATAACTAAAAAAGCCCTTGTAGCTTAGTCAGAATCGAAGAAACAACGCTCATGATCAACTGAGAATCGCTTATAACTCATCTAAACAGAGTTATCTTATTTTCTAACGATAATAAAAATATAAAGTATTTCAAAGCCGGAAATTGTACAAAACAATTCGCCTCACCTTCCCTCCCCCAAAGCGCCGTGCTACGCAGGCTAAAAAAAAAGTCGGGATTTCAAAAAAAAAAAAAAAAAGTCGGGATTTTAAAAAAAGTCGGAATTTCAAAAAAAAAAGTCGGGATTTCAAAAAAAAAAGTCGGGATTTCAAAAAAAAAAAGTCGGGATTTCAAAAAAAAAGTCGGGATTTCAAAAAAAAAAAAAGTCGGGATTTCAAAAAAAAAAGTCGGGATTTCAAAAAAAAAAGTCGGGATTTTTGATTGTTAAAAAATATGTTGTATGGCCCTTCCAGGGCTCCGTAGATGTGGGATAAACACCACAAATAAAGATTGATTATCAATCAATTTGTAGAAAGGAGTGTTCCGCTCAAGTACTGAATCAGGCGTTCGTAGGTAGAGAAACGTTGAGTGACGACGTGACGACAATGTAGAATTAACCTCTACGCAGGAGGCTAACTCATGATTAATTGAATATAATTTGTATTTGCAGTGGATGCAGAAGGATGCAAAGACATGACATTCAAGGATACATTTAAAGGCAAAGCTTTGAAGAACCACGTGATCAAGACTGAACGAGCTACAGACGACGGACACTGTGAGTCCATGTGTTTCAGGGATGATCGATGCATCGCTTATAGCTTTGGGAAAGACAAGGACAATCAGAACCACATGTGCGAATTAAGCGAGTCAGATCACGTGATGCATCCTGAAGATCTTGTTGATCGACCAGACACGGTATATCGGCGTGCACAGGTATGTCTGTCTGTCTGTCTGATCGGAGGGATGGGTGGATGGGATGGAATATGATGGGATAAGATAGAGGGATGGATGGGATGGTATGGGATGGGATAGGACAGGATAGGATGGGATGGGATGGGATGGGATGGGATAGCATGGGATGGGCTATGATTGGATAAGATAGAGGGATGGATGGATGGGATGGGATGGAGTGGGATGGAATATGATGGGATAAGATACAGGGATAGATGGTATGGGATGGGATAGGATGGGATGGGATGGGATTGGATGGGATACCATGGGATGGGCTATGATAGGATAAGATAGAGGGATGGATGGATGGGATGGAATGGAATGGGAAACATGTCATGGAATGGCTATACTGACTAAAACAAGACATTTTTTTTCCAGAACACCTGCAGATGTCCAAAGTACCAGGTATGTCGTGTGAACTTTGTGGATAACACTCATCGATGTGAATGCAAAGTTGGATTTACTGGACAGAAGTGTGATAAAGGTAAGAAGGTTGTTAAATTCTTGAAACCGGTCAGTTCAGCACTAAAAAACTATACTATGAGATATAGCCTGTTGTATTTGTAAGGTTTTGTGATTGAGTCAATATATTCTTATTTACAGAGATAATACCATGTGATTCTAGTCCATGCAGGAATGGAGCAACTTGCACCAATAATGCAGATCAATTTAAGTGCACATGCAAAGCAGGATTTACAGGAAAAGTTTGTGAAACAGGTGAGAATATCCTCGGTGAAACAGTTATTAGGGATCATAAAAGATAAATGATGAGACGTTAACGTGAGGACACACGAGGCGATTTGTTATGCGAGGTTTCATGCGACGTCCCCAAAATTAGAGATCGCACCGTGTGACCTTATGTGAGACGTAGTGTTTACAGAGGTTCGTAGCGAGCGACGTCGCAAAAGTAAAACTCGTTTCTCCTTTTTCGTCAAAGGCACCCCAAAATTTTATCTCTAATTTTTGCGATTAATTTTCCATTAACTTCGTATTAAAATATCGCATCGTGTGTCCGTACTGTTAACGTGAGAACACACATTGTAATTTTTCATGCGACGTTGCAAAGACTAGATCGCACCGTGTGACCATCCTTGCGAAGTTGCATGCGACGTCATCGGAATTTTTTCTATGTCGGTAAGTCAACGTCGCACGCCAGTTCCACGGGTGGTCACATGGTGCGAACTACCCGTTGCAAACAACGTCGCATCGTTGTTCCGCGCTTTTTATAACTTATTGCGATTTTGAGCCGCCAATACGGGTTAATATTGGCGGCTAGTTGGGAAGCGACGAATGCCAATACGGAATATATTTTCTTCGAACGCCGTCAATATAACCCGTATTGCCAGCTCAAAATCGCAATAAGTTATAAATATTTTGATTTGTATCTCATTCACAGCCATCAGTTACTGTGATTCATCACCCTGTTTGAATGGTGCAACCTGTAATGGGAATGTAGCTGGATACAGTTGTCAATGCCTGGATGGGTTCATGGGACAACATTGCCAGATAAGTGAGTGAAAATGTACTTCATTGTGAAAATAATAGGGACCTTAAGTAACTCGTAATCTAGAACGGGAACGTCAGTATCTGAACGAGAAAAGACTATATCATTCTCGCTAGAATGCGATATTCAGCGATTGCACGTACGTCGTTCACGTCTTGAGATCAAGAAGTAACATCTATTTCCAGATCTTTCTCTATCATTAAATTCAGTTCTGAAACCTCGGGTCTCACGTCTACTTTCTAGATTTCGAGTTGCTTAAGGTCCCTAATACCAGTGAATAGTTGTATATTGCACTTTATCCAACACCATAGAAAATACAGCCAATCAGAAAGCAGGAAAGCCGTTGTATATTAGTCGGTATTTCACTCTTCCTTCCCACCATGCACTGCGCGTTGAATCTACGCATTTGTATTTTCTATGGTGTGGGATAAAATGGTTATACAATGGTTTCTCGAGGCATACCGTGGATATCCCACTCGTCACTTGTATTTTCTTTGTATACACACTCGCCTAAAGGCTCGTGCGTATACTAGAAACTACAAGTGACTCGTGGGATATTCCACGGTATGCCGCTCGAAACCATTGTATAACTAGTATTTATATGTCATTTCTGGGGGTCAAAACAATGAAAATTAATTAACATGCGTTGATGCGACTTAAAGTCCAGTCAAGTCGGGTATCATTTCCGGTAACATTTAGCCTGTCCCCTCCCTACTACGTGTATGTTTTGTATTTTTTAGCAGAATACTTTTCGGGATTTTTCGTTTTATTCAATTTCCGCGCATATCCACGGCTTGCTTTTCGAAATTCAAAAAATTATTTCTCGGCATCGCGTGGACAAAACAATTTCTCTAAATCTTCAAACTAAAGAAAATTTATTGGAGAATCAATTTCTGGGACTAAATTTTCAGATACTATTGTTTTTTCGGAGATATGGAGCTGAAAGTAAGGGTCGGTGTAAAAATTTGGAGGCGCGGTTTCACACCTTCCCATAGTAAATGCATAGGGGGAGCAAAGCCAATTTTCAAACGGTTCAAAACCCCTCAAAAACACCATTTCATGCCAACATTTCAGCGCGAAAATGTTCCTTAACTACCAAACAACAATTGTAGAGACATCAAAAGCATATAGTAATTTAAGTCCTTCTGAAAGCATATTTTCAAACCATATGAAATTTGAATAGTTCACTCACTGAAGCTAATGACGTCACAGCTCACTAACTCTACGCTTGGGCTACCTGTGCGGAGCGAACAAGACAAATATATTCTATATCGCTCAACACAAAAATGCCCTAAATCTTACCGCACACTCAAAAAAATTATTTAAACATATTTTTTCTCAGTGTTCTCTTCAAGAGCCGATAAACGGCTCATCGAGCAATATCACACTAGTAGTCAACTTGTGAGTTTGATTTTCAAAACCATTCCAAATGCCTCTCTCATCTAAGCCAATACTTTTAAATTTCCAGAGTATTTCAAAGACAGTAATAGTGTCACTTGGAGTGCAGCTGATACGAAATGCAAGACATTTGGAACAAACCTGCCATCAATTCATTCAGCTGAACAGAACGAGATAGTGAGGCAACTGCAGCTTAAAGTTAATACATGGATGTGGATTGGACTCCATAAAATACAAGATGGTACGTTTGTTTGGAGTGATGGTACCCCAGTTGATTATAAAAACTGGGGTCTAGTTCAATCTTATCCCTCACATGGTTGTGTGTACATTAATCATATTGGCAAGTGGTTTAAATTTCCTTGCTCTTGGAATGCTGGAATTGGTTGCATTTTGTAATAACAATGACAATTAATTAATGACCACGAGGACGAGGACGAGGACGAGGACGAGGACGATGTTCAAGAATGAAAGTGATATCATACGTTGTTGAGAATGCATGTCCTGTCTAGACGATCGATCACAAGCTCACACACCTAGACAAGTTACCCAATTGTGTCGCCAATGAATCTGTAATGCACAATGAAGGCAACCAAGAGAGAAGAAGAAGCATACAACGAACCACTCATCACCTGCATATGCTGACCAAGAGAACAGTAAAAAAAAAACAATTTAAGGTGACTGACTACTTTGGCAATAAATAATTACAAAATCTTCTTAGAAAGATATTTTACACTGAATTTAACGCTGATTCAAAAATGAAAAGAAAAAAGGGGTGTCCCGAGCTCGTTTTCGAGATAAGGAATTTTAAATATGACCATCTTGACAAGTTTTCGAAAGAAAAAAAGGCGGAAATCAAGCATTACAGACAAAAATTCATAACTCAAAAATTACAAAAGCTCTGGAAGCAATTTTCTTAGAATTTCTACTTTAAACATTATTTTCGAAGACTAACTAAAAATGTTTAAAGAAAGTTTTAAAAAAAAGCTCAAAGTTCAGCATCTTGTTAGCTCAATGAACCGAAAATCGTACTCAAATGATGCCAACAAAAACACATAAAACGCATAATTTATGAGTTCTAATAATTACTTTTTTTTCAAACTTTGTCAAAAGATTATTTTTTACCTGTTGTTTTAGGAAATTCAAAGAAAAACATAGAGTCCCGTGCAAAATTTGTGGTTTTTTCCCTGTTGAAGTTCAAAACCTGTAATGGTTCCTCAATAAAATGCAGAATTAGCTTAGTATGCGGTTTTGCGCGATTTTTGTGCGCGCGCACATCGTGGGTTCAAATTGAACGTCCAAAAGTAGTCAGTCACCATTAATACTTGAATTAGTCGTGTTGTTTAATCTCCGTCAATGAAAAGAAGAGTAGTGAAGATGATGATAGACCGATGCCAAAGGCCAAACATTCTAGTTATAGATTGAGAGGAGCATTATATAGTACTGATTTCGAGCCTCTTATAAATATAGTATTGTAGTAACTGTTATATTCATCACGAGATATTTTCAGTTTGAGCAAATAAGTCTATAAATTTCGTTACAAATTTTGCACAAGAAAAATAAAGAAAACTTTCTTTCTTTTCTTTTCTTTTCTTTTCTTTTCTTTTCTTTTCTTTTCTTTTCTTTTCTTTTCTTTTCTTTTCTTTTCTTTTCTTTTCTTTTCTTTTCTTTTCTTTTCTTTTCTTCTTTACCTGTCTTTTCTTTTTTTCCTGTCAGTTCAGGAAGGGGTGCAGCGTCGTGGTGGCAAAAAAAGAATAAAAACGGTCGAACGTTTTGTCGGATATCTTCCAAGTTGCAAATGAGGGGCAGAAATTCGGCCGAGGGAGGGCCTTTAGATTAACGAAATAAAACATTATTTCGTATAGATCGTTTTCACTCGCGTGACCATATTGTTATACCAAACAATAGAACAGTTTTTGAATAAAAATATATTTCAATTCCCGGGGGAGGATAGAAAACGTATTGTTTAGGTACACCAATATGGCCACTCTGAAATCACATGACAATGGTGTACTGGTAACCTGGATCCACCCCTGGGTATCCCAGTATACCCTGTACCAGGTTCTTGTTTCTAGATCTCGCGCACTCACAAAAAACAACGACAAAAACTGAAAGAGATTCATACAAAAGGTATTTTATTTCATACACAGATTACAAACACCATGCATATTCACATAAAATGGCGATAAATAGCAAACAAAAAAATAGCAGCACAATATGTACTATTTAGTCGAAAATAAATGTAGTACTTTTTCTTGGATTAAGTGTTAATGATAACACATCATAAATAGAAAACTTCCCTTTTAATGTGTAATAGCAGCACAATATGTACTATTTAGTGGAAAAGTCTTCCACTACATTCCATATTCTGGTTCACATGACGTCGTAATCGTAGTCACAGTCATAATCATAACGAGACATGTGAATCACAAAATCATAATCATAACGGCCGCCATAAATAATGGAAACTTTTCCATTTTCTTGTGATTATGATTGACTATGATTGCACGGTTCACACTTACAAAATATCGTCATTTTAATCTGATAGTCATGATCGACTACGTCTCGGGATTGCATAACCATCTCGAATTCTCTCAACCTTCCCTCGTGTTGCTCAGTATCAGGCTTTGTAAACACGAAAAAATTGTGCGTATTTGGAAACAAATTATGAATCATAAAATCGCGAAATTGAAGTGATAAAGTTTATGATGTTTCTGCGAAACTGAAGTGTCGCGAAAACTTCATGTAATAAGGCACTTTTTGTGTGAACCAGTTAAAATTAATATTTGTATGCTTAACGAAACCTTACGTGATGATGTCACCATTATTAACATATTGGAAGTATAAACCTTTATAATTTTAAAGTGCCTATCAGCTTTGACAGTATAGTTTGAGAATCAATTCTACATGTAGGGTATAGAAAATATTAATTAGCGACAAATTGGGAGGGGAGGGGTGGTCAAAATCAACACCATAGGGGGGTACCAAAATCCGCCAAAAACATGTGAATACCAACCGCCCACCCCAAAACGCCTTACGCACTAAACGAACAGTGTTAATCCATGATATTTTGGAAAAAGTATGAATTTTAGAGAAAAAAAAACGGTTTTTCAGGGGGGTGGTTGCCATGGTTACGTTAATTGGATAGGTCCATTGGACACCACCAGCGAACTCAGCGACCTTGATATAGTACACCGTACAAGGTCGAACTTTAACAGTAAATGTATGGGCAAAATTAACACAAAAAAAACACCATGAGGCGTGCCCTTTGTTTTTCCCTTGACTAATTACGCCATAGCTACCACCACCAGCAAGGCTAGTTCCCGTTCACCAAATTTGACGATACGTTGTTATGTTTCAGAAAAGTTATAATGTGTATATGAATATAAACTTACCGTGTAGGACTGTAAGTATTAGTATTGTGTATGTTCCAGCATGAGTTCTTCTCGCCGAATCCTATCGGTTGGTCGAGTTTAATATTACGATGGTACAGTTTTACAGTTTATGGACTTCTCATTTCAGAGATATAAAGGTTTAAAATGTTAAAATGCAAATCAGATGACGTCAAACAAGGTATCTGTCCTCTTTTCTTGTGTGTTTTACCAGTGACTCTCAAGTAAACTCACCAAAACTCTACTACAGCATATATTTGGTAATAAAAATCATTTATTAATTGAAAACTGGCATTACCTTACAGGACAGTAGTTTGGTATTTTAAATGATCTTGTAGTTGACGTCGTCTGATTTGCATTTTTAAATTCTAAACCTTTATATGTCATAAATGAGAAGTAAATATCCTGTAAAAGTGTCATCGTATTATACCCTACATGTAGAAGTGATTTCCAAACTAAACCGTCAGAGTTGATAGGTACTTTAAAGATTGTGATTTTTAACCTATGAAGTCTCTACAAGTATCCTGGCTTGCGAGGACGGGGTTTTTCGTGCCTCAAAGTGCTTAGTTGCGAAAGAAAGTATACTGAAACTGGAACAACTTATCAAATATCCGCATTATTATTCATAAAGAGTGATACAAACCTTAGGTATCAGAAAAAAATAGAAAGATTAAATATAATTTATAACATTTTATGCACTTTTTTCAAGGAAATGTTAAAATTATTGCGGCATTATAATTCAGATAATTTAGGTAATAGTTTGGAAATCGAGGATACGAAGACAAGTTAGGGATTAAAATATCTTTATATCAGATCAAAGGTCAGTTGAGTTTAAGCGTCATTTTCCTTTGTTAACATTAGCGTTGTACACAGGATTTTATGTCTGAAAAATGGAAAATCACTGAAATCCAACTTGATATTATGAGAGATTAGTGTTGTTCAAACAATACAAGGATCATTTGGCTAGCTCAGTGTTTTTCAGGCTCGATGTATTCGTATCTGAACTAAATTCTGATACATTCCATGTGTGCAATTTTCAAAGTATCAAATTTTTCCTAGAATTAACTGAAAGGTTCGCCTTGTACTCGTTCTTAGCTTTCCAACAATGCTTCTTAAAATAACTCACGCTCAGTTATCGACGAAAGATTGAAACGACATTTAGAAAAACTGTTGGATGAGCAGAGGAACAAGGATGCTTATGTAGCCGTTATAAGGATTCAAAATTATTCCCCCTTAATAAATAAATAAATTTCCTTACTCGTTAAAATATTTTTTCTTTGTAATTCTGTAATTCCCTATTGTAATTAAGCATTTTATTCAAGAAGTTCCGGTTTTAGTTTAGTGCATGACTGCAAACTTATATTAGGAGTCAGTGATAATTCGTGCTCTTTTCTCTCTGTTCACCTATGCTGTTTTATGGAGCTTATAGGCTGGGAATATACCAAATTAATATCATTAATTTTAAAACTATGAATATTTTTTTCTTCTTTTTTTCCGGGGTTTTATGACTCTTTGATCATAAATAAGGCTCCAAATTTGACCCCCCGTCACGTGAATTCAAATATTCCCTTTAATTAGGGGAATAATAACTTCCTTATTCTTACGGCATGCGATAACCGTCCTACTAGAATACAAACTCTAAATTTATTCAGTGATGGATTCACTAGCGTTATATTTACCAAGCCAGGCAGCAATTCTGACAAATCATTCGCTCACCGAGCCCTAGCCGATCAAGTGGAGTTTTCTCAGTTGAACAAAAAAAACTTTAAAATAATACTCGAATATCGTATAATACAAATGTCGAAGTTTAACAACGTCTTGCCTATTCTGTTCATTTCATTCCTCCTTGTTACAAGACAGTGTCTAGGAGCGTCCTTAAAGCAGTCGTCGATGAGTCATAGTACATCACAAGTTCTAAAACTAGCACTGCCCATTTATCAGAGTATTTTGGAACAAAGAATACTCATAGCATTTGGAAAATACGTAAGTACAGAAGTCATCATCATTAGGACAATCATGTTTGGTTTGGTCTTTTAAATCTAGTTGCTAGCGAGCATTTCAAATGAATCAAATCAAGAAATAATAGAAATTTCCTGCGATCGTGAACTGAACATGGTGCATTCTTTTCTATAGTTTTGTTTATTACTGATGGCTTAGATGGTGCTGTTTATACCACGTGCACATACAGTTACATCAGAATTGTTGTTCATCCAACTCAAAGCTAATGAATGCGACAAGTTTTGATCTGTTCCAATAGTAATATGTATGTTTTTGTGTTTTATACAGCAAACAAAGTATTTTCCAAAACGCCAACCCTACGTTAACTTGCAGCTGTTGAGACTTGCTCAACAGAATTATTCCAAGGATGAACAAAGCGATACGGTAAGAGAACTCTCCCTTTATATGATGTAGGAGGAAGTAACTCTTATTATAAAGGTTTTCGGGGCAAGGGGGGGGGGGAGGGGAGGATGAAATAGCCAGCGCTTTTTTAAGTAAGTTCTAAAGTTTCAATACAGCAAACAACACTCGTTTTGTCAGTATCGATCTCTTTTAAACGAAGTCGATTGCTCAACGGTGCATAATCTGTGGCTTAAATACAAATGCATGAATGCCTTTTTCTGTCCCTGTCACTGACCTAGATCCCCCTCCCCCCTTAGCGGGCCTACGAGCTACGAGTATAACCTGAAAGCATGCGTGGTTGGTGAGGCAGTGTAAAACCTTGTCGGCTCAACACTCTGTATTGGAATGCTATCAGTGTTACTCCGAGTCTTTTCTACTTCAACGGCTTTTGTCCAGAATTTTCCGCATTAAAAAATGCTAAAAACTCCCCATGTACTCATTTGTTTGTCTCTGTCTCTGTCTATGTCTATGTAATTGTGTTAAACAATATTCTTTTCATATCTATCTTAGGCAAAGGGCGCTTTGTTCAGAATGTGCAAGCTGTTAAGTGTCTTTCAAAGCTCAGCATACTTGGCTTGGCACGACGAGGGCCATGGAGGAAGTGTTGCGAAAACACTGAGGGATCTATCACTGGCAATAAACGATACATTACAAACTGTCATGTACTTAGCGGTGAGTAGAACTGGGCGGATTAAGAGGAGGGGGGCTGGGAGTCACGCGAATAGGATCCTTGCTGTCATTGTTGGCTCGCAGAGGGGGTGGGGAAGTTAAGATGTAAAATGTAAAATGTTTAAGGAGATGTAAAAAAGGGATTCGTCATTGCTCTTCGAAAACGGTCTATAGAACCGTTGGCCGTAAAACATCCTGATTCATAGCCTCATCATTCCTAAGCTTGCTCCGCGGGCTGGCCCTATGTTGCTGTGATGTTTATGGTGTTGCTGATTTTATGCATACTTCCGTTTTGAGAGCTAGTGTTACGTTGTTATCATGCATGCTTTTATGGATGCTGTTTTACAACAATAATATAACATTTTTTTCATTATCTCTTAGGTCGTGAAACTAAACTACATGCCAATACCAAGAGGATTTCGGGTGTCACGAGAATCAATGGACAATAGGGTTATCCAATATAAAGTACGTATTGCAAAAAAACACTTTGTTATATACAGCTATTTCAAAAAAGGTTGGTGAACGTTTTGTTGCTTGTTGCATGTTGCTTGTTGCATACCAAGCCCGGAATGCAGTATGGGTGATGTGAACTCAAGCAGTGAAAGGTCATAACAATATGGTATTTTCACAAACTTTGGCTTCAGGTTTTTCCAGCATATTTTCTTCTGTGCTGACATTATTTACATTATGAATATAATATGACTTCAAGCTTGGTAAGGAACATGCAACATCAGCATGCAGCAAGCAACATGCAACATACAACCAAACCTTCAACAACCTTTTTTGTAATATCTATATATACAGCTATTTCAAGAAACATTGAATACTGAATACTGAATAGTACACTCCAAGACCAAAGGGCATTGTGGGTCTCATTAATTTGAAATAAAAAGTAAATATACAGCGATTTGCTCTCTATATGTAGCACGTATATTGTTTCGGTTGAAATGCACTAAAAATAAAATAAATAATTATTATTTATTTTATTTTAGACAATATTACATGACCCAAAATGCATTTCGGTCATGTAATGCAGTATTCAGTATGCAGTGTTCAGTTTTCAACGTTTTTTGAAATAGCTGTATCTGGAACACGTTCGTATCGGATACCGTTGTGGCGAAAAACGTTTGCAATCAACTTTGTCTACTTTGTCACGGGCACTGGCTATCTGGTATTCTCACTACCACCAGCTGATCTGAGAAAATATATTAGCCAATGAAAATCGAGAAAATTTAAAAAAATTGAGGTGTCATCCTTAGTAGTCCAGCAACTCGGGAAACGGTTATTTCTTTACTTTATTTTACAACTCGATATTGAATATCTTAGTGAATATATACAAAATATCAAAAACCTTTCCAGAAAAAATAGATTTATCTCAGATATAACTTTTATAAGTCAATTTTCGCAGGCGTCATGACAACTCAGTTTTGCAGTGACGTCATTTTACGTCACGACTTCAGATCAGCTGGTAACTCACGGTTGGCTCAATTAGTTGGGGAACGGCCTGTTCTGTGGGATTATTGTTATTATTATTATTATTATTATTATTATTATTATTATTATTATTATTAATTGTACTTAACCTCAGGAACCATAAACAGGCATCAAGCTTTCTTTTTCTTTCTTTTTCCTTTTTTCCCCTTCTCCTCTGTAGCCTCGGAGGGCTCATTTTTTATAACAATGGATAAAGAGAGTCGATTTTTAACTTACTTGTGATTATTGTTTTGTCGTTTCAGAAAGTCTTTAGAGACAGCGCTAGTGTCAACTCGATTCGCACATGGGGAACACTATATGAAATGAAGTATTATCTCATAAATGAGCTGGTAATTCAAGTGAAAAAGCTACACAATTCCCTATCCATGTAAGCAACATTTGTTTACATAGAAGTAACATGCTACGCATGAGCTGTATGTTCCTTTAAAGTAAAGGAAAGTGTATTATCAAATAGATACTCTAGATACACTAGCTAATTAGTTTTTGTAGCCGTCGCAGTAAGATACTTTATCGTTAATCTACGAGCCATATTGGCCCACTTCGTTTCATTATGTATCGCGATTCTCCTATAGGTTTGATCGGGAGAGAGCCGCCAATATAAACCCGTATTGTCGATCGGCTCAGAATTACCACGCGATAGGAGAATCGCGATACAAAACTTATTGCGATTTATACGGGTTATATTGACGGCGTTGGAAGAAAAATTCCGTATTTATTGGCCTTCGTCGAATATATTTTCTCCCAACTAGCCACCATATATACCCGTATTGGCGGCTCAAAATCGCAATAAGTTATAAATATTCATTAATTATTATTAGTTTCATTACTGACTCCTACGGGGATCGCGTAGTTATACTTAACCCCTGGAATAGTAAGCAGACTACTACTAGAACGAATTACTAGATCTAATTTTCATTGTTTTCGCAATGTTTTCTATTTCACATTAAAATTGTTCTATTTATAATGTGTTATCATTAACACTTAATCCAAGAAAAAGTACTACATTTATTTTCGACTAAATAGTACATATTGTGCTGCTATTTTTTTGTTTGCTATTTATCGCCATTTTATGTGAATATGGTGTTTGTAATCTATGTATGAAATAAAATTATAGCTTTTGTACGAATCTTTCTCAGTTTTTTTCCTTTTTTTTTTGTGAATGCGCGAGATCTAGAAACAAAAACCTGGTACAGGGTACACTGGGATACCCAGGGGTGGATCCAGGTTACCAGTACACCGTTGTCATGTGATTTCAGAGTGGCCACATTGGTGTACTTAAACAATACTTTTTCTATCCTCCTCCGGGAAATGAAATCTATTTTTATGCAAAAACTGTTCTATTGTATGGTACACCAATATGGTCACGCGAGTGAAAACGATCTATACGAAAAGATATTTCATTTCGTTAATCTAAAGGCCCTCCCTCGGCCGAATTTCTGCCCCTCATTTGTAACTTGGAAGATATCCGACAAAACGTTCGAACGTTTTCTTCCTTTTTGCCACCACGACGCTGCACCCCTTCTTGAACTGACAGGAAAAAAAGAAAAGACAAGTAAAGAAGAAAAGAAAAGTGAAGAAAAGAAAAGAAAAGAAAAGAAAAGAAAAGAAAAGAAAAGAAAAGAAAAAAAGAGAAGAAGTGGGTCTTTATTAAGAGGGAGTCTCTCTAACAGCGGACCACTGGCTCTAGGTTCAAGAAATATACTTCTCTTATATTTTTATCATCGAAAGTACTATCTATCCTCACTACAACAGTGGACTTAGAATCGTTTTAGATTCTATTTTCGAGCCGCTATGCGAATTTTTGTCTATCGACCCCAAATCAGTCAAAAGACGCCGATTTTCAAAGTCGCCGAGGCCTACTTTCAAATTCCGTTTTCTTGGGGTTTTCTGCAAATAAAAGCTTATGTTTTAGTTTAAACTGAAGCTCAGTGCATCTTCTGACTAGAAACAGCAATTTGTTTTTGGAATGTGCAAATTACGAGGGAAAAAATCTTAACTGATCGAGACTACTGAAGGCGTGACTCGAAAAACGAAGATTAATGTTTTCGTGATTGATACATGCATACTATATTACAAGTTTACAATTCAATTAATTTTTGGGTTTTATTTATAAGAGTCCTGTTCGCACTTTCCCTGTTGGGTAGCGTAGATAGCATTTGTAATCTTTTTATTCTGATATGCCCAATAGAAAACGTATCGTTTAGGCACACCAATATGACAATGGTGTACTGGTATTCTGGATCCACCCCTGGGTATCCCAGTATACCCTGTACCAGGTTCTTGTTTCTAGATCTCGCGCACTCACAAAAAACAACGACAAAAACTGAAAGAGATTCATACAAAAGGTATTTTATTTCATACACAGATTACAAACACCATGCATATTCACATAAAATGGCGATAAATAGCAAACAAAAAAATAGCAGCACAATATGTACTATTTAGTCGAAAATAAATGTAGTACTTTTTCTTGGATTAAGTGTTAATGATAACACATTATAAATAGAACAATTTTAATGTGAAATAGAAAACATTGCGAAAACAATGAAAATTAGATCTAGTAATTCGTTCTAGTAGTAGTCTACTTACTATTCCAGGGGTTAAGTATAACTACGCGGTCCCCGTAGGAGTCAGTAATGAAACTAATAATAATTAATGAATATTTATAACTTATTGCGATTTTGAGCCGCCAATACGGGTATATATGGTGGCTAGTTGGGAGAAAATATATTCGACGAAGGCCAATAAATACGGAATTTTTCTTCCAACGCCGTCAATATAACCCGTATAAATCGCAATAAGTTTTGTATCGCGATTCTCCTATCGCGTGGTAATTCTGAGCCGATCGACAATACGGGTTTATATTGGCGGCTCTCTCCCGATCAAACCTATAGGAGAATCGCGATACATAATGAAACGAAGTGGGCCAATATGGCTCGTAGATTAACGATAAAGTATCTTACTGCGACGGCTACAAAAACTAATTAGCTAGTGTATCTAGAGTATCTATTTGATAATACACTTTCCTTTACTTTAAAGGAACATACAGCTCATGCGTAGCATGTTACTTCTTTGTAAACAAATGTTGCTTACATGGATAGGGAATTGTGTAGCTTTTTCACTTGAATTACCAGCTCATTTATGAGATAATACTTCATTTCATATAGTGTTCCCCATGAGCGAATCGAGTTGACACTAGCGCTGTCTCTAAAGAATTTCTGAAACGACAAAACAATAATCACAAGTAAGTTAAAAATCGACTCTCTTTATCCATTGTTATAAAAAATGAGCCCTCCGAGGCTGCAGAGGAGAAGGGGAATAAAGGAAAAAGAAAGAAAAAGAAAGCTTAATGCCTGTTTATGGTTCCTGAGGTTAAGTACAATTAATAATAATAATAATCCCACAAAACAGGCCGTTCCCCAACTAACTGAGCCAACCGTGAGTTACCAGCTGATCGTGAAATCGTGACGTAGAAATGACGTCACTGCAAAACTGAGTTGTCATGAAGCCTGCGAAAATTGACTCATAAAAGTTATATCTGAGATAAATCTATTTTTTCTGGAAAGGTTTTTGATATTTTGTATACATTTACTTTCCCTGCTAGCAGAGTCTCCCGTGTAGACAAATCCTGGCAGAGAAAATGGGAGACTCTGCCGGTCCAGGCCGTTGTCTTTGTTGCGCATGCTTTTGGTAACCTAGCAACCCTGTCATAATAAGTATCATGGACTCAAAAAATGTTTAGCGGTGTTCTACATTTGCTCATGCCTATTGCCTTTTTCCGGTTAAAACCGGTTTAACAACCTGTTTGGTTCGTCCATGATTGTGGACGGTTGTATATCAAAGAAAACGGCCTGGACCGGCAGAGTCTCCCATTTTCTCTTTCAGGGTTCGTCTACACGGGAGACTCTGCTAGCAGGGAAACATTTACTATGATATTCGTTATTGAGTTGTAAAATAAAGTAAAGAAATAAACGTTTCCCGAGTTGCTGGACTACTAAGGATGACACCTCAGTTTTGCAAATTTTCTCGATTCTCATTGGCTAATATATTTTCTCAGATCAGCTGGTGTTAGTGAGAATACCAGATAGCCAGTGCCCGTGACAAAGTAGACAAAGTTGATTGCAAACGTTTTTCGCCACAACGGTATCCGATACGAACGTGTTCCAGATACAGCTATTTCAAAAAACGTTGAAAACTGAATACTGCATACTGAATACTGCATTACATGACCGAAATGCATTTTGGGTCATGTAATATTGTCTAAAATAAAATAAATAATAATTATTTATTTTATTTTTAGTGCATTTCAACCGAAACAATATACCTGCTACATATAGAGAGCAAATTGCTGTTTTTTTACTTTTTATTTCAAATTAATGAGACCCACAATGCCCTTTGGTCTTGGAGTGTACTATTCAGTATTCAGTATTCAATGTTTCTTGAAATAGCTGTATATATAGATATTACAAAAAAGGTTGTTGAAGGTTTGGTTGTATGTTGCATGTTGCTTGCTGCATGCTGATGTTGCATGTTCCTTACCAAGCTTGAAGTCATATTATATTCATAATGTAAATAATGTCAGCACAGAAGAAAATATGCTGGAAAAACCTGAAGCCAAAATTTGTGAAAATACCATATTGTTATGACCTTTCACTGCTTGAGTTCACATCACCCATACTGCATTCCGGGCTTGGTATGCAACACGCCACATGCAACAAGCAACAAAACGTTCACCAACCTTTTTTGAAATAGCTGTATATAACAAAGTGATTTTTTGCAATACGTACTTTATATTGGATAACCCTATTGTCCATTGATTCTCGTGACACCCGAAATCCTCTTGGTATTGGCATGTAGTTTAGTTTCACGACCTAAGAGATAATGAAAAAATATGTTATATTATTGTTGTAAAACAGCATCCATAAAAGCATACATGATACCAACGTAACACTAGCTCTCAAAACGGAAGTATGCATAAAATCAGCAACACCATAAACATCACAGCAACACAGGGCCAGCCCTCGGAGCAAGCTTAAAAAATAATGAGGCTATGAATCAAGGTGTTTTACGGCCAACCTGATATTATTAGAATCAGAAATCATGCTTAAAAGTTCGAAAAGCCGGTTTTCGGTTTTCTGAAACACAAATCTGAAATCACACTTGTATGATTCTTGATTTCTGAATCTAATAATCAGGTTGGCCACAAAACATCCTGCTTCTATGGACCGTTTTCGAAGAGCAATGAAGAATCCCTTTTTTACATCATCTCCTTAAACGTTTTACATGTGAACAAATAAGTGGTGGGGCTATAGTCTTACCTGCCCCACCCCCTCCGCGAGCCAACAATGACAGGAAAAATCCTGGCCGCTTGACTCCCACCCTCCCCTTAATCCGCCCGGTTCTACTCACCGCTAAGTACATGACAGTTTGTAATGTATCGTTTATTGCCAGTGATAGATTTTTCAGTGTTTTTCCAACACTTCCTCCATGGCCCTCGTCGTGCCAAGCCAAGTATGCTGAGCTTTGAAAGACACTTAACAGCTTGCACATTCTGAACAAAGCGCCCTTTGCCTAAGATACATATCAAAAGAATATTGTTTAACACAATTACATAGACATAGACATAGACAGAGACAAACAAAGGAGTACATGGGGAGTTTTTAGCTTTTTTTAGTGCGGAAAATCCAGGACAAAAGCCGTTGAAGTACAAAAGACTCGGAGTAACACTAACTCACTAACCACGCATGCTTTCAGGTTATACTCGTAGCTCGTAGGCCCGCTAAGGGGGGGGGGGGGGGGGAGGGGGGGGGGGGAGGGTATCTAGGTCAGTGACAGGGACAGAAAAAGGCATTCATGCATTTGTATTTAAGCCACAGATTATGCCCTGTTGAGCAATCGACACCCACCCCTTTTCTATACCTTTGGCCTGAAAAACGCACCCTTTTCGGGCGGAGCTTCCCGTATAGTCGATTATAGGGAGTACCCCCCCCCCCCCCCTCCCGGATAATCGACTTCGTTTAAAAGAGATCGATACTGACAAAACGAGTGTTGTTTGCTGTATTGAAACTTTTATTAGAACTTACTTAAAAAAGCGTTGGCTATTTCATCCTGCCTTCCCCCACTTATGCCCCGAAAACCTTTATAATAAGAGTGACTCAGTTCCTCCTACATCATATAAAGGGAGAGTTGTCTTACCGTATCGTTTTGTTCATCCTTGGAATAATTCTGTTGAGCAAGTCTGAACAGCTGTAAGTTAACGTCGGGTTGGCGTTTAGGAAAATACTTTGTTTGCTGTATAAAACACAAAAAAATAAACATATTACTATTGGAACAGATCAAAACTTGTCGCAGTCATTAGCTTTGAGTTGGATGAACAACAATCCTGATGTAACTGTATGTGCACGTGGTTTTAACAGCACCATCTAAGCCATCAGTAATAAACAAAACTATAGAAAAGAATGCACCATGTTCACGATCGCAGGAAATTTCTATTATTTCTTAATTTGATTCATTTGAAATGATCGCCAGCTACTAGATGTGAAAGACCAAACCAAACATGATTGTCCTAATGATGATGACTTCTGTACTTACGTATTTTCCAAATGCTATGAGTATTCTTTGTTCCAAAATACGCTGATAAATGGGCAGTGCTAGTTTTAGAACTTGTGATGTACTATGACTCATCGACGACTGCTTTAAGGACGCTCCTAGACACTGTCTTGTAACAAGGAGGAATGAAATGAACAGAATAGGCAAGACGTTGTTAAACTTCGACATTTGTATTATACGATATTCGAGTATTATTTTAAAGTTTTTTTTGTTCAACTGAGAAAACTCCACTTGATCGGGTAGGGCTCGGTGAGCGAATGATTTGTCAGAATTGCTGCCTGGCTTGGTAAATATAACGCTAGTGAATCCATCACTGAATAAATTTAGAGTTTGTATTCTAGTAGGACGGTTATCGCATGCCGTAAGAATAAGGAAGTTATTATTCCCCTAATTAAAGGGAATATTTGAATTCACGTGACGGGGGGTCAAATTTGGAGCCTTATTTATGATCAAAGAGTCATAAAACCCCGGAAAAAAAGAAGAAAAAAAAATTCATAGTTTTAAAATTTATGATATTAATTTGGTATATTCCCAGCCTATAAGCTCCATAAAACAGCATAGGTGAACAGAGAGAAAAGAGCACGAATTATCACTGACTCCTAATATAAGTTTGCAGTCATGGACTATACTAAAACCGGAACTTCTTGAATAAAATGCTTAATTACAATGCTATTTATTAATGGGGAATTACAGAATTACAAAGAAAAAATATTTTAACGAGGAAGGAAATTTATTTATTCATTTAGGGGGAATAATTTTGAATCCTTATAACGGCTAGATAAGCTTCCTTGTTCCTCTGCTCATCCAAAAGTTTTTCTAAATGTCGGTTCAATCTTTCATCGATAACTGATTGAGCGTGAGTTATTTTAAGAAGCATTGTTGGAAAGCTAAGAGCGAGTACACGAACCTTTCAGTTAATTCTAGGAAAAATTTGATACTTTGAAAATTGCACACATGGAATGTATCAGAATTTTGTTCAGATACGAATACATCGAGCCTGAAAAGCACTGAGCTAGCCAAATGATCCTTGTATTGTTTGAACAACACTAATCTCTCATAATATCAAGTTGGATTTCAGTGAATTTCCATTTTTCAGACATAAAATCCTGTCTATAACACTGTTAACAAAGGAAAATGAGGCTTAAACTCAAATGACCTTTGATCCAATACACAGATATTTTAATCCCTAACTTGTCTTCGTATCCTCGATTTCCAAACCATTACCTAAATTATCTGAATTATAATGCCGTAATAATCAATTCGCAATAATGTTAACATTTCCTTGAAAAAAGTACATAAAAGTTTATTAATTAGATTTAATCTTTCTATTATTCTCTGATACCTAAGGTTTGTATCATTCTTTATGAATAATAATGCGGATATTTGATAAATTGTTCCAGTTTCAGTATACTTTCTTTCGCAACTACTTGAAGCACTTTGAGGCACGGAAAAAACCCCGTCCTTTCCTAATTGCAGAAACTTCTTCGAGGTTGAAAATCACAATCTTTAAAGAGCCTATCAACTCTGACGGTTTAGTTTGAAAATCACTTCTACATGTAGGGTATGATACGATGACACTTTTACAGGATATGGACATTTCATTTCAGAGATATATAAAGGTTTAGAATTTAAAAATGCAAATGAGACGACGTCAACTTCAAGATTCATTTAAAATACCAAACTACTGTCCTGTAAGGTAATGCCAGTTTTCAATTAATAAATGATTTTTATTACCAAAGTATATGTTGTAGTAGAGTTTTGGTGAGTTTACTTGAGAGTCACTGGTAAAACACACAAGAAAAGAGGACAGATACCTTGGTTGACGTCATCTGATTTGCATTTTAACATTTTAAACCTTTATATCTCTGAAATGAGAAGTCCATAAACTGTAAAACTGTGCCATCGTATTATACCCTATATGTAGAAGGGATTCTCAAACTATACAGTCAAAGCTGATAGGCACTTTAAAATTATTAAGGTTTATACTTCCAATATGTTAATAATGGTGACATCATCACGTAAGGTTTCGTTAAGCATACAAATATTAATTTTAACTGGTTCACACAAAAAGTGCCTTATTACTGGGTTGCTATGGTAGCAAACCAGTCTTAAAATGAGATCCGTTTTTCGGGCGTCATGCAGGTAGACCATAATTTCACACGTCATGATTGGTCGAGAACTTGTAAACAATGTCCAGTGTCCAATGAAGTTGCCACACGACATCGAGGACGATGTATTTATAATTTTTAGTGTTGTGTCACCATTAATTCATTCGTTCAGGGTTCGTGAAGTACTAGTTTGTCTGTAGGCATGTTGCGTACTATTGTCTTTAGGTTTTTTAACGCTACGCTTAAACTACTTACAAACACACACGCCGTACGTGGTAGACACACACTAAAAGATGTTATTGAGCAGTTTTGGAACGGGTTGGTCCACATACTCAAAGAGAGAAGTCTGAGAATCTATGAGCTATCTTTGAGAATCTATGAGCAAACTACGGTATGAGAATCGTAGAACTAGACAAACTAGTCAAAATAGACTAAGAGAATCTATAAACTACCTAGCTAGATCTTACCAGATCTCAGATAAAAAAAATATACTGAGACAAACTACAGAACGAGAGACAAACTACAAAACGAGTGACAAACAAAGCTTTGATGAAAGCTGACTCCAAGAACTTGTAGAAGTCAGACGAGCTGATAGTGATCTACAAGAAAGCGAACTGCCAAGACTCCTTGTTGAATATTTCCATTTATGAAAATACAGAAAACAAAAACTGAGGGGAAAACAAATGACCAGTTAAACACATTTTGGCTAAGAGTTGATAAAACGTTTGTTTTGCAGCGAACAGTTTCGATACTGAAATAGATATGTTTATTTCATCAGCTAGTCTTGAAAGGTACTCTAGTAGGTCAAGTAGAAATATAATATGCGTTGACAAGTCAGTAACGCAACACTAATGTCTTACTAGAATTTAAAATGTTTTTAATAAAGGGGGACTTTGAACCCAAAAGGAACACTTTGGTAAGAAATAATAGAGTATATAGGATTGGTGAGTGGGCGAGCTCTCGCACAGGCAACCCAGTGAACGCTCCAAGAGCGTCTATTTACATGACATTTTCGCGACACTTCAGTTTCGCAGAAACATCATAAACTTGATCACTTTAATTTCGCGATTTTATTGAATAGATCATTTATAATTTGTTTCCAAATACGCACAATTTTTCCGTGTTAACATAGCCCAATACACCAGGCTAAAGTTAGCCGCACATTCAGCCGCACATTCGACTTTCGCTCATAAACCTCACTCAAAAACCACCTAATATTGTGTAGGAAATTACCGGCTTCTTCCTGATTACAATAAAATTTGGCACAAATTGGTTGGAAGCTCCCGGCATACCATAGCACTCGACACTAAACTTTTTTTGATCGTTCGCCTGAATTACAATATTCAATCCTTAATAACTCATCTAAAATGTATTCGATTGCTCTAAAAATCGATAAAAACCAAATTGATATTGCTCTACTCTGCCCAGGGCCGCGAGTTTCTACCTTGTATATTTGGAATTTTATCACCCCGTCAATATGGAACCTTTCGAAGTTTGAACCAAGTTCAAAAATTAATAACTTGTCGCCCATTCCTTCCTTCGGCCTCAAACCAACTTTTATACGCGCTACAGCATCTAAAAAACTCAGGGTAAGGTGACTTGAGATCACAAACAATATAAAGATATGCCAAAAAGGAACCCGAAGTCTGCTCATCGACAAGTGAAACCCGACACCCTATATTTGTACCTGATCACTTTGCACAGAATTCGTACTTTCAAACTTTAATAACTTCTTTTAAATTCATCCGATTTCTCTCAAAATCATTCAACAAACTAAAGCTGCTCCTCTGAGCCCAGAACAGAGGGTTTGAAGTTCATACCTCGTATGTTTGCAATTTTATCACCTCTTCAATTCCGAACATTTTCAAGTTTGAGCCAAGTTCAAAAATTAATAACTTGTCGCCCATTCCTTCCTTCGGCCTCAAACCAACTTTTATACGCGCTACAGCATCTAAAAAACTCAGGGTAAGGTGACTTGAGATCACAAACAATATAAAGATATGCCAAAAAGGAACCCGAAGTCTGCTCTTCGACACGTGTAACCCGACACCCTATATTTGTACCTGATCACTTTGAACAGAATTCGTACTTTCAAACTTTTATAACTTCTTTTGAATTCATCCGATTTCTCTCAAAATCATTCACCAAATCAAAGCTGCTCCTCTGAGCCCAGGGCAGAGGAATCACGAGTGTTATATTTTATATTTGGAATTTTATCACCCCGTCAATTCCTAACATTTTCAAGTTTGAACCAACTTGAACAATTAATAGCCTTCTTTCAAATTTATTCGATTCCCGAGTGACTGGAGATCACAAAAAATATATAAATATGCCAAAAAGGAAGCCGAAGTCTGCTCATCGACACGTGAAACCCGACACCCTATTTGTAAGAGATGTTTTCAATCTGTGGATTTTCTAAGTTTAGACCAGATTCAAGCAGACTTTGGAACTTGAGTAATGCTTTTCTATTCAGACCACGTGTTATTCCCTAGAGTATCATTTCTTTGTTTAACGATTACACATGAGAAGATACATGAATATGGATACAACTCAAACAAAGAATCTTATTCTCAAGGGAATGACACGTGGTCTGAAATGGGAAACATTACACCCAAGCTAAAAAGGTACATTTACCCTTTCACATCCTATGATGCTTTGCGTTTTTTGGGGGCAAAAATAATGAAAACTATTTGAAAATTCAAAACTTTTCTTTCAGATAATGAAAACAATAGGTTCCAATTCTCAAGAGATTGAAATTATTTTGTTTTTTCACAGGTATCCCAAGCTGGGTTTCTGTGGTTTCCTATCGAACTTATAAGGCAATGTATGGCGATTTTTCGAAAAAATTACAAATCAGTAAATCACACAAATAAATGTCCCTACTTGTGTTTCGTGTTTTGCTTTAGGTCTCTGTGAAGTTTCAGGTCATTTGCAGCAATATTGAGCGAGTATCGTGGTGGAGTATCCCTCGTACTTAAAAATTGGGAAGGTAGCACACTTCAGCCCGCTCGAACCCTCGATAACGGTCAATAATTCGCCTCTGAAAGCGTATTTTCAAAGCATGTGAAATTTGAATAGATCACTCACTGAAGCTAATGGCGTCACACCCCACTAACTCTACACTTGGACTACCTGTGGTTGAAGAACCCGCGTATAAGAACCTAGATTTCTCCAAGTTAGCCTAAAAACTTAAAAGGTTCTCATATAAATGGCATTTACTGGAATTTTAGGTTATTTACGTTCTTATTTTTATTTGTGTTACAAACTCAAATGAGACACATTGTCAGTATGTTGGATTATTACTGAAGACAGGACTCATTCCTTGGAGATCTGCAAGGTTCTCATACAAGGGTTCTTGCTACATCTCCAAAACGAGATTCAAGGACTTTTCAAGATTCAAAATGACGATTTTCCAGGATCAATCTTGTTTGGGAATTTTTCTTAAACAATCAATAAAAACTGCTGTCATTATTAAAGGGTATTTAAGCTTGATAACATGGACGTAAAATGATGGAAAGTAGCATACCAACCTTGCCATTCTTGGAACAAAGTTACAATTAAAATAACAAGTGAATTGTGTACAAAAATTAGGATACAGTTAATCGTAATAAACTAGGTAATATTTCATCATACTCTCTTGTATAAAGATACTCGTAAAATCAAATGATTTCACAGTTTTTCCAAGGAACAAATGGTATAATTCTGGAGATTTTCTGAATCATTTATTAATTTTCAATGTGGATTTTATCACGTTATTGGTCAAGTTTTGTTACGCAGCAATAGTCCTCTTCACTGTTCCCTGCACCATCTTGAAAGGTAGCCGTGCCTTTGCATCGAAGCGAGACGAACGGTGACCTTGCAATGATAGAGACTTTTTTAACACCTTGGACAATTATTCACGTCTCTATCATTGCAAGGTCACCGTTCGTCTCGCTTCGATGCAAAGGCACGGCTAACTTTCATTTTAATTTATAAGCTTCGCCAAATAACTAATGATGTATAACAACAAAACACAACAAGAACAATGTAAGGCAGGGTAACCGCAACAGCAGGGAACTGTGAAGGGGGCTATTCTGTTTTTCCAAAAGACGATGGACAGTAAAGATCACGTGATGTTTCTAGCCAAAGTTTATATTCTCAAGACATCTTTTCGTCGTGAACAAAATGTTTTAATAGTTAAGCAACCAATATGGCAGAATACGTCCAGCTTGTCGTGACTCGTAGAGAGCTGGATAAAACATATTAATTATAATTTTATATTTGAGTTCGTTTCTACCTTCGACGCTAACTTGAACACAGTCCATATTGTAGTAGTCTCCTCTGCAGCCGTTCTTAGTGTCGGTCTCAAAATCCCTCCCCACTAACGGCTGCAGTAGTCAGCCAGACATACCGTTTCAATTGTTTCATTTAAGCCAATCATGAGACAGGCCCGTGACAGGCCGCCCTGTTGATTTCTCGCCAAATTCTTTAACATTCAAAACAATGAATGAAACTCGATTTTAGAACTAGAGCCGTTATTGTTTAAGCCTTTGGAATGGAATATCTGGCCGCAGTAAGCAGCCGTTAGCGGGAGAGATTTTGAGACTGACACTAAGAACGGCTGCAAGGAGACTACTATTGTAGTTATAGACTTTTTCTCTCCCAAACAATCCTTATTTCTTCCAAATGTCACTGATCATTGTCCTCTGACTTGTCCTTTTTACGCGGTAGGAAACCTTTCAATTCGTCTAGAACAACAGGGTCTTTCAAAATTCTTTGGTTGAACTTTGTTTCTGTATGCCATCAATAGAATATGGCGTCTATGACGTCAAACAAGGAGTCCTAGAATGTCCCGGATGTTATGAGTGATAATGATTGTATTTTGAAATCCGGGGCATTCTAGTTCCGGATGCTGCTAGTGGAAATCATTGGGTTGACATCCGGGACATCATCATTCTCCTCGTTTGACGTCATAGACGCCATATTCGAAAAGGGTCTATTGTAGAAGCCAAAGGTTAATCGAAGAACATTTTAGATCGATCATGACATGTAAAGTGGTCCTTGCTGCCGCAATTAAAGCAAGCTTTTGGCCCTCCTTCTCCAAATGGCCTCAAAGGTTCAGTTTTAGTTTGCGAAAACCCTCCACCATAACTTACATTCGAGGCACCGTCGGTTCTATTGCCAAGCCTACTTTCCCTATAAGGTAACTTATTACGGTCATCCTGCAGCTTTGTATCCGTCCCTTGTCGCCAGTTTGCTGCTGTCCCAGTCATGGATCTTCCTTGCCAATTTTGGATTGGATGATGTAGTTCATCACTACCTCCCTTCCAGCGTTGATCAACTCTTCCACGAAAAGCACCTTTACCCCTTGTAGCTAATGGTCCACTTCTTGTCATGCCACTTCCTTCTCTATATCTGAACCCACGTCCATCAGGAAATCCAGCAACCGATGCCAGTCCTGGTGCTCCATCTTCACTTCTGCCTCGCTGTCTCGAGTTCAGCACCGTCAAACGAATTTCTGGACTCTGGCCCCAATTTTGAGGCGGTGGCGGAGGAAAACCGGGTGGAGGCCGAGATAAAGACGAACCTTGATCTCTTTTACCTGAAGCTTCTTTAATCGACTCTTTTGGGGCAACTTTACTCAGAGTGGGTTTATTAATACCTTGATTTACATCTTTAGGCCCATCACTGCCAGCTGCTTTGGTCAAGGATGTCAGTTTGACAGGAATCGTTTTGGTTGTCGCCTCAGGTGAATGTTCTTCGTTTTTGGACTTGACAACAGCACTGTATGACTTTGGTCCCTGGTTATTAGGTGAGTCAGGACCTGTCTCATATTCATAGCATGTAGTATCCACTTTTAATGGGAGTGTTCTACTAAGGTATGAAGGCTCGAACAAGTTATGTGCATCGATTAAGCCAGCTTTATTCTCGTCACTGGCATGTTCTAAAGTGGTTCTTTTTCGATCGGTCTTATTAGGATGACGTGGATGTCCACTAGGATCGAATGTACTATGGGCTTCTGTTCTGTGATTTGCCTCAAGATTCGTCTGGTCTTCCTCGTCTTGCCCTTGGCTTGACTGTTCTTCGGTATCGCTCCTACCTTTAACAGGTTCACTATCTGGTTTGACTGGTTTTTCCACCGTTGCTTCGTTTCGTCGTGTTGATTGTGCCTTCGTTTCCAAGTTCTTTGTGCTCAAGTTCTGTCCTTCTAATGATCCTAACACTTCTTTGCTGTTGACTGCCATGTCATTTGATCTGCTTTGATTAGGGTTCCTTGTGGTTGTGGACCGTAAATCTCCTACTAAAACAAACAATCACATCAATATGTGAAATCCTTTAATATCATGGAATCCTTTGTTGCCAACCATCAAAACCTATTATCATTCAAATTATTTTTTCCGTCATTTTGATTGGCCGAGAGAACTGCAAATAACTGCCTACAAATAACGGTCTGCTCATGCGCAGTAACGCTGTATTTGACAATGGCTCGCTTCCCTGAAAAAATGAGCTGACTTCTTTGTTATTGTTTGACTCGCACTGCCCCTCAAAGATTAGAAAAAATAATTTGAATGATAAAACAATTATTGAACTCGGTTATCGCAAAATATCGAGATTTGTTAGTGTCTTGCAAGCAATTATTTGCCTCTGCCTTCGGCATCGGCAAATAATTGCTTGCTCGCCACTAACAAATCACGATATTTTGCTCAACCTCGTCCAATAATTGCTTACTATGCAGCTGCTCAGATTGGACTGTCAAGTATTAAGATAAAGCTGTTATCATCGACACGGGTGAAAAACGCACTGCGCATGCTCGGAAGTTCGTCGTGATTACAAAGAAAACCATTGTAGATTTACCGGCGTTTAGTAAATCTCTAAAGTTAAGGCCGTTCGTGAAAAGTTAGTGCTTATTTTCCCTGACACATTACTTTAGTTGTTTTCTTTCCCTGGTCAAATAATATGAGGGAAATTCGCATAATATACGACATGTAAATCTTCAATGGTTTTCTTCGTAAACTCGACTCGTCTATCAATTTTCTGCCTAATTTCCGAGCATGCGCAGTGCGTTTTTCACTCGTGTCGTTATCATCAGTCATCATCATTGAAGATAAAACTGAAGGATTACAGAAATCAATTTGGGTTAGGATTTTACCTTTTTCTAAATACATCCGTATTTCTAAAATCACTCCAGGTGGAAATGCTGCCTCCTATCAAGAAATCAAACATGAGTTTAGCCTTTAGCGATTACTTTATACATAGAGGATATTACATGGGCGCGCGTAGATACGGATATCTGTTCTAACGGGTCTGTGTTTGTCATGTCATTCAACGTACTTGTAATGTTTTCTTCAAGTCTTCTTTGTTCGCCACCAGCAATGAATCCTAGAGTTAAAAAACAAATGTATTCTTATTGATAGGTAGTGGTTTACTGATCCCCCCCCCCCCCCGCGTCTTGGAATAGGCCTTTTTTTCCTGACCAGACAACTGCAAGCTGCAGCCTTTATCGGCTTGAAATAATTGGCCCTTTGCAAGATCTGGTCAGGTGACAAAGATTCCCAAAATATTAGTTCTGCTGAAAAAATCATTGACATATTGAGAAAGAGCACATCAAAGTGAGTACTATTGCTGAGTTTTAGCATTTCTTGATGTAATTGGAAATATTTTTTAAATATTTTTTTCAAAACTCGAAACTTTACGACTGAAGAATGTATGGCTAGGACGCAAGCCATGTGTCCCAACCATACATTCTTTGTAAAATTTCCAGTTTTGAAAACAATTATGAATATTTCCAATTACATCAAGAAATGCTAAAACTCAGCAATAGTACTCACTTTAACGTGCTCTTTCTCAATAGGCAACGATTTTGTCACTAGAGCTTTTTTTTTAGGGGGGGGGGGGAGTTCTGTCACGTGACCAGATCCTGCAAAGTGCCTATCACTATACAACAATAATTTGTTTTCACTATGCCTTTTGTTGTACAATCATGTAACTTACTCTGATACAATTTTCCTTGAACTTTTCAAAAAGGTTTTCCAGTTTCAACTTTTGTAACATGGCATGAACCTTGGCGTAAGGATCCCAGTCTAGAGAACAAACCCGAACGGGGAAAAAAGCATATTAGTATTGAAGAAGTGTTTACAGCTAGAAAATTATTGATAGTCATTCATCATTTTTTTTTTATCATGATCTTCTATTAATATCAATTTGCATTATTGCCTGATTGCATAACGTGAGGGACTGGGTACGAATTCCTAAATACACGCATCAAGCATTCCGCGCTACTGCTCTAAGCGCATGCTCAGGGGATTAAAAAGTGAGATAATATTTTGTAAAACATGTTATATTTTAGTTGTATTTTTCTTGTCAAAAACAATTTGCATTAAATATTCAAGATCACGTACCGTTAAGCGAATTTTGAGTTAAATATACCAAAAAAATGCATATTTTACAAAATATTATCCCACTTTTTAATCCCCTGAGCATGCGCTTAGTGCAGTAGCGCGGAATGCTTGATGCGTGTATATGTGATGATGAAAACACAAAATCAGAGCACATCGAGCTTTATAAAACTCCGAAGTTTGGTGTTTATCGGATCAATATTGAACGACTTACAGACGCTCAAAAATGCTAGAATTTATAAAGAAATGTAAAGTGTTCGGTCATTTTTTAAGTTCATCAATATTGATCCCATTAACACCAAACTTTGGGATTTTGTATAGCTCGATGTGCTCTTTCTGGTATGCGAGTTTAGTGTTGTCTTCATCAACAATTTAGGAACTCGTACCCAATCCCTCACGTTATGAAATCAGGCAATAGACTAGTTGCATAACTACCTTCATCATCATTTTGTGCCCAGTCTTCCAGGACATCATCATTAGGTGATGAATCGTCTTCTTGACTACCATCTTGTTCAATTACCACCCCATCACTACCATCATCTCCTGAATCATTATCTATCTCTTGGGGATCTTCTGGCCATCCTGCAGCCCTGGACAGCATTAGATCAAGTAGATCATTCTTTACTGACCTACGGAGTAAAACAAAAACTATTAAGATCCTCCTTAGTAATCACACTACATTACCATGACTACCAGGGGCGGATCCGGAGGGGTGTCTATTGGTGTACCGGACACCCCCTAAATACATCTAAGTACCAACAGTTCCTTTCACAGTTCCCTGCACAACCTTAAAGGTAGCCGTGCCTTTGCATCGAAGCGAGACAAGTGGTGAGCTTGCAATAATAGAGACATGTGAATAATTGTCCAAGGTGTTAAAAAAGGTCTCTATCATTACGAGCTCACCGTTCGTCTCGATGCAAAGGCACGACTCCCTTTCAAGATGGCACAGGGAACAGTGAAGGGGACTATCAAATAAGTCAGATAAGTATTATTGATGACGTCACTATATCGTCACTGCAGCCACGTTGGTGGTTTTTAACAAATTAAAGATTTCTCATTAGCATCATTCCATAGTTTATACCACCAACATGGCTGCTATGCTTTTGTCATTTGATTCTCTATCGGAATGCTTGTAATCCATCAATTGCGTCTTGCAACCAGTACCCAGCAGCAGGATGTATGAACAGGATGTCTTACCTTGGTAGTGTTGAAGACAGGACTTGATCTCTCACTGAACTAAATATATGATCAATGTCCACATCATCCAATCTAGAACAGCAACATGTAGATCATAAATTGTATCATGAAACATAACACAGATACATAGAATATACATGTATTAATATCAAGTGGATCTGAAGCCCATTAATGTTCAGTTTTGCAATCATTGAATAAAGTAATGAGACCCTCATACTAAATGTTTAATCTCCTTGAAATATTTGCAAAATTTTGATCTAAAATTTATTCCCTATAAACCCCCCCCCCCCTACCCATAATCAATATTGTTTTGTCTAATGATTGGTGGCTCCCGAACACAAGTCCACTCAGTATTGTAGGGGGGAGGGGGTTTAAAGACTAAACTTGCCTTTTATAGGAATTGGGCTTCCTGTGCTGTAAGGCTTTCAAGGAATTTTTTTGCCAATTGCGGATATAAAAACAATGAATGATGCACAGAGTTCAATATCCATGCCATTAATGATGTGTTACCTTGAGCTGCCATCTTCTAATGTTGGGCCAATGACACGTAACAGACTTACAAGACAGACAACAAACATGTGCAGTTCTTCTTCAGATTTATCCTGTGGAAGATTTGAACACATGTCAGGTGGTTTGTGTTGTAACACATCTATTGGCATATCACAGGAAATTTAGAATGATTTTAATGATTTTTGCTGCTTCTCACTGTGCATCTGGGATTGAAATGTGGAAAATTCATGCCCAGAACACATGGATGTGATTGGCTTTAATCACAAGGCAGCCATGTTTATTCCCATGAGAGCAAAAACCTCTCTTTGAAACATTCTGAAATGCATCAAAGCGACGGTAAGGGGACACAATATGGCCGCCGTGTGATACAAGCCCATGTGCTGCAACATTCTGTCATCTTGTTGTTTCCAATTCTTGGAAAAACCATTTTTTGATATTGATATAATTGATCTTGTACCCGAACCTTTTTTACAAACTTTTTCCACATTGTGATCCCACAATGCTTTGCGATATCTATTTTTAGTAATCGTGAAAAACAAACCTGTTGAAGAGAGCTCCATTTTTCAAGGCTCTGTTTTATGAGATTATTCACAACTGACTTGAAGCTAAGAAATAAGAAAAAAAGCTTTAAAGAAATTCCCCATATATTTATCCTACATAAAAAAAGACTTAGGAAGATAAATAATGTGAATGGATGGAAGATTGGGAAGGAGCTAAAATACTCATTAAGATACATCAAACTGTAAGACATCACTTTGGGTAGGGGCGAGGAAGCATAGTAACACTGAAAATGTCTGTAACCTACTATGCAACAAAGGGGGAATTTAAAGTTCAAAGTGTTTAGAGACAGAAGGTATTTCAAGCCTTACCCTTCATCAAGATCATCTTCGCTTGGGATAAGATTCAAGAAAATTTCCCCCATGAAGTTACAAAAGCGCTGACATCTCTGCTTCCAGTCACTCATAGTGTGGTGCTGTAAACAGTTATTAAACAATTATTGGATGAGGTGGAGCATGATATCGTAAATTATCAAGACCAAGGCAGTGTTGTCTGCCAAAGCTGTAGGCTGAGGTGGGTAAAACGGCTGAGGTCTTGATATTTACGATATCATGCTAAAACTGAATTCAATAATTGTTTTATTATACATTTTGTAAACTAAGAATAAAGATTTAATTCTGCTTTTGAAGAAATAGCAAACGTATTTCCATTTTAATAATTGTGACCTTTGAACTCGACATGATAAAATTAATGTATTATCTGTAGGTAAAACCTACAGATAATACGTTTATCATGTTGAGTTTACACGATACAAGTATCAGGGATTGGCTAAGGGCTCTTGGCCAATCAGAAGCGAGATAGTGAGTAATATGTATAATAATGCATGTTATTAATTGTTTTCTAGAATAATTTCATGTTATAGATATATCTATATCTTATTTTTATTCACAGTCAAAAGTAGCAGATAAAAATTAGCAGTTATTTGTAGCATCTAAATTGTAAGTAAATGACATCATTTACTCAACCCTATTGTCTTTTAGCTTTTAAACCAGAATTTCTCAACTGCAAGTGGCTCCCAAGCTAAATTTTTTGCCAAACTGGTTTTCATTAATCATAATTGAGGCATATTACTCTCATATATTTGAATTGTTTGGACTTTCAAAAAATGGGGCATTTTCAAGTGCCCCTTTAACTTATTAAAAGATTTCATTTACCTAAAAATAATATGCAAAATAACAAATTGCCCAATAAATGATGAAATATAATTTGAAATAGATAAAAGAATGGCATTTTGAAACAGTGTTGTGAACAGTACACATTGTATTTACCTCAGCAATGTTATCTCTGAATGTGGTTACAACATCATGGAAATAATCTGGAAATCTCAAGATATCCAAACCTGGAAAGAATAAGAATAAGAATAAGAATAAGAAGAATAAGAATAAGAATAAGAATAAGAATAAGAATAAGAATAAGAATAAGAATAAGAATAAGAATAAGAATAAGAATAAGAATAAGAATAAGAATAAGAATAAGAATAAGAATAAGAATAAGAATAAGAATAAGAATAAGAATAAGAATAAGAATAAGAATAAGAATAAGAATAAGAATAAGAATAAGAATAAGAATAAGAATAAGAATAAGAATAAGAATAAGAATAAGAATAAGAATAAGTGACAAGTGGGATATTCAAGGGTTTTTCAAGCCACAGACTGATAGGAAGGAATAGTGGATTACTGTTGAATATACAATAGATAATTCTTTTGTTTTGCCCTCCAAATTGAGCTGCATTCTGACGTCACGTGCAAGGGGTCTAAAGTGTTGCAGGTTGCTGAAAGGCCCTGTGCAATATTCTCAGCAACTCGTCACTCAGTGCTTGAAAATGACAACCCCTATTCCACTATGCAATTCTCCAGCAACTTGTCTTGCAAGATAGCTTGGCGTTGCAAGATAAGTTGCTGGGAAAATTGCACAGCGTAACAGGGCCTTTAATACATATGGTATAACAAAAATGCCATTAAAGCAAACAGTAATAATTATAAGAAGTAACAAACACCTGATAAAACATGACATATTCTTGCAGCTGGATTTGCAAAACCTTTTTTATCCAAAACTTTATCCACGATCATTTCCAAGACCAGCATTACTTCTGACACTCCTTCAAAGTTCGTTGATAATTTGCTTTCAGCAATCACAGTACTTATATCATAACTTAAATCATCTATATTTTCTTTGTTAATTTTTTCCAGGACTCTTTTTACATTTCTTTGGAATTTCCACTTCTGCCAGCTCAATTCTTTTTTTATTGTTTTTTCATCATCCTGGGGATTTTGAGTTTTTGATACTGGTAGCTGCTGTTGTTGCAGAACTGATGCCTGCAGCTGTGAGATGATTCCTTTCTCACTCTTGACTGGTAAGGTAAATGGTGCTGCGAAGGTCTGTTGGTTATTCTTGGGATCGTGAAATGCACTTGGACCTTCAAGGTGCTGTTGCAGAGCTGCTGCAGCATCCTGGACCTCTTGTTTGAATCCCCTGTTATCTTGATGTTGTGAATCATAAGAGAAGCCATCAGCTGATCCAAATGGAATATTGGTTCTTGTTTCATCACTAGGTGGAATAGAAGGCCAGTTGTTTGGAATAGTCTGTTCTGAAGGTGACCATGTGTTATTTACAAGTGTGCATGAGTTGCTGTACCATGATGGTGGCTGGGATACGTCATTACTAGGGATGCCACTGAGCTCTTCAGCTTCATTCATTCTCAAAGGAGGGGGTATGTATCGGCTTGGCTTTTCTTCTCCTGATACAGAAGAAACCAAAAACCAGTAAGGTTTACAATAGCTAGGCACTTACTTCCCTCTTACCCCTTGAGTCCCAGGTCTACGGACTGAGTATCACATGTCACTATGGATTTCACCGAAATGTGGCATGCACTAAAAAAACTGTCTGCATATTTTTTTGATAATTTTCTTCTCTACAACTCATTAAAAGGATACTGACCCATGGAAAAAGGAATGCAGACTAAAACGTTCACTTGATGTTTGTTGGTGTATTCGTAGATGTCTGGCACACAAATAGGCAGACAATTTCTTTAGCATGTGCCACACTTTGGTGAAATCCATATAGTAAGGGCATTTTCTTGGTTTTCTCCCTTAGTTCATAATGAAAGGGTTTTCCTGACCTCTTAGTTCTCTTAATTTCATCCCTCAACAAAACCCACTGCTAAAGTTGATTCAAATCCATCTTTGATTTAGCTACAGGTACCAATGCTGCACTGCATAGCACTGCCTACACAGCACAACACTGTCTGCACAGCACAACGCTGTCTGCACAGCACAACGCTGTCTGCACAGCACAACGCTGTCTGCACAGCACAACGCTGTCTGCACAGCACAACGCTGTCTGCACAGCACAACGCTGTCTGCACAGCACAACGCTGTCTGCACAGCACAACGCTGTCTGCACAGCACAACGCTGTCTGCACAGCACAACGCTGTCTGCACAGCACAACGCTGTCTGCACAGCACAACGCTGTCTGCACAGCACAACGCTGTCTGCACAGCACAACGCTGTCTGCACAGCACAACGCTGTCTGCACAGCACAACGCTGTCTGCACAGCACAACGCTGTCTGCACAGCACAACGCTGTCTGCACAGCACAACGCTGTCTGCACAGCACAACGCTGTCTGCACAGCACAACGCTGTCTGCACAGCACAACGCTGTCTGCACAGCACAACGCTGTCTGCACAGCACAACGCTGTCTGCACAGCACAACGCTGTCTGCACAGCACAACGCTGTCTGCACAGCACAACGCTGTCTGCACAGCACAACGCTGTCTGCACAGCACAACGCTGTCTGCACAGCACAACGCTGTCTGCACAGCACAACGCTGTCTGCACAGCACAACGCTGTCTGCACAGCACAACGCTGTCTGCACAGCACAACGCTGTCTGCACAGCACAACGCTGTCTGCACAGCACAACGCTGTCTGCACAGCACAACGCTGTCTGCACAGCACAACGCTGTCTGCACAGCACAACGCTGTCTGCACAGCACAACGCTGTCTGCACAGCACAACGCTGTCTGCACAGCACAACGCTGTCTGCACAGCACAACGCTGTCTGCACAGCACAACGCTGTCTGCACAGCACAACGCTGTCTGCACAGCACAACGCTGTCTGCACAGCACAACGCTGTCTGCACAGCACAACGACAGCACAACACTGTCTGCACAGCACAACACTGTCTACACAGCACAACACTGTCTACACAGCACAACACTGTCTGCACAGCACAACACTGTCTGCACAGCACAACACTGTCTACACAGCACAACACTGTCAGCACAGCACAACACTGTCTACACAGCACAACACTGTCTACACAGCACAACACTGTCAGCACATTACATCACAGCATACAGATACACTGTAATACAGAACATTCATAAAATATATTGGAAGATCTTTAAATTAAATCTAAGCTGTAATAACTACAATTAACATAACATAATTAATAAACAGGAAACAAAACAAAAATAGTGTTACTTACCATGTTCTGGACTTTTCATGTGAGTATGTCCCTTGGATGAAGACATAAATTCCCCTGGGCTAGCAAGGTGAGGTCTATTTGACAAATGCGGACTTCCGATAGCAGATGGATGATTTCTAGAACCTTCTCTTATTGAAGTGATACTTGGCAATGGGTTTGAAGAAGGTAGTACTTGAGTTATGGGTGAGTGAAAATGCTTAAAAGGAGAATGATAAGGAGATGCCAGCCCTGTCTGATCCTGGGCATTATTACTTGGTAGCCCATGACGGTTATCTTCCCCTTTGCCTTTATATGAATAATACGAGCTTGATATTGTTGTTCTTTCATAACTGTACCCTTCTGGAGTTTTGATTTCTGTTTCTTCAGATTTGTTGGGTATCAAGAAACCACTCAACATCAACTGCTGTTCAAGTTTGTCCAGGGATTTCAAGTCAGGTTTTTCTGTTCTTCTTCTGTTGTGTTGAGCTTGTCCTGGTGATTCCTCATGCCACAGAGCTTCTTCATTGGCAAGGCTGCCTCCTCTTGTTTCCTATGATATTGAAACACTACAAGTAAGAAGTGGCCCTGGAGCTTAATTTAAATGTGGTCAAAAAATAAGCACTCTTAACAGACTGTACTCAGGAATATTACTGACTTTTAGGGGGCTTTCATTTATTACTGTATGGGGGGGGGGGGGGGTCGGCAAAATTATCTATTGTCTTTTCCAAATATTACCCAACCCCCCTTCCTGGTTGGCAAAAATATCATAACCCCCCCCCCCTATATTTCTCCCAGTTTATTACTGAACCCCTATAAAGCTGCTTACAATTAGTAACAACCTCCACCCCCTATACATCCCCCCTTCTGAAAATAATGTGACCCCCCAATATTGCCGACCTCCCCCATACAGTAAGATGAGGATTTGAAGTCATTCAAAGTCCTCCAATTTGGACTTGACGGGTTTTCAAAGTCCTTGCAATTGTTCTAGTCCTCGGCTACGCCTCGAAACTAATTGCGCAGACTTTGAAAAACCGTCAAGTCCTCATTGTCAGACTTTAAACATTACTTCTCATTATTTCCATCACCAATGATGCATATGTTTATGTACTACTGTGATAAGATATCAGATGTCATTTATTTACCTGTGCAAGACCTTCTTCTGCTAGAATAACACCTACTGACTTCAGCTGACCCATATCATCCCTATGAAAGAGACAAAACAATAATTCACATCACAATACAATAATATTTATTTATACAAAAAAAGGTTTACAAAAATTTAGTAATAATTATTTATCTATATTTACGAAATTATGGTATTGGTTACCTAGAATAACTAATAAGGAGCTAATCTAGCTAGGTAACACAAATGAATGAATCACGAATCCATATATAAAGCAGATTTCGTACAGTATGAGCGTGAGTAGTCATAGCACACAGCAGGGTTACTGCGCTGCACGGATATGGCACCAAATGTCCAATGTTTTCATATGAGGCATGGCACTGACACGGTTACAGCAAGGTGCGGTCTGTGCCTTAAGTTTTTCATAGTCATACGAAAACTAAACCTACTGTAACAATGTTATCCAATGGGCCAAAGGTAATACATGAAATGAATAATGGACTTCAACCCAAAAACTTGAGCTTGCTTCAGGGTTTATGGTTCCATATACATGTACCTACATGTAGCCTCCAACGCAGACACTCTTAGGGAGAAACGTTGCGTGACGATGTGACAACCCTAAGAACGTCTGCGAAGAAGGCTAACATGTACTCTGAGTGTATGAACAGTACAGATATTTAGGCACTTACATTAGGTAGAGTATTAACTGAAAGCTTCCATTATCACGAGTAGCAGATAACCTTGGTCCTGAAGTCACAAGTTCTGTGAACCTTCTTACTGCCTTCTCACTCCACTGATCTTCTCCCTAAAAAGGATGCGGAAAAAACATATCTTATCAATGTGCTACCTCAAGTAGAAAGTCAAAAAATACTTTATCTTAATTTTTTTCTTTAATAATACTTAACCAGGGGCTCACATTCCCGTAGGGTTTTTCAGTGATGCCCTGCAAATATTAGAAAATAAATCCCTCATGAAGTGGTTTTATGATACATGCATTTTCCAATGTCAGAGCTTTCAATAATATTTGGAGTAGACGGTCAATCCAAAAAAGTAGGGGTCCGTATTCCCCAAGGGGCCGTAACTTTATTTGGCAATGAATTAATTTTTTGTCAAAATAGCCGACAGTCTAAGGTGAAGTATCCGGCGATAAACTGCCGGTAGCCGCCTTTTATTGAAAGCTCTGCAATGTCCAGTTGAAAGCAATGAGATTAATATAAGATTAATAATTATATGAGAAATTTCCTTAATACATGTATCTTTTGCTATTGCAATTCTCCTATAAGTTTGATAGGGAGAGAGCCAACAATATAAACCAGAATTGTCAGCTCATAATTACCACGTGATAGTAGAATCATAATACAAAACTTATCGAGATAATTAGTTATAAGTACTGTATCATTACCCAGGCAAGTGATTACACAAAATCGCACACGCCGATTGGTCGAGAACTTCAGACTATTTATCTATAATCACCAACAGGTGAATATAGGATTGCGCGAACTTCATTTGTTGATACACACTGTACATACAACTTGCCTCTTTCAAAACATGAAGTAAATATAAATTGTAGGAATGCTTTCAAATAATCACCTGAGTAATGATACTAAAATAATTATTCACCTCAGGCTCAGTGATTATCGACTCTGGTCTCAGTAAATATTCACTGATAATCACTTCGCCTTAGCAAAAATAATTATTGTTAAAAACTTGCTGATGGTCATATAAAACCTACTCTAGGTGGTTGTACTCCTTCTAGGGTACAGTATAGTGCTTGCGGAGGCCATGATGTGATGTCTGCTGGTACATTACTACACAGCATGTCAAGAGGGACACACTCTGCTTCGCCAAAATCAAGGAAGAACACATCAACCATTCTGATAAACAAAGCAATCACTACCATAAATATGCTACCACATTTCTCTAGTATATATAAAAACTATAAATTGATATATTTGATTAGAAAAAACCTACTAATGGTCTATCACCAATCGAGCCCTGTGATTGGCTGAGCTACTAGGGGTCTATTAGTGATAGACCTCTAGTAGCGAAAAGCGCCGGTTTTGAAAACCAAAAAATATATATTTAAAGCAAAATCCAAAACTTTTTGGATCCTTTCATTGGACCAATTAGTAGGTTTTTACTAAAACAATTAGACCTCTCGCCCTCATGGCCTACGAGTCAATAGCCCATTCGGCCTTCGGCCTCATGGGCTATTGACTCGTAGACCATTCGGACTCGAGGACTAATTGTTAAAGAGCATCCAGTATGAAAATGCTAGACTGTGAACAGTCCCTTTTTTCCCTCCTAACTCAGTCGAGTCGGGTTTTGTTTCTGCCTTAGACGCGCAGGGATTGGGGGCGAGTTTTGGGGTGGCACGTGTCCAAGGCAGGAGGGAAAAGAGGGACTGTTCACAGTCTAGAAAATGATGACCTCTTTTTATTGCAGTTTTTAAAATTAGTATCCATTACATATTTACCGTTGATTGCATCTACCCATTAGCTCATGTATAAAAAACATGTTTTGTAAAAGGTAAACGTTTTAATTATGTGTCGCCTCTATTACCTGCAATGCAACTTTTTTCCATGATGACAAATTTCACCTTTTAGTTTTGTTGTAAAGTACAAATATTTTTCTCAATGTGTTGGTATATACAAGCAAATCTTCGTCAAAAATATCCTTCTTCGTTTGATCATCTTGGAAGTCCTTGAGTGAGTGGGAAAAACCAAATTTTGACGTTTGCAGGCACGACAAAACATGTTTTTTGTACATGCACTAATGGGTAGACACAATGGGCGGTAATGTCCATGCGAAGTTTCAGAACAAAATTATTGGCAATATTTCTTTCAGTTTTGATTGGATTCTTCAACAATTGCCATGTCAAGGCAGAAAAACTTCCCAGAAAGGCCATCTCTTAGAATTTTAGTTGTGAAATGAATGTGAAGTTTGGAGTCTTTGAATTTTTATGAAAACTCAGAGTGAATAATCAACTCAATATTCGAATAATGAAATCATTAATGGAGCCTAGTGGGGTAGGCTTGAGCCTTTTTGACTGTAAGACTGCATGAATAATGTTACTAATAATTATGATTATACATGTACCTCTGACACAATCTCGTGACTTCAGCTCTTCTCCATGTTCTTGTTGCTGCATGTTTGACACAAACCACTTGTCCAACACCCGGCATATCATTCATAGGTGCAGGAATCTGGTTCTCACACCAGCGGTTCAATGCAATCATGTATTTATCAAAGTGATCCAGTTCAGAATCTGAACCTGAAATAAAAATAACAATGATATAACATGAAGACCATGAAGAGCAGACATCATACATGTATTTATAACTTATTGCCATTTTGAGCAGCCAATACGGGTTTATATTGGCAGCCAATTGGGATAAAATACATTCCATATTGGCCTAGCTTTGTTGCTCCATGACTAACTGCCAATATGGAATATACTGTATTTTCTTCCAACGCTGTCAATATAACTCGTCTTGGGGGCTCAAAATCTGAATTAGTTTCGTATCGAGATTGTTTTATCTCCTGGAAATTGTGAGCCGACAATATGGGTTTATAATATACTAAACAATACTAAACAATTATTGGAGAAGGTTTAGAATGATATCGTAAATTATCAAGACCAAGGCTGTTTTATAAAAAGGCTGAGGTCTTGATATTTACAATATCTGGCGAAAACCGAATTCAATAATTGTTTTATTATACATTTTGTAAACTACAGTGTAAAAATAAAGATTTAATTCTCCCTTCGAAAAAATAGCAAAAGTATAATTTCCATTTCCATTTCCATTGTGACATTGAGTGAACTCGATATGATAAAATTGTATTATCTGCAGAAAAACAAGGTCAAGGTCAATATCTATTTTTTGCCTTTTTTTACTAATTAGATATATCTGGCTGGACCCTCAATCTAGTTCTCTATACGTTAACTTGCCATATATAGTGAACAATACTCTGATCAGCTGAGAAGTAACGTTGCACTACATCAACATGTACATGGCTGCTTCTACCAAAGCCAACAATTTGTGAAAAACATTTATACACACTGTATCTCCCATGCGCCATTCATATAGTTCTGCTCTACAGTTAGAATCTTCCATACGACAGATAGTTGTAAGGTTGGAGAGTTGTGCTTCAGGAGCCGGTTCTACCAAGCCTGAATAGCGCTATCCACTGTATAAATCCTTACCCAGTGGATAAAAACATACAAATTCTATACACTGGATAACTCTTAAATCCGGTGGATAACTTTATCCAGGCTTCATACAACCAGCTCCAGGGTCAGTATAGCGGCTTTTTTCAGTTCAATCTCATTGAACTGCACCACTGTACTTCAACAGAGATTAGCAAGAAGAATAACAAAGTTGATGTCATACATGGGCAGTATATCTAGCAGCTTCTTTCAGTTCCATCTCATTGAACTACATCACTGCTACACTTGCAGCAGTGATTAGCGAGAAGAATAACAAAATTGAAAGGATGGTAAGGGTTTTCAGGGTCTTAATAAATTATGGCACTTCCAGTGGGTAACAGGGTGCAAGATCTCCCATTTTCATGAAGCCTTTGGATGTCTTACATCTTGGTTTCCATAGCAAAGGCTCATTTGAACCCGAAAAAACTTCTATTCAATATCTTTTTAGTATTTTCGTACCTAATGTAAACAAACGTATTTCGATTTTTGACAAAAATTTGCATTGCCAATTGGATTTTAATTAAGAGCAAGTCCCTTTATCACCAGCAGCAATATCTGGTTTTGAAGTAAAAATAGATGATAACGATATTCTTTATCCGATAAGTAAGTTAATAACTTAATTGAAGAGATATTCAAACGATTTTTCAAGCAAAAGCAAGTGATTCTACCAGAACAAAATGCTATGTTGTCGTGCATAATTTATAAACTGGCTGCAGAATACAAAAGTGTAATCTTTCAATTAAAAATAGTTGTTTAACATCTTACCAAGCTGAGCCCAGAAGTGGTTCACATCGATGATACATGTAACACGAACACAGCACATTTGGTTGTCGTTGCTGCTGCTGTTACTCAACTCTTTCTTCAATGGCGGAACAGAAGCCACAGCTCTTCCATCATATTCACTGCCATAGCCGGAACCAGGTAAAGGTCCCCACCGTCCTAGAGCACCTCTACCTCGACCTCGACCTGCCATTGCCTTCACTATTCACTAAAGAAGATATCTTCGTGGT
Organism: Anthopleura xanthogrammica; assembly: GCA_964019055.1. NCBI lineage: Eukaryota > Metazoa > Cnidaria > Anthozoa > Actiniaria > Actiniidae > Anthopleura > Anthopleura xanthogrammica. Next base: position 9,381,445 of record OZ025214.1, on the reverse strand, counting down.
AAAAACCAAGACTTTACATTTTGGTTTGGCCAGTTGAAGCTGTAACCATGTGCGTCTGTTTGGACAACTTCAAGTCAACGTGAGAGGAACTTACTCTCTTGCTGTGCCTATTCTTTCAACAACAATATAATTCGTTCTACATTAGGGCTAATTCTAATCCAAATTTACCGTTAAAACATAGTTTAATGTAGTAAATAAGGATGAAATTCGCCTTTTTTTCGACTGGTCTTTTGGAGTTTCTCGTTGTGAAGAAAGCTTTTGGAGACTGGGGCGAGAACATTATTTTTTTCTGGGGGTAGGGGTGGGGTAGTTGTGGGGAGGGGGTAGGGCTGGTGACAAAGAGGTTTCTAAGATAGATAGCTACTAAAATTAAATTAAGCTCCCTCGAAATTTATTCTGCCAAATTCTACGAGTCTGACGATGATGATTAGCGGTGACCGAGAATAAAATTATTAATTGGATATTTTTTTCTGGTCATCATTCAGAGCGGGGGAGGCTTAATTTTGCTAAACCGATCTCCTGGGACCCCCATTTATGATTTTTTTTCTCGTTTACTAAAACATGCTCTTCCTTTTTCACAATGAAAATTAATCTATTTGTTCCTGCCCCGAGTCCCACACTAAATGACTGGCAGGAATTCAAAATTATTTGTGGCATGATGTTATCTAGAAAACAAAAAAAATTGGAGTGGAAGCACTAAACCAGTGCTATACTATGAGTACTAAACAGTGCTAGTTATTTAGTACTGACTGTTTCATGGATATAGTGTTTAAAAGTGCTCTAATGCTTGAGAAATGAAAAATGAAAAAAAATATATATTGGGCTCCCTGTGGAAATGAGAAAGACCCAGTGGCAAGTAGCAGATTTAGAGAAAGGCTAGAGTGGTCCATAATCGAAAAAAGCTGATACATTCAGAGAATTGCTTACAAATGCAATTCTTTTATTTGCTCTATATTTTCTTTTTTTTTCCTTTCTTTCTTTGTCATTTCTTTTTCAGTTCCTATAACCCAACCCAGCCCATTTCAAAAATTTTGAAAATTTTAGACTTCACAGTTTGGAAGAACTGGAATAGGGCTTTATTGTTTATGAACTTTAACCAAATCAATATGATCATAATGTAGAATGAAACTAAATCATTCAACTTGTTGCCAATCAGTAGTAAGCAAGGGCAATGATTTCATTTATATCTGTTGATATTTGACAGATAACATACAGTAAATATTATTGGTCATTTGAGATCATTATGCTAATAATAGATCTGCTTCAGGTTTTTACTCTACATGAATGAATGAATGAGTGAATGCTTAACTTAATCAGAGCATTATTCTTTCTGGTCAATTGACGACTCTTAAAACTCCAGTGTATGCGGGCTTAGCCTCACTTCTAAGATCCAAAAGCAAAAGCACAAATTACAATAACAAAAGAAGCAAGTCTTGGATTCAAGGCTAAGCCCGCACACTGGAGTTTTAGAGTCCTCAATTCAATAGCTACAGTGTCATGGCTTTTCTTCCTTTTCTATTCTTCCATTGTTTCATTAGTAACACTCCACAGTAAATGTTCCAATAGTCCTTTTTCAAATTCGTAAATATATACCTCTGTGTTCATCGGACTGCAGATTCATTTATGCAGGGTGCCTCATTTCAATGTCATATAAACATTCACAAATACTAACCGAAAAATAAAGAATGAACAACTTCAACATTACAAACACTTTGAAATTCCATGGACCTTCACTGGCCTGGAACATGTGAATTCAAGACTAACCCTGCATAAATACATCTGTAGTCAAATAATAATAATAATAATAATAATATTAAACTCTTTATTTCGAGAGGGTGACACGGAATAGTTAAAAACTAAATAAACTAGTGGCCCTCTAAAAAGAACAAAGAACACAGTGGTATTCTACTAAATTAAATTAACACACACACACACCAACAAAAGGATCATTCAGTTAGCAGAGAAAGGTAAATTTTAATTTTATTTATTAACAATACTATAATATATAATAATGTAAATATATTTGAGTGCTTTTACTTGGCCCGTGTAAAAATAGGTAATTATATTACATAGCAGTAGACACTTATTCCATTGTTTTCTTTTGTTTTACTTTGTCTGTTAGTTACTAATTATGCAACCTTGTTTCATGGCCCAAGTCAAATCACTCTTACTATTAAGTCACTGATATGCATAGATTTATCCTGGAGTTGAGAGGGAGCTCAGAACTGATGAGGAATTAAGCCTGCACTTACCCAAGGAACTGATTGGTTATTACGTCAAAGGGGGCAGTGATTTTTTGGGGGGGAGACGATTTTCAAAATCAACTGAAAGTAGGAGTGGGTCCTTTTTATGCAATTTCAAAATACTGGCTTTTTTCTTCAGAAAACCACCCCCTGCAACATAATAAGCAATCTGTCCCTAACCTTCATTCACTTGATACAACTTAATAGTTCTCTACTGGACTGATTACCATGTAGTGGGGGAAATGTGCATCCTAACTACCGGTAGATGGGCCATAAAATAAATTGGCACATCAAGCAAAATATTCAAATTATCTCTAAAGCGAAAACAATTATTTTGCATTCTTTAACTGAAAATTCCCCTTAACATTTTAACTCATGGATCAGTTGTTCTCCCATCAAGTTTCTTGGTGTTGAATGATTTGCATCCATGAAAAAACTTCCCTTACACTGTGCTTTGTAAATAGTCATAGAAATGTTCCTAAATAAAGATAAGGTTTGAGTCTTTGAATTGGGATGTGATGAAACATGTACTGCTTTGAAGTCAGTTCCTTAGAGTATCAAGGCATGAATTTAACGCTTGCAAACTCGCAAAATGCAAGTGAATTTTTTTGTTTAGCAAGTAAGAAAAAATTTAATGAGCTAAGTTTTGCGACTATGACCATAGTCCACAAATTGAAGGACTGAAAAGTTTAGAAGGTTTTGCTAGTGGGTTTAAATGTTAATTTCGTGACCTGAGTAGAGCTGCCTGAGTATTAACATTACCCAATAGAACTTTCCTGAATTTGCTTGAGGGCCATAAGTTAGATAACCAAATGGGTTAATGCATCACCCTCTTTAAATAAAGTTTATTGTATTGTATTGTATTGTATTGTATTGTATTGTATTGTATTGTATTGTATTGTATTGTATTGTATTGTATTGTATTGTATTGTATTGTATTGTATTGTATTGTATTGTATTGTATTGTATTGTATTGTATTGTATTGTATTGTATTGTATTGTATTGTATTGTATTGTATTGTATTGTATTGTATTGTATTGTATTGTATTGTATTGTATTGTATTGTATTGTATTGTATTGTATTGGATGATCACGAAACAATGGTTCCAAGTTGGGACTGAACTTGATTCTTTTATTTATCAAGGCCAACCAGCATTCAAGGGAATTCAGGAAAGGTCTATTCATGGTCTATTCATGGCCCAGTATTTTCAGGTAATCCAATATTTACACTCACTGTACTTATAACTGCAAGTACAGTAAATATTAAGTATTACTTAACACTTTGCACATTTTGAAAAAGTGGAAGCTCTTGGTGTTGCAGTGGGGTCTAAGGGACTGGCCATTATTTACAGGGAGTTGGGGGGCTGTTGCATTTTGATTTTCACTTGCACAAATTTTCATGACCTCTCCTCCAAAAGTGCTCTCCATCTCTCTTAGCCCTGTCCTTTGTGGAGCATAAAAAATGCTGGCTAGTGCTCTCCCTCTATTTGCAACATCCATCCCTTGCTGTAAATAATGACTAATGCGCTCCCCAGAGAGGTTGATTATTTTGTGGTCGCAGCCAGAGATATGAAAGACAAAGACAAAATAATTCCCTCAATTACAATTGCAAAGGCACCTTCAAATTCAACACAAATTTTAAATTATTCATTGTGCACCTTTAGAGCACAGAAATATAAAGTCCAGACCGCAAAAGTACAACTCCTGCTCCAGTTATCTAAACAGTTTGATTCCAGCCAAACATGATGAATGTACTTGACATTTCCAGGAAGGAAAACACACCAATTCTTGAAAAAATAATACTCTCTATTATCTATAATACTATAGAAAAAGTGGATGAATTTGTCTCAACGTCAGTTTTTTCCTACAAGTTGGACATCTGCTTTGTGTCTTGATGGCATTTTTGATGCATTTATCACAAAATACATGGCCACATGTTGTTGAACTCAATTGTCTTTTTCGTTTGATCTGTTGATAAAATTAGAAATGTAATTGAATTGATGTCATGATGTTCAGCAAATTACAGCCCTTACGCAACCTACTGTACTGACTCCAGAAGTCTGGAGTTTTGGCTTCTGTCAATCAAACTACAATACAGGCCAAGTTCATTGTGTTCTAGCAATAAAGACATTTCTGTGACTAGAAAGCCATTTTAAAGGGGCACTTGGATGAAAATGCCCCATATTTTGAAAGTCCTATTGGTTCAAGTATTTAAGAATAATATGACTCAATCATGATTCATTATGAAAACCGGATTGGCAAAAATTCTAGCCTGGGAGCCACTCGCAGTTGAGAAATTTTGGTTTAAAAACTAAAAGAACAATAGGGTTGAGTAAATGACATCATTTACTCACAATTTAGATGCTGAAAAATATATATAATTTTTATCCGCAAATTTTGACTGTGAAGAAAATATGTTGCTTGGCTACTATTGGGGCCATATAGATAAGTTTAACCAAGTTTCAAGGCATTTCCAATTTTCATCAATTTTCATCCAAGTGCCCCTTTAATATGAGAATTTCTTTATATCTCATCATCGGAATGAACTTGGCCCATTGTAGCTTAATTAGAAGCCAACATGCAGAATTATGAAAAGGGAAGTAATCAAAGCATGTCAATATTAAAGGAATTCAAACAACAGCAAAGTAGCAAGCAAGGAAGATCTGAGCTGTGTCAGTGTATAGTGATGATTGATATATTAATTGTAGACTGATAGATCTATAAACTAAAAGTCTAAGAGTTCGTTTAACATGGATGACCTTTAGGGTGCTTTCATTTAGTAGTGTATTGGGGGGGGGGGTCGGCATAATCAATTGTTGTCTCTTCCAAATATTATCTCACTCCCCTTCCTGGTTGACAAAAATACCATACATGTACCTCCCTATATTTTGTTCTGTTTTTACTAACTCCCTATAAAGCTGCATACCATTAGTAACAACCTCTCTTCATAGCTTCTGAAAATAATGTGACCCTCCCCAATTTTGCCTACCTCCATACACTAATAAATGAAAGCATCCTAATATCATTCCAAACACATGCATACACTGTAGGCAGGGTATAAAGAACTAGTGCAAATCAAAAAGCATCTCAGCACAATGTTCAAAACTGAAAATACAGTACAGTATTTACAAGTTCACAGCTAGCCTGAGAAAACAGACGTCCTTTTGCTCCTCGTTCCCTGCAAAAGGATATCATTCTGTTTTCTCAGGCTAGTTCACCACAGGTAGCCCAAGCTATGGTTCTGAATATATATAGAGAGAATGTATGGCAGATCAAAAAATTTCTCTAAAATAAAATAAATTTCATATTTTATTGTTTCTTTACCGGTATATCAATATTTTATTGCATGTTTTGTGGTTTCCTGACGGTTTGGTTGCATTTTAAGGCGATTTTAGGAAATTTGATCTCCTCTCTAAAGACGAAGTCACAAAACAGGAAACCACAAAACATGCAATAAAACATTGATATACCGGTAAAGAAACAATAAAATATGAAATTTATTTTATTTTAGAGAAATTTTTTGATCTGCCATACATTCTCTATATATATATTCAGAACCATAGCTTGGGCTACCTGTGAGTTCACAGCATGCAAGTCAGATTATGAAGTTTTCAAAAGTGTAAAATAAAGAAAGTAACTTACTAAGTGAGCATCATCCAGACAAATTGGACATGTTATACTCTTATGAAACTGATCTTTTTCTTCAGTTCTCTTACATTCCCCACAACTTGTGGATCCATTATCACTAAGATATAAAAACACAGAATTAATAGGCTGGTATGGTATCAGGTCAAGGGGCATGAAAAAAATGAATAATTAATCACTCAGAAGGATTCACTACAGAGTGCACCTCCAGGTGATCTCGGAAAAGTCATGCAATGTATCAAGTGAACATAGTTTTCATAGTGGCCTATAGGCTATTTTTGAAGTTCAAAACAATAACGGATACTAAAAATAGATATCGCAAAGCTTTGTGGGATTGAAATGCAGACAAACTTTTTAAAAAAAGGCTTCGGTTACGAGGAAAAGAAGATCAATACAGCTTTTCGGTGTGACATCAATTGAATGGAAAAACGACTTCTGGCTCCAAAATGAAAAGCAGTTTTATAAAGATTTTTCTGGTACTTTTTCGTCATGACAGAATTTGTTAACCAAAATTCTAATTTTTTCAGGTGGGGGTTATGGTATTTTAGAGTAGTTGGACCCCGAAATATTTCACAACTTAACAGCTCTATACAGAACAAAACATTGCTGCAACATATTAGCATTGGGTTTTGGGCTTGGCTTGTCCACATTTTAATCCCATAATGTATCATCGTGACGTCATCCGTGGAAAGCTCTATCTGAAACATGTCCAAAAAGGTGCATGGTCCAAACTGTATGTATTGTAGTTACAGTACCTTTTATTTACACCATGTTTCCAGGTATCATCTTCTATGCTTATATCACCATCATCATGGTTTTCATCAGTTATGTCTGTTGTACTATTATCTTGGTTGAAACTACATGATGGCGTTACTTCAAACCTACAAGATGGTCTTGGCTGAATCACAGATCTTCTTTCATATATTTTATTGACACTCTGACAACAAAGAAATAAAACAGAATTAGTAATTTAATAAGTAATTTAATTTGTGCATATTTTTATCAAGGTAAAACACAAGAAGTTCACCCTAGATATGACATGTCAACTAACTGTCCGCTAATTAACTGCTGTTTGACGGTACTTTGTCAGGCATTTGATGGTAGTTTGTTAGTTAGTCTGTCACGGCCATTTTGCAACATGCCAACAGCTAGCTGATTGTCTGTGTTTGGCCAGGAAGTGGATGATGGTGCAGTTACGGTGGGGTATTGACCAACCACAGTGACGTCGTAATAATTGGACGTTTGTAGATCACACAACAGTAGATTCTCAGCCACAGGTTTTTTGAATCTAATGGTTTCGTGAGATTGTGCTGATCTTGCATTTTAACTTTCACCAAAAACGTTGTTAAGTAATTCAATGTCAATTCTAACTCTTAAAACATTGGGTGTGCAAGGTAGTGCAAATCTATGGCTACAGTAGTAAGCACAATAATTGCAGTTGTACAATATTTCATTCTTACCACAATTACAGGATTAGAATCAATCTGTTCCACTGCTTCACCTGTTAAGTCTACAAAATTACTTCTAGTTGGGGAATTTGGTTCCAATGTCAGGTCAACTACATCTGAAGAACCTTGAATGATAAATACATGGAAAATGAAAACTGACTCTTGCACCAGTGCTGTCATTAACAATCAGCACAGGAAGCATGGGTAGCGCAGCAGTGAGAACGTTCGCTTCTCAACAATATGACATAGGTTTGAGTCCCACAGGGCTCGGTGTTGTATGTGAGTTAAGTTGCTTGTTTTTTCCTGTACTTCAAGAGTTTTTCTCCAGGTTCTTTGGTCTTTCCTCCCTTCACAAAAATCAACTTCTACTAGAGCCACTCTACATGTGAAATCCACAGCTAATTCCCATCCATCCATTTATCCATCCATCCCTCCCTTCCTCCCTCCCTCCCTCCATCCATTTATTATTTATTTATTTATTGGCACTTTTGACTAGATATCTCCAAATGCAGCAATTTTGGCTCAATGTCTAATCAAATTTATCTCAGTCTGTTAGTAATTTTTTGACAAAATCTATGCAAGATTTATATGTCTGAGTTTTTCAAACGTATTTAATGTACCTCTTGGTAGTAGTGGGGAACTCAAATCTATTACTTCATGTACTTCTGTAGTTAAAAATCTTTCACCTAACAAATTATCATCAGAACCAATATCTGATTCAGGAAGATCCCGGTCTGAAGTGAGACTGTTAGACGAATCGGTTAAATAAACACTTGATGAATGATTGATATCAGTTGAACTTGAACTTGATGGACTTTGTACTGGTTGAATATAATGTGGCATATCCAGTAGAGGGAACTCTAAGCTGCTATAATCTTCAAAAATTGCATTTGAATGTGGCATAAATCTTGCTCTTTTTGGCTGTCAAAAAGAACAAATAATAAGCAGCAACATGAGTTTGAACTACAAAAGACATTGTTAATTAAGTAGCGGCATGATATGCCAGGCATGCAACCATACAGTAATACGCAAGATCAGCACCCTAGATCCCATGTTGGCCGATGAATTACGATGATTTCGCCTACGCAATATTAAGTAAGAAACACATCTTTTATCTCCAAGAACGTTTTGTGTAAATCTCAAGTCAAAGAGTCAAAAAGTTTAGATGCGAATGCAGAAAATACTAATGATTATGATTTGATCCAAGAGACGATAAGGTCTTGGTTGACCCTAACACTAATCACGCAACACTTTTGTTGTCACATAACAGTTCGTTCGGCGTCAAATGTTTTCAAGATGTTTTTCTCACTATATTACCCTTGAATTTTACACAAACATTCTTAGAGATAAAATATGTGTTTTTTTTTTACTCAAGGTTTTGGCAAACAAGCAAAGATTTCTTACAAAAATCGGGTAGTTTGCCGGTTTCAATGACGAGTCGTAACACTCTTGTTGTCACACAAAAGCTACTGTTTTTCGTTCGGCGTCAAAAGTTTTCAAGATGTTTCTCTCACTTTATTTGCCTTGACATTCATATTCAACTTTCTTTCTTTGTAAACGAGAAATATATTTTCCCCCTTTTGACAGTATGTTTACTGTCTCACATTTCATAGATAGGTTTAATGATGTATTTTATACGTAGGCGAACTTCAGTAGGCGAAACTATAATCCGTAGGCGCACTTCAGTAGGCGAAACTATGCGTAGGCGAAATCATCGGATACCTGGCCGATTGATGGCCGTTTGACGGTAGTTTGTCAGTCGTTTGACAGTGAAGTAACGGTGAAGTATGTGTCATTGTATGTGACGACAGACCCTGATCGTATTCTACACACACTCATGGTAAGGTGAAGGATGGCAAGCAAGGAAGTCAGTCATGTCAGTCCTTCTTTTTGTTAGTTACCTAAGAGAATGGACTAAATTGATAAAGAGATTTGCACGACCTTTGCAATCAAAGAGAATAACCAGAAAGGCAAAGATTTGACCAGACATTGTCTGTTGAACAGCTGTTAATATGTCAAGCCCTGGCTTATGAGATGGAATAGTCCCCTTCACATTTCCCTGCACAAACTTGAAAAGTAGCCGTGCCTTTGCATTGAAGCAAGACCAAAGGTGGCTTGCAGTGATAGCGACATGTGAATAAATATCCAAGGTGTTAAAAAAGGTCTCTATCATTGCAAGGTCACTGTTATCTTGCTTCCATGCAAAGGCACGATTACCTTTCAAGATGGCGCAGGGAACTGTGAAAGGGACTATTGGAATACTTAGCATGTTGGATTTTGTGTAAGGAAAAAGACCCAGCACATTCTACCCCCATGATGCCAAGTCCAGGACTATCTAACCCAACACCACAGACTCCACCACCCAAGATTCCCTACTGTAGTTAAAGCAATTTCTCTCATTACACCCATTTTGAAAATTATGCAACCTGAACGACTCCAGTCATTTGAAATTTTGGCTTCCGTCAATCAAAGTTAGGATGAGACGAGTTAAAAGAAATTACCACTCAACTATTCAGAGACAACCATTCAAATGCCTGTAATAAACAAGGTATAAAAGAGAATGCCATTCAATAAATACATTTGAGTTTGTATTCAAACACCTGATCTTCAACGTTAAATTTGATTTGTTGAGTTTTATCCAAATCAAGGAAGGACTATTGGCACTTGAACATTGTACAGTATTTGAGTACAGTCATGTTTATAGCAACATGTGAAAATGGCTGTCGAGTCAACGGAATTTCTTCATCACTTGTAACGGAAATGAACTCGGCCAATCATAACTTAATTTGATTGAAGGAAGCCAAGATTCTAGACAACTGGAGCTCACAAGGTTGCATAATTTCAAAAATGGGTGTAATGCAAACAAAATCATACTTGCGTTGAAGTATCCAGTTGATTTTCATTATCCAAAGACTCCACTAAATCATTAAGATGAGCAATACTATTACTAGATGATTCATTATCCATATTATGTGTTGAATTCTCTTGTTGTTCTACAGGTACAGGTATCTCATCTACTAAGTCCCCAAGTTTGGCCTCTATTGTGTCGTTACTTGTGTCGTTCTCCATCATATATCCTTCAGGCTCTAATTCATTCTGTCTTTTCTCTTCTTCTTCTTCAGAGCTCATTAATGCTGAATGTTTTCTTTTCTGCTGCTTCTTTAGTGTCAAAAAACAAAATACAAAGTTTCAGCTAAAATAAAGCCATATTTTGTTATGGGGTATAAGAGGCCCTGTAATATACATTGTATATTTATCGAAGTAACAATATTTGTCGAAGAAACAATATTTGTATTATGATCATCCGGGTGAATGTAGTCCTGAGAAGGACTGTTTGATGTGACTGACGTTTCGACAACCTGAGCGGAAGTAATCTTCAGAGTCAAGTGGAAGGATAAAGTCAGATAGGTCATATCTACAAAACATTCACCGTCTACACAAAATTTTGTGGCCGTTGTAGAGAGGAGGCAGTTGTGGAAAGGTTTCAGTTGCAACTATATGTATGAACTCATTGGTAACTGGGACAAAATTTTGTGGCCCTTGGATAGAGGTGGCTGTTATTGGAAGATGGACATTAGTGGAGGTTTGACTGTATACCACCACATCAGCAATGCTGTAAATCTTATTGTGTCTAAATAAAAAGTTATTATCATTCAAATTATTTTTTACATCATTTTGATTGGTCGAGATAAGTGCAAATTACTGTCGAAGTCTACAAATAATGATCTGCTCATGCGCATTACTGTGCAAAGCCGTTTTGCTGCAAATAATGGTTTGCTCATAGGCATGCGCAGTAACCTTGCATTTTGATAATGTTGGTTTGCATATGTTGATGGAATATGAAATGTATATGTGATTGTACCATACTGAATGGACTCAGAAAAAATTCTTGCATTTGTCAAAATGGCTCACTTCCACAGTTTAAATTTCAGATGCACGCAGGCTAGCTTCCCTGAGCTGTCAGGCTAGGCATGTTTCATAGACAGCAAAAACAGCCAAAACACAAAAAATAATTTGAATGATAAAACAATTACTAATCTCAGTTATCACAAAATATCATAGTTTGTTAGTGTCTCGCAAGCAATTATTTGCCTCTGCCTTCAGCATTGGCAAATAATTGCTTGCTCACCACTAAAATATCACAATATTTTGCTCAACTTCATCCAATAATTGCTTATTATTACGATTCTTATTAAGCTTATTAAAAATGTATACGCGAAAAAAAGCTTAATTGGTCAGAAAATTAGTAAACATGGATTATCCAGGAAAGATGGACGGTAGAAAAAAAACCAGGCACTATCATATCTTGTTATACGTGTAAGTTCTCATGGAGAAAAAACATTAACCTTACTTTTAACAAACGTAAATAAGCTTATTGAAAGCTTAAATAACTAAATTTAATAACGTGAACGATTCTGTGAGTTATTTGGCTGAGTCATTCGGCGCCATTTTTTGTCGTTTAAAAATAAGCTTATTACTATATTAGTTCGAACAACGATTGATTCACCTCTCTCAGAAGAGTCTCAAATTGGTTCTATTTTTTTAAAGAATAATACATTGTGTAAGTAAAGCTTATAATTTTCCTGATAAAAGTGAAGCTCGTCAATAAGCACAAGAATAATCAAGAGAAACACAAGCCATGCATTCAAAAAAAACTCACCCTAAACATCACACGGATACATTGGTTGAAGCACTGAGCTTTAAGAACATCATCTGCTTTTGAAAGGTTTATTTTATCAGTGGCAGACTTGAGAAAGCCGAGTGTTATTCCATGAACTGTGCCTGCTTTTCATATTTTGACTCTTTCTCTTCTTCTTTATTATACTATGCGACCACGATCATAGCAATAGCGAACTTGATCCATCTAATCATGCGCGAAGATATTCCACAGAAAGCCCAGCAGAAGCAAAAACAAAGAGGGAGGACTTTTAGTAGCCTGCGTCACATCCGGAATCTCTGTCTGAGAGTCCCGGATGTGACGCAGGCTAATTAACAATTAGTCCTCGAGTCCGAATGGTCTACGAGTCAATAGCCCATTCGGCCTTCGGCCTCATGGGCTATTGACTCGTAGACCATGAGGGCGAGAGGTCTAATTGTTTTAGTAAAAACCTACTAATCGGTCCGGCAATAAAAGGATGCAAAAAGTTTTGGATTTTGCTTTAAATATATATTTTTTGGTTTTCAAAACCGGTGCTTTTCGCTACTAGAGGTCTATCACTAATAGACCCCTAGTAGCTCAGCCAATCACAGGGCTCGATTGGTGATAGACCATTAGTAGGTTTTTTCTAACTTTTATTAGAAAAAACCTACTAATGGTCTATCACCAATCGAGCCCTGTGATTGGCTGAGCTACTAGGGGTCTATTAGTGATAGACCTCTAGTAGCGAAAAGCGCCGGTTTTGAAAACCAAAAAAAATATATTTAAAGCAAAATCCAAAACTTTTTGCATCCTTTTATTGGACCGATTAGTAGGTTTTTACTAAAACAATTAGACCTCTCGCCCTCATGGCCTACGAGTCAATAGCCCATGAGGCCTTCGGCCTCATGGGCTATTGACTCGTAGACCATTCGGACTCGAGGACTAATTGTTAAGTAGCTACGACTCCTAAAAGAGTTACTGGGGAGTTACTCAAGAGGATTCAAAGGCGAGCCACTAGATGGGTACTGCGGACTAAGATCGGAGAGATATCCTATATGAAAGACAGATTAAAGGCGCTAGATTTACTTCCTCTCTGTTATGACAGAGAAATCAAGGACTTGACATTAAGTTATGTATATTAGAATTTACAAATGTGGATAAAATACAACAAAAAAGCCTTAAAAATAGCTAGAACTGAATGTTGCAGCGTCTATGCCCCCATGTTCACTCGCAATGCAATAATCCTATTCCTGTATTCAGACTAGCCAAACAGGATTTAATATTGATTTTGACCCAGAAAATATTTTTGATCCCCCCTTGCAGTCCTCCCAAAAATAGTCACACCCCCCGGCAAGTCTAAAAAAATATCCACTCCCCCCAACATACCCGCCTTCCTCGATTCTGATAAAAAAAATAACCCCCCCCCCCCCCCCCCCACCCATGTTAACGATAAAAAAAATTCCTCGCGCTGGCATGCGAAGAAAGTTTCTGGGCAAAACAATAGGTTCCAATTCTCAGGGGATTGAAATTCTTTTGTTTTGCCCTCCAAATTGAGATGCATTCTGACGTGCTACAAGGGGTCTATTTATCCAAACCGACTTAACGAATAATACGCCTTCTGTATTTCCTTCACAAGATCAAAGGTTGAAGTTCGCTAAAATGTTAAGCCATTCGACGCCATGTTAGCTCGTAGTTTTCAGTTAAAAATTGCAAGAAACCACAGAGAACTACAGCAAACACTCACAATATCGCCATTTTGTTTTTACAAACTCCTATTGTTTGTCACGATTTACAGTTAAACTTGTTTCTTGATTTTTATGGGCTTCCTGTGGTGAGGCCTTCTTAACGAAAAATATAATAGTTATTCTTTTAATTGTCAAGTGACTATTTTTGGCAAGAATTTTTCCTAACATCTTACTAGATGAATATGTCCTCGTAGACTGGCTTTTCATTTCATATGCGTAACACCGCTGACCATTTCCAATATTTCTGGCAATGATAACTTTTAATAATTACCTTTAAACGCCTTCAAAACCACTACAGGAATAAAGTATATTAACCTTTCCGTCCAGAAATCGTACTTGAATCCAGAGTTGCCGAATGAAACGGCACAATTTTCTTCGGCACAAAGTACTTGTTTCTCTCAAACAATGAATGAAGCCAACCGTGAACTTACCAATAAACATAATAGGGGCCCCAAGCGGAATGTGATTCAAGTACACGCCCCCATTTATCTGCTGGCACGCCCACTTTGTTTTCACGGTCTCGGAACTGATTTCGACTAGCTTGTTGTTTTACTTTAAGCTTGAGGTCCGTCGTTGGATGAAGCTACGGTCATGGAAAGATACGAATTCAAAGTCAAATGCCAAGACAAATGTGTAAAACTGTTTTTTTTTTGCCTTAGAGGTCGAAAGCCTAGACTTTCACCTTTGCTTGATAGAATGTCTAACAGGTTTGTGAGCCTTTGAGGTTAAGAAATTTCCACGAAATATCTTGATAACTACCAATGAAACTTATAAATATTGGCGTGTCTTGCAGCAGACAAATGTGGGCGTGGTAGTGACGTGAAAGTTTGATGTGTTCCCACAGTTTGGTGGTATCCGTAGATATAGTAGTAAGTACATACAGTAATTAATGCATGATGAACAATTTAATTCAATTGTTTATGCCAGGCAAATAACATATAAGCGAATAATTACTAAAGGTCACTGATAGAGTGATTCTCAGAAACCCATGAAATACACTTTAGTGTATTACGCATTACTTCACTCTAATTCTTTTGTTTTCTATTGTGTTTATCTGACTATTACACTTTAATAAGCACACTTTGTTTCACGGATTAATGAAAACCCCTCTATTACACTGCAACCCTTTCTTTATGCAAGCAGCATCAAGCAAGTAAGTAGGCAATCAGGCAACCAGGCAAGCAAGCAGGTTCTTTTTCCTGCATTATGATTACATATGCTTTACAATATGTAAGAATAAAGAGTAATATGGTTATGTTATAAGACTTAAAAGTTTGTTGTTACATAATTAATTATTTTTATTTATTTTACTATAACCTTTTTTTCAATACTTTCAGTACTGATTCCACATGAAGTAAATAGTTGAATGGTAAAATATGTCTTCTTATCTTCAAAGTGTATTCTAGGTTTACAAGTGTGACAATCAGTTCAAAAACAAGAAAGGTACGATAAGAATATGATAAAGTCTATTTTGTTTAGGAGATAGGGATAAGGCAGACTAGCCATTTCCCTAGATAAACATATTTTTGTATCATAGCACCAGCTATCCAGAAGGTCTGGCACGTAAGCATGTCTAAATTTTTTGCAATTACTTCACTTTGTATTGTTAATATTATGTTCCCAAACGATATAATGGTGTTTCTAAGTAAGGTTACTAGATAGCGGTAACTATTATAGAACGCGCGATAGCAGCTGATATATATGTTATATTATATATATTATATACGAAATCACTCGGAGATCACTTAAAATATTTTCCAAGAACGGAGCTTCTGTTGCTGTTCTGTTTTTCTCTGTCCCCTTAGTCAACATTTTTACTGATCATCACCGTCTTCATAATGTTCATCCATGTCTATTCCAGTCAAACCATATTCACCAGCAGCATCTTTCATGGACAGCCCTGAATAAAGGAAACAGATGATTGACATGGCTTTGAATTATTGATGACGATTTGTAAGTTCCTTATCAAATTGATTAATAATTCATTTGGGTGAAGACCTATGAATCTCACGACTGGGATATCACACACGACAGCAATATCAATTGATTCTGTATCAGATTACAGAATTTATTATATCCACTTTGAAATCACTAGCAAATCCTGTAATCTGATTGGCTCTCAGTAGATTGATTCAAGCACGAATCGCACTATTTTGAGTCCGAATCGCATCTTTTTGTCAGCCAATCACAATGCAACACTAGAAAAGGTAACCAATCAGATTACAGGATTGTATGTAATCAGCCAATCAGATTACAGCAAATAAGGAACATAAAATGTAGCTTTTTTCAAGTTTGACTGCAATTTTTTGTTACAAAAAGAAACAAAATACCGGCTATTTGTGAATAAATACTTTTGTATTTATCACAAATTTAGTGTCTATCTAGTATGATTTCAAAATGGATATAATAAAGTGATAATTGAACTTCGTGTCGTGCAATTTTGGTCTGATATCAAACTTGCGATTACAAATCACACTCCCGCTACGCGGTCGTGTGATTTTGTTATCGCGCGTTTGATATCAGACCAAATTGCACTCCACTTAGTTCAATTACCATTATTTATTATATCCATTTTGAAATCACTAGCAAATCCTGTAATCTGATTGGCTCTCAGTAGATTGATTCAAGCACGAATCGCACAATTTTGAGTCCGAATCGCACTATTTTGAGTCCGAATCGCATCTTTTTGTCAGCCAATCACAATGCAACACTAGAAAAGGTAACCAATCAGATTACAGGATTGTATGTAATCAGCCAATCAGATTACAGCAAATAAGGAACATAAAATGTAGCTTTTTTCAAGTTTGACTGCATTTTTTTGTTACAAAAAGAAACAAAATGGATGATTTTAACAGCTACTTATTAATAAATACTTTTGTACTTATCACGAATTTAGTGTCTATCTAGTATGATTTCAAAATGGATATAATAAAGTGATAATTGAACTTCGTGTCGTGCAATTTTGGTCTGATATCAAACTTGCGATTACAAATCACACTCCCGCTACGCGGTCGTGTGATTTTGTTATCGCGCGTTTGATATCAGACCAAATTGCACTCCACTTAGTTCAATTACCATTATTTATTATATCCATTTTGAAATCACTAGCAAATCCTGTAATCTGATTGGCTCTCAGTAGATTGATTCAAGCACGAATCG
Source organism: Anthopleura xanthogrammica (assembly GCA_964019055.1). Classification (NCBI taxonomy): domain Eukaryota; kingdom Metazoa; phylum Cnidaria; class Anthozoa; order Actiniaria; family Actiniidae; genus Anthopleura; species Anthopleura xanthogrammica. The sequence goes on along the minus strand of OZ025214.1, from coordinate 9,364,565 downwards.
CACAATTTTGAGTCCGAATCGCACTATTTTGAGTCCGAATCGCATCTTTTTGTCAGCCAATCACAATGCAACACTAGAAAAGGTAACCAATCAGATTACAGGATTGTATGTAATCAGCCAATCAGATTACAGCAAATAAGGAACATAAAATGTAGCTTTTTTCAAGTTTGACTGCATTTTTTTGTTACAAAAAGAAACAAAATGGATGATTTTAACAGCTACTTATTAATAAATACTTTTGTACTTATCACGAATTTAGTGTCTATCTAGTATGATTTCAAAATGGATATAATAAAGTGATAATTGAACTTCGTGTCGTGCAATTTTGGTCTGATATCAAACTTGCGATTACAAATCACACTCCCGCTACGCGGTCGTGTGATTTTGTTATCGCGCGTTTGATATCAGACCAAATTGCACTCCACTTAGTTCAATTACCATTATTTATTATATCCATTTTGAAATCACTAGCAAATCCTGTAATCTGATTGGCTCTCAGTAGATTGATTCAAGCACGAATCGCACTATTTTGAGTCCGAATCGTACTATTTTGAGTCCGAATCGCATCTTTTTGTCAGCCAATCACAATGCAACACTAGAAAAGGTAACCAATCAGATTACAGGATTGTATGTAATCAGCCAATCAGATTACAGCAAATAAGGAACATAAAATGTAGCTTTTTTCAAGTTTGACTGCATTTTTTTGTTACAAAAAGAAACAAAATGGATGATTTTAACAGCTACTTATTAATAAATACTTTTGTACTTATCACGAATTTAGTGTCTATCTAGTATGATTTCAAAATGGATATAATAAAGTGATAATTGAACTTCGTGTCGTGCAATTTTGGTCTGATATCAAACTTGCGATTACAAATCACACTCCCGCTACGCGGTCGTGTGATTTTGTTATCGCGCGTTTGATATCAGACCAAATTGCACTCCACTTAGTTCAATTACCATTATTTATTATATCCATTTTGAAATCACTAGCAAATCCTGTAATCTGATTGGCTCTCAGTAGATTGATTCAAGCACGAATCGCACTATTTTGAGTCCGAATCGCACTATTTTGAGTCCGAATCGCATCTTTTTGTCAGCCAATCACAATGCAACACTAGAAAAGGTAACCAATCAGATTACAGGATTGTATGTAATCAGCCAATCAGATTACAGCAAATAAGGAACATAAAATGTAGCTTTTTTCAAGTTTGACTGCATTTTTTTGTTACAAAAAGAAACAAAATGGATGATTTTAACAGCTACTTATTAATAAATACTTTTGTACTTATCACGAATTTAGTGTCTATCTAATAAGATTTCCAAATGGATATAATAAAGTGATAATTGAACTTCGTGTCGTGCAATTTTGGTCTGATATCAAACTTGCGATTACAAATCACACTCCCGCTACGCGGTCGTGTGATTTTGTTATCGCGCGTTTGATATCAGACCAAATTGCACTCCACTTAGTTCAATTACCATTATATATACTGGCAGATATATCATTTATATATTCTGTACATATCATACAGAATTAGTCTATAAATACCTCGTAGCGCATAAACTACTCATCTAATGTCGATTAAATATACATTTTCTTAAAGCTGAATGAACACAGATTTCAATCATGTGGCTGATTTATTTATCAAACTTATCAGTTTTTCAAAAGTGCGAGTTTGTATAATTTTCGACCACACGTTTTCCAAACGTTCCTGGAATACCGAAATTGTTACGACTTGCTAACAATACACATCATCGTAAAAAGGGCAGATTGATCTCCAAAAAGTGAGATCAGAATTTTGATTAACGCCTTGGTTACGAAAATACTTGTTCCCAAAGTTGATTGACGTGATTTAACCTTTTTTACGTTTAAGGTGACTGACTACTTTTGAACGTTCAATTTGAGCCCAAGATGCGCGCGCGCTTAAAAATTGCTCAAAACCACATAACAACCTTCAAAATTTTATTGAGGAACCATACACATTTTGAACTTCAACAGAGCAAAAACCCCGAATTTTGCAAGGGACTTTATATTTTTCTTTGAATTCCCCAATACAAAAGGTAAAAATCAATCTTTTGAGAAAGTTTGAGAAAAACGTAATTATTAGAACTTAAAAAAAAAGCGTTTCATGTGTTTTTGTTGTTGCAGTTTGAGTATGCTTTTCGGTTGATTGAGCTAACAAGAAGCTGAACTTTTAGCTTATTTTTAAAACTTTTTAGTTAGTCTTCAAAAATAATGTTTAAAGTAGATGTCCTGAGAAAATTGCCTCCAGAAATTCTTTAATTTTTGAGTTGTGAGTTTTTGTGTGCAAAGCTTGATTTCCGCCATTTTTCTTTCGAAATCTTGTGAAGATGGTCATATTCAAAATTTATTATCCCGAAAATGACATGGTTGAAATCTACGTTTCTTCAGCTTCAAGAAAATAAATGCTTTTATATGCATTAGATGAGTAGTTTGTGCGCTACGAGGTATTTCGTAAACATGGTCGTGAAGTCCGCTGGTACATTAAGGAGGATGGTTGGCAATGAAACTAATTACTGCTAAATTATTTGTCTAAGACAAATTAGTCTCAGAGCTTTTTCAAAAGCTGCGAAGCCTGCACCTTGTTTTGTTGATATGAACACAATAATCAGTGTGGCATGCCCGTACCCCCCAGCTAGGAAATATCCAATTTAAAATTCTATTTGCTTTTCAGGGATTTTTTGATCCGACTGTTCGAACCTTAATCAACATTTCAATCTAAAAGTGGTTAGCCACTAACCAATCAACACTGCAACAAAGCAAAGAGCCAAATATCAAGGCAGCCAGCCAACCAACAAGCCAGCCAACTGAGCTGAGCTGTTTTCACTTCGCTGATATTTTTCGTCAAGTGGTAATATGCAAATACCTGCAAATTCATTGCCACTTTGTAGCTGTGTTTTCATCTTCCATCCACTGCTACTTTCCATACTTCTTGCTTCACTTTGTACTTCATCAATTGTCAGAATAACTGACAGACAGCACGCAAGAGAGCAGCGAGGGTTCTTCATGACGGAATAGATAGTTTGACCAACTACCTTCATATAGTTTACTGCAATTGTTATATGGTGAAGATTGAAAATTGATTAGTAAGACTAAGGTCAAACGTCGACCTTCACACGAGACGAACCTAATGACATAAAAAGACCGCCTTATTATCCATTGTTTTCAATGCGTACGGCTCACGTGAAGTTCGACGTTTGACCTGAGCCTTAGAGACCCTTTGCAAAAACGGAAGGTAATTTATGAGCTGCATTTTTCTGTGGATTTCTTTCGAAGGCCTAATTGGCAGAATATCGACTTCCTGCTATGTCGAAAAAAATAAAAAGGTATTGAACTTTTGAATGCTACTTTGCTTTTGGAAATAGTTCACTAAAGGGGCTCTATAGGAAAATTCGTTGGCTGACGAGGGAATGCCACGTAGAATTGCACGATAATTTTTTTGAGTGAAATCCTGTGGAGTTCACGAGTCACACAATAAATTTCCCTTGATTCATGATTCATTGCGCAACAACAGATCAAACAACCATCGCTGGCGGTCTTCTTATATTTTACACGCACTTTCTCTCAAGTAATAAAGACTCACCAACTACAAGGGCCGTAACCACGACATTCGCCATGACCAGCAGAACTGTCATAATCCAAGAGTCCATGATCTTAGCATCAGCATCCAGCAATGCAGCATGGTCTATCTTGAGCATCATTCCAATACACGTATTGGCAAATGTGACCAAAAGTGACGTCAACTGAAGAACATGCTCGAACTTGTCAGGGATTGGTTTGAAGTGAGCATGGAGTATGGCATAACAACCTGTGAATGATTATATATAACAGAGTAAATATCCAATTCAAAGGTTCAAAGGTTTTTATTTACCACATATACACAAAATACACATTGAAAAAAACGGAAATAAATAGGTGGAGGGTGCAAGAGAGACAACCCAAAGGGTTAAACAAGGCACTCTTGCACCCAGGACTAATTAACAAATAGTATGAAGCGTGGAGATTGCATAAGGCAATCATGCTCTATAAACGAAGGAGGTTTTCGTGATTGATACATACAAGTCATACTATATTACAAGTTTACAATTCAATTAATTTTTCGGGTTATATTTATAAAGAAAGAAGTGAGGTTTTCAATGTCTAATAGGAATGTCAAATACTGTCGAGATACTTACCTGATACTATAGAAGCGACTCCAAGAGAGGTCCGTCCTTCAGCACCAACCAGAGCCAAAGAAGATGTCAGCAGCAGTTTCCTCATCATTTCAATGGTTTCCCAGAACCAACAGTTCTCAGCATAGTTCTCGAATATGAAGCTCATTCCTGCTATGATCGGTAGGGTAGTGAGTGTGGTGCTCTCCGAACCGTTTGCTTTTACACATCCTTGTTTATTCTCTACCGTTGTTCTTTTCAGCCCTTCGTTACTATCAGGTTTGGGGATTTCGGGCTCAGTTTTGGAAAACGAGGATCTGTGGTTTTTTGTGTTGTTCTTAGCGTTCTCCTGTATCTCGTCTGTGGTACACTCTTGCTGTTCTGAAAGGATTTCGATTCGCCTGGTTTTTGTTCTCATATTGTGGTTAGCTTGAGAAGTGGTGCTAGAGAAATAAGTGCGGTTTCTTTGTTGGTTGTTTTGTTGACTGCATGGTGCATCAATCTTGTTTTGATTCATTTTTTCATTCTTGAGTTTGTCATCCGGTTTCTTAAGTAAGGTTTTACAGTGATACTTCCACAAAGCAGCTACTGTCAGCAACGGAACAGCAAGAGGGTAAATCAGAGCAGCATAAGCCAAGATGACATACCGATTGTATTTGTCAGTAAAGCAAGTCAACGAGTAGTCAGCCTTCAAGTAGAAGGTACACTTTGTCTGACTTCTGTCTTGACAGATTCTGTGACAAGCTGCTGGTAACATTTGGAATATCGTTGAGCAGGTCTGTGGGTAAG